>VXBT01006884.1:1275420-1409025 GCA_013400235.1 Oriolus oriolus
AAAGAGTAATTTAACTGCTTGCCTGGGGCAGGATATGAGACTTGAATTAGCACTCAAAATAGAGAATTGTGCAATAAATGGCTGGAAACAGAGATAAATCAGTAATAGTATAGTCCTAAAAATGTAATTAGACATATAAATAATTTAGAGAAGTGATCTGGTCGTCACCAATAACATTAAGATCAGCAATGGATGATTTACAAAAAGATGCTGTAATTTAAAAGAAATATTTTAGGTAATTATTTAGGTGTTTGTAGGTGACGGGGTAAATTGTTGCAAGTCTGTCTTGGTTCTTAACATCTGAGTCTGTGATTTAAGCAATGGGAAGTTAGGATTCTCTGCCTTCTGTGCTTGTCCACTGTAATGGGCTTTTCTCACTTAAACAGCACTGAGGGTGTTGCACCAGAAGCAATTCTTACAGGAGTTAGAACATCAGTTCTAGTCTTCAGCAAATGTGAAGTCCACAATCCCAAGTCTGTGTTCTTTTGAATACCTGTGTGCATGAAACAAGGGGGAGTCTTAGTTTTTTCTTATTCTGTAATATTTTGCAGGATTAGATAAACTTCATCTATCAAACAATCCAAGAGACTCGGAGACAAAGCCTTCTGCAAATGGCCATCAGAAAACACTGTGATAACAATCACCTGCAATCAACAGAGCTGAAAGCATCAACCTCATGGCATTCCTGTCATCTCATCAGCATTTTTATATTGCTTTTAGTTACTAGTTTGGGTCAAGCCTTGTCTTGTTTTGATGCTGTGTGCTTCTGAGGAAGTTACATGTGTCAGATTCTTCTCTTGCCAGTGAACTTTTGGTCTGCTTGTTTATTTCCCAGTAAGTTAATGCAGGAGGTGCCTTGAAGACTGGAAGCTGAAGAGAATAATGCATTCCTTTTATTTGTTGAAAGTCTCACATCTTTATTTTTAAACTTGCTACAATTTGAATGCACAGTACCTCCTGTGTTCTACAAACACAGCTATAAAGAATAACTTTGGGACTTGATTAAAAAAAAAAAAAAGAAGAAAACATACACTTGAAGGCCAATGTGACCCTTACTGGAAATGTAAAGTACCTGGAGTAGGTATCCTTGACAGAAGATAAACAGTTCTACTGAGAGTGAGTTAAAAATGACGGTAGAGATCACAGTTCCCTCGGTGCTGGATGCAGTAGGCTGTGTCACAGAGCTGTCTCTGAAGGCAGCATTTTCAGCTCTGTCCTTAGCTATAAATGCCAGGTTGCTTTACTGGTGGTCAAACAATGTCTTACGGAAGTCCAGGATGAAGATTAGCTTCAGTGTTAAATCTGAGCCCAGTATGCTTTGTAAAAAGCTGTGTAGATCCCCTGTCACAGCTCTCGCAGTTCTTTGAGCTGTTGTGCCGTGGAGGTCCCTTACCCTACCCAGTACCCCCTGTGAAATGCTTGATGAACTGCTGTGTGTAAGCAGTACCTGGAATCAATGCAAGGAGCACAGGCCTAGGAGGCTACAGTTGCAGTTTTCTACAATCTTTAATTTGAAGTAAATTTCTCTGAATTTATACTTCAGTTACCAGGATTTCTGTTCAGTGGCATAATCCAGTTATCTGTCACTAGCCTGTTTTTTAATGTACACATGAACATGTATATAGGCCTATATGTGTAGATATCATAAATTAAATTCTAAGGTTGTAGAGATGATGTAGGTGGTTTGGTAAGTAAAAGTTGTGTGTTCAGTCTTGGTAGTTTGAATTTCTGCAATGTTACAGTTTAACTGCTCAGAGGCCTTAGATTCAGGATGGCATCAGTGGGTGGTAATGTCCTTCCTTGTAGCAATTCCTGCAGCCTTAGGAATCCTTTCAGTAGTTTATAGTAAAGAAAAATACCAAGTAAGTATTCAAAATCTGATTGCACTTTTGTACTGCTTGGCCACAAGTAATCTTTGAACAGACTGGGATGGGAACACCTTCAGTGAGTGCCCATCATGTAGGGAGCCAGAAAATGTTCCTGTTTATTTCCCATTTCTGTAAAACAAGTCTGCCTGTCTGTAGTTTGAGGTCTTATATTAGTTGGTGACAACTTGCTCTCCAGTGTGGTTCCAAAATGAGGTAAACCTTGTGTTCTCCTGAGATGACTGCTGTAGACCTTATTGCTGTGTGTGTGAATGTCTGCTTGTTTTTTCCCCTAAAGTGCTTCAAAAACCAAGCTTCAGTACACATGAGGATTTATCTTATTTGCAGCTGCCTTTTCTGACTTAAACTGGGGCATAATGTAAATATTTCTGTAGTAAATATGATGCTAGAGAGTTACTTTTTTTGGCGTGTGTGTGATTAGTATAAATTCAAGGTTTATTGAACTGACTATTGGTGTGTTGTATCAAGTCTTGGAAGAAAAAGTAAAATTGCTTGATTTCATTAAGATTTACAAGCATCTTTTCTCTTGTTTAATGCTGACACTTTAGTGAGAAATCTTTATCTGAGTCAAAGTTCTGCAGCCAATAACAGGGAGTTATAATTAAGTTGTTCTAAAATGAGCTTATATTTAAAATATTGGGAGGTATATTATTAGGGGCATCATCCAGGTATTCTCAGAGCTTGTAGCCTTACGTATTGGCATCATAGTTAAAAACCAGTGAAATGTATCCACTTTTTCTTGCAAGTCATTGTATGACCAAAATTGTTCTCATGTCTTAATGGGACTGGTGAATTGTGGTGTGTGAGGCCAGTTAGCTTTATAGAAATATTTCTATTACAATGCTAAGACAGTTAATACACTCTGAAGAAATTAATATTAGGAATAAACCTAGGAGTGTGAACCAGCATAGGTCTTGCTCTTTGTGCCTTTGGAGAGATGTTTGTCCTGGCATCAGTGACCCAAGAGCACAGGAAAAGGTGGATTGTAATGTGTGTGTGGCTTTGCAAGTGAGTCAGGCAATTACTTCAACTGAGCAGGGGCAGTTCCTGCCAAGAAGCATCCAAGCTTCAGGCAAGACTTTAAAACTCTTTTTCAAAACAGATGTTACAGCCTTGACTGTCCCTATCCCTTCTGCTGGATTCTGCAGACAGGTGTATGGGTTATAGCTACATTAGGGAAGACTTTACACTGGACTCCGTGGGATGGTTGAGGTACTGTGTGTTTTCCAAGGTGGGTGAGAAATTCAGAACTACCCTGTGCAACTACTGACAGTGTTTTGTTTTAAAATCAACTGCTGATATTGTGACACTGTCCACATTAAGATACGCCTTTGGCCTTGAAAATGACGTGCTTATGCAAAGCCTTGTTACTGCATGCAAGATACAAGTCACTGTATACTTTTCACAGAAGCATATGGTCACTTAAGTACAAGCAACTGGTAATTCATTAATGGATATTGACAATACATTCCTAGTATTTTGACTCATGTAGAGTCAGGTGGTCTATACCTTCAAGGTATATACAGCTGATCTTAGTAACATTAACATCTGCCTCACTTCTTATGAGGCAAAAAGCACATCAATGCTTCCATCATCAACTAGATACCACACAAGACCAAAAAAATAGATGTAAACTGAGTGTTTTAAGTTAGCCATTTTTTGGCTTTTTTCCGTGTTGGTAGCACAATATTAAATGCAATGGCAGAACTGTAGTATTTTGTGGGGTTTCTAAGCATAAAGCACACATGCTTATCACTTTAAGCTAAAAGATAATAGTACTGGTTACTGTACAAGTAACAGTTTTGCATTCATAGGAAGCTTTGTTTACTGTCTGTAATGTGACGTTTATCTTTGGCCCTGTTCCTCCGATACCTTTGACCCTGTTGACTGTTTTAGTGTCATAGAAATTAAAAGATTTGACAAGTTGTTTTCCTTGTCTGGTTCCCAAGCACCACCTGGAGCACCAGTGGAGAGGAGCTCCTGTTCCTCTCGGATGCTCAGCGGGATGGACATGGGAGCAGATCCTGGGGGCCGCGTCCTCCCCTGTGTCACCAGGAGTGCCATGTCCTCCCCTGTGTCGCCAGGAGTGACCGGTGCCGAGGGGCTGCAGCCCCTGTCCATCCCACCATGTCTCTGCCACTCACCTGTGAGTCTGTGCAGCAGCTGATGCTCCTTGAAGTGCTCACATGTGCCCAGTGCTGTGTAGTGAAGGCATGATGGCCCTTTTCTTAAAGAATTTACAGTCTAATTTAGAAAGGAATAAGGTAGAAACAGAAAGCAATTGGCCTCTTCCTGTGTGTGGCTTTCCTTGAATTCTTGAAGTGTGCTGTAGGTTATTTCACATCTCTTCCTCTTCCAGAAGTGGGGTGGTGGTGTATGTACAGCAGCTGAGCCTTACCCTTGGTGGACTAGCATCTAAAATACAAGAAAACATGCTAAATCCTGTTTAACATATTCTCCGATCTTGAAAATAGCATTTTTTTAAGTCAAAGTGAAATAATCTAAACAGAGACAGGAGATTAAGGCCACATAAAAAACCTCTTCAAAAAGAAATGTGCTTAGTTTTGTTTAAAGAGGTGGTGGTGTGAACTGTGAAGCTTTAAATGCTTTAAAGAAATAAGATTCCCTACCTCCTAGTATTAGGATTTTTGTTGTTATTTTAGTGCTGAGTTGAGACAATATTGCCTACACTGACTTCCCTCCCCAACCCCTGAACACTGAATTTGCTGTTGGTGAGCTGACAGATGTTTTCAGTCACATTGTCAGGATCTGAACTTTACAAAAATGCTGCTTTTGAATTCATCCCTGTCAGTGAGAACCAGCTAAGCCCACAGCCACAACTCACATGGTGATACAGCTTCTGCCCCTTTTCTGCCTTGCCCCCTGCCCTTACCTCAGGCAAGGCAGACACATTCTCTGTTGTATGAAGTTGTGATGCTCCTTCCTGTGATCAAGGTGTGAGATCAGCCTGTGGTGTGGTGTGTCCCTCTGTGCAGGTCCCTCAGGTGCTGAGCTGTGGGAATTGGGATTTCCAGGTGATAGCTGAGGTGTTCTGGAACTGGAGCTTGGCACTTTCAGCTGTTTTGTTGGGGCTTGAAGTTGTTCTTCTGTCTCTACATGACTGTGCAGCCTTTCTGTGTTTAATTGGCTTCTTGCTGTCTCAAGAGCTGCATGGTTCTGAGAGGAACTGTGTCCCTCCACACCACAGCCAGAGAGGGTCTCCTGCAAGCTACACTTGAACACTTAAAGCCCAACAATATTGGTCAGAATCCTAGGAAGGAGAACACAACTCGTGGGGAATCGACGCCAGATGTGACTTCAGAGTCCCCACAGTGCCCAGTGATTGGGTAAGGGTGGTGGCTGAGGGAAATGACATGGAGCTCACCTGTGTGGATTCTTCTTTTTTAGATTATTTTTCTAGTCAGTCTTTAAAATTCCAGATTACTAAAAATGTATTACATGGAATTCAAGGGCTAATGAAACTTTTTTTCCTAAATCTGGGCTTAATTCTTGGAGATACCCAACATCTCTTTGCTTCCCTTTTTAGTGTTTTCAGGTCATTCACTGTCATACTCAGTAGCCTTTGTGTTAAGAACAGATGCTCTTCTTGAGATAGGCAAAACGTGAAATAGCAGAAGAATCCACATAGATTTGATTTATGCACTGTAAGAAAACATACCAGAAGCCAACTTTAATGGAAGGCTTTTGAAATATTTCACAAGTGAAGCACCTAAAACTCTTCTTTCAAAGAGAAAAAAGAATGTCAATTGTATGTTCTCTAAATAAGCCAGTAATTTACTGGCACTGAAAAGAACTTCATCAGTTCTTAAAATTTTTGTGATTCACAGTAAAACAGTATCTTGGACTTTATAAAAGCCTGTGAACTTCTGAAGGTATCTCTGTCTTGGCAACAGAAACCTGAGGATGCTTGCTAGTTTTGTGTTAATTACCATATTTTATCAGTAACTTTTTAGGTTTTTTTATTGCTCATGAATTTTTAAAAATATACATAGCATTAAATGTTTTAACAAATATAGAAGATGACTCCAAACAGGCAGAGATAGTGTGAGAGATATCCTGTAAATGCTGATATTCTTGACATACCGAATTCCAAGCTATTTAAAAGCTGTATCTGTATGAAGGCCTTACATCAACATAGAAATTAGGAAATCCTAGTTCTTAAAGGCTTTGAGGTATCTGAATGTTGATATGTACCTACTTGAGCACTTTGGGATGCTGCTTCTAAATGTTTGTTGGTCACTAACCCCAAGCATTGCTGTTGCTTTTCTCCCTGCCCTCTGTCACATTAAGTTGTGTAGTCAGCATCACTGGATGAAGCTTCTTTCCTGAACAGGTCTTTATTTTACATTCCTCATCTATTCCCTGCTTCCATAGATACCAGCTACTGAAGTACTGGGGCACTTGCTTTGATTTTAATGTATTTCTTTTTCCAAGTAGCCTGTACAGAGATACTCCCCAGTTAGAACTGTTCTTCCACTACAAAAATGTTCACTTTTATTAATTAACTTGTTTTTTACCATGAGATTCCATTTAAGCAATCCTGTCACTAGAGCATCCTCAAACAAATTACCAAGAGCTCAAGTCATTTTGAATTAGGAGTGAGAGGGTTTAGTCACTGCATATATTTGTGCTTTTAGCTTCCAGTGGAGTGAGGGTACAGCCTCACTTCCGAGTGAGGGGAATGAGCTGGTGTGGCCACTGGGAGCCCCTGGAGTGGCTGTCACTGCAGGGTGGCTCCTGTTGTGGAACTGCTCTGCTGCTCATCTGCTGTGGGATGTACAGAGAGAGACCTCAGCTCTCGCTGCCTCCCTCAGTGGGAGGTGGACACACATTGGGGCAGCTCTCGTGTTGTCATCAGGGTCAGGCTTTGCGAGGTGTTGAGGTGAGGCTCTTCACCTGGTCTCTGGATTTTTGTATTTCACATGTGTGAGCATGTTTTGGGCCTTCTCTCCCCATGTGAATTGATCATTCAGAAAAGTGGCATGATGGTGGTACTTGTGCAGTGGATTCAGTGGGTGTGTTTAAATGCTTAAGAAGAAAATCAGCTGGTGCATGATTTCCCTTTTCCCCCTAACTGTGAGTTTTTCCAGTTTGGACCAAAATTCTTAGAGTCACAAAATCTGAGTACTTTCTCCTCCCTGGCTTTTTATAACAAAAACAGTTGAGTCACTTTTACTTTCTTAAAGATAGGTTTCAAAGTATTTTTGCCTAATTTGGTGTGACTTCTGTTGCTTTAAAAAGAAGTGTGTAGAAAAACAAAATACATTTGGGTCATGGGATTTGAAATCTTGGTGTGTGTGTGTGAAACACATGTATGCAAAAAAAGAGTGTGTTTCCTTTCCTGTGGGGTTTGGGACCCAACCCTGCATTACCTAAATAGAAAATCACGTGTTGCTCTTGTCTCCACTAAATTTTGTCTTTAAAATTCCCAGTGAGGAGACTGAGGATGTTCTCAGGGTGCTCTTGGCATCCTGATTGCTGTCACATGGAATTGGCTTCATGTGGGCTTGGGGGGCTTGACCATAAAAACACAATTCTGAGTTGGCGTTTGTGTGGCTGTTGGTGCTGCTGGCTGGGCTGTGATGATGGCCAGCAGGTACCTTCACTGTGCACATCCAGGTTTTTCACTGCAGTGTTACTGGTTAATATCACGGTTTACAAAAAAAATTATAAATTACGCACAATCTAAACTGTGTGAGGCTGGGAGCTGCTGAATGTGACTTGTGGTCCCCTCTTGGTCTGATTTGTGCTTTAGGCTTTGTAAACTCCACAGTCTTGAGCAACTGACTTTGCATTCACATGGATGTATCTGGCCAAGATATAACACAGCTGAAAAATTGTGCTTTGAGTGTTACTTTAATCACAACAGTTTTCGGTGTAGATACCTTCTCCCCCCCCAAACCCATCCTGGTTCATTTTAGGTCATCCAGAATTATGATTTATAATGTTCTCTGTTGTGGATATTTTGTTGTGTTACAGAAATAAATGAAAATATCTGCTGCCTTAGCTAGGCTGATTTTTTGTTTTGTGGAAAGCAGTGGTAATATGTTTTTTTCCTTTGTTTGAAATGTTACACTGAATGTTTTGTAGGAAATTTTTTTTTTACTGTGTTTTCAATAAAGGTAAAGTGTGATTTATAGCAGAGTTTTGTGCCTTTTTTGATTCTAAGCAATGAAAAAATAACAATCTGTGTCATTCTAAATTATCCTGTCAGTAGTTGGTATGAATAGTTGTGTTCCTCTCTCTTCTTCCTTTCTCTTCCCAATTTAACCTGCTTTTGGGGTTCTCAAGCGACTGCATTTCTAAAATAGCTGAGGTAGGGAATGTGATGGAGATTCCTGTACATTCAGAGGCATCACAGCTCTGTGCTTTAAGACAGGCGTGCAGTTAATTTGAACCCTCTGCTTTAGGCCAGTGGGGATTGTTTATAGCAAAGTATGCTCATTATGTAATTTGTAAGTCATTTTCAATCGCTTAATAGTTTGACTGAAGGGCAATTTTTATATTTTAAACCCCTGACCACCATGTTTCCTAAGGTGTCTGTAACTTAAACAGCTTCAGACTTTCAATTCCATTTCACAGGAGTGTTTAGGCTCTTTTTAAAGTTCAGTATAACGTGGCTGGAAGGGACCTGGAGATGCCCGATCCATCCAGCTGCACAGGATCAAACATAGCTGCGTTCTTCCTGGTATTTAACCAGCCTGGCGGGGGCTATCTGCAGTGTGATTGCTGTGCTGTCTTTAGGCAGTGTATTCCAGTGTTTAATTTTCCAAGATTTCTTAAATGTCAAATGTGAAGGGCTGTTGCCATGCTTTAAGCTTTAATTTTGTTCTCAAATGTCCATAGTAAAACAAGCCCTTCTGCTTGCACCAGCTTTTTCCACACCTGAAAGGTTACATTTCCCTTTATTTTCTATATGAGAAATGATCCCCAATTCCCTCAACTGTTTCATGGAGGCCTCTCATCATCCTTTTTGCTGTCTGTGGGGATGCTCATGTATTTTTCGAAATGCAGAGCTCAAGTGGACACAGAAACGTCCAAACTTGAGCTCTGGCACTACATCATGTCTTTTGTACTTCGTTCTTTGTATGTTTTTGGGGTTGGTTGGTTTGGGTTGGTTTTTTTGAGAGGCAGTGACAGAAGAGGTGTCTCAGGTGTTGTCCTCAGTATAGATTTTTACGCCTTTTCACTGCCTTAAATACGTTTCTGCATATTGCATATAGGCCTGGGCAATCTCATCTTCATACCTGAAGATGCTCCCACATGCGCTCAACAAAAACACCCGAAAGCAATGATTGCTTTTCTTGAACTTGATCATCCTCTTGAGTGCAGTCCCAGTTCTTTGTGGCCACTTCCTCTCGATGCACCCCGGTGTCTGAAAGCTCTGCAAGGACTCGCACGAGTTTTGGACTTGTCTGTGTCTCTGCCCATAAATGCTTGCAGCAGCTTTAATGGTCACCTGTACCATGACCAGGCAACGTGGGCCTTTCTCTCCATGCATTTCCTGTGAGTGAAAATCTGATAGGAAAAGAAGGAGCCATTTTTTCAGGGAGTGTGGGTTGGGATGTGGGAGGTGAGGTGGCAGAAGGGTTGAGCTCAAGGTCAGACAACCTCATGGCACCTGAACACTTTCCTATTGTTTCATTTCTTTTTTTTTTTTTTTTTTTTTGGTAGTTTTTTTCTACCAGCCANCAGACAACCTCATGGCACCTGAACACTTTCCTTTTTTTTCATTTCTTTTTTTTTTTTTTTTCTTTTGGTAGCTTTTCTCTACCAGCACATGTTCTCCCTTCCAGCTGTGAAAGTGACCCTTCATAGCATATATCAGAATATTTAAAATGAACTTTTCTAGACCCAAAGAAATCAAGAGCCCAAATCCCACAGAAATGATGTGGAAAACTCACTAAGAATTTCTATAAACTTTGAATTTCCTAAATTTGCTGCTAACAAGATCTCATGTATTCTTTTGATTCTGTGGTCTGACTCACTGCTCACTGAGAACTGTTATGACTTACTGTGTTCCAGAACGATCGCTAACACAAGAGAATATTGAAAGGATGTATCCATTTGTCAGCAGAAATTGGATTAGTTTCCTTGTTAGTAAATGGTGATTTAGCAATTTAACATAACAGAAAGAAGTGCCCTGATAGCCCTTGTATTGTGGAGGTATTTAAATCCCAAAGTGATGGGAAAAGCAGCAGCCCCTCCTGTACTCTGTGAGAGAATTCTGTGTAGCAAAGAGCAGGTGGGGAACCTGGTGCTTACCCTCACAACTGCTCACTGTCAAGAAAGAAACATCCCAGTCTCTCCCACACTGGCATTCACGGTGACCTTCAGTGGTATGTGTAAAACAAAAAAACCAAATAAACAAGAGTCCCACCACAGGCCTCCTCCAATATTTACACTTTGTGGTCTCCAAACAGTCCTGACTGGTGACACCATGTGCTCTCTGAATGACTCGTGAAATGCTGCTTGTATCTTTAATATTTTAATGTGATTATGTATTTAATCAGTAACAACCCTAGTAAGTTGTACCTGACTGTTGTTAGCTGCGTTCTAGAACTGAATCTCTACATTGCAATTTTAACTGCCCTTACTGATTTCATATTAAAAGCTGGCTTCAGGAAGGACAAGGTAAGATGACACTCAACCCTTCCATAATTTGTGGTTTTTGTTCTCCATCAAGTACATGTTGATCCATTTGAAACACTTCTGGCCCTTGGTCTTCATTTATAGTGGTATCAGACTTGATGAGACCTGACCTGGTTTTGTAAGCAAGTGAGCCTCCTTGAGCTGGAACTGTAAAAATAAAGAGGAGAACTTCTCCTGCATGAGACAGGGATCTATGAAGTTCCTCTGCTGCTAAGATACTATCTGCTTTGGGCTACTCCTGGATTTTCTGTAGTATGACCTGACCCAACTCGTATCCATCAGTCAGTAAATAAAGTCTAAGGTTGGGAAGAAAAAAAAACCTAGCTGAGATTTAACCCAGAATTTTTGCTAACTGGTAAATCAGTGTAGACTGTCAATGTGAACAAAAAGGAAATCAGCATTTTGACTAATTTGTTATTGTTGGCATGTTCTAGGATTTAAATATGAAATCCTGCTCTTCTTTAATGCATAATACTGAATAACCTTTTTTATCCTAGAACAAGTGAAACAGAGCAATTGAATTTATTTCTGAAAACACCATGCCCTGTATGTTTTATGTCTGAATTCCTAAAGCTTGAACAGAGTGGCATAAAGTGACTCTGTGAAATCCCCCATAGGTATGCAAGGCTGCATCAGTCATCTGTACAGCAGCACAAGACTATGATAAAATGAAACGATGAAACAAAGCGCCGAGGTGAACTTTGTCCACAGGGAAGCCTTTTTAAGTGATCCAATGTCAGCAAATTGCTTACTAATGTGTTGACTTATGGCAACTCTCAAAAGTAAAATGAAAAGGCTGGAATTTACAGCGTATCAATGAATCAGTTGATAAGCTTTTACTGGTTTAATATCCTCCTAGTTTTGCTGCTTGGAGCCACTTCAGGTTAGCAACAGAATGTTTACCATCTCTGTGTGATAAAGGAAGTCAAATGACTAAACAAATTCCAGGACCATTATACTGTTTGGTGAGATTTAAATTAAAATCGTTGGGAGAAATCATGTGGAGGGGGGAGGAAGAAACTAAAGTCAACTGCATCATTTCACAATGACTTACCTCGCTTCCTAAACAATGGCAGGATTTTTAGCAGAGCTGGAGATAATGTAATGCATTAGAAAAGATTTAATTGCACCAATAAAAGGCTGTACCACAATTAAATGACATACAGAGTGACATTTATAGGTAGGATCAAAGAAATTCACTAGCTAACATGCTGAAGCAACACCCTGCTCTCTGTGTATAGGAGTGCTAAAAAGTAGCCTACTTTGGTTTCAGTGACCTTTCTTATCTCCTTTGATCTAGATTATTAAAAATTTTAATGCCAGGTGTAACAAGGGCTACTGTAGCACTCTGAAACAAGCAATATGTGTCTTTCCTAGTACTGATATTTCAGACCTTGTTTTTTATTTTGTGATATTTATTTAAGTGTATGAAACTTGACATTTAACCTTTGTGATCCTTCCAGAGGCGGCAGGGTTATTAAAAAACAGTTGGGGTTTTTTTCGCTATTGTGATGCCATTTGATTATGCTAATGTTTAGGGAGTGACTTTTTAAAAGCACAGGTCAATTTTGAGAAGCAAATTTTATTTTAGAAAAGCTTTTTAGTGTCTGGAAATGGATAGCTCCTTGTGAAAACTTTCTTTACTGTTTTCATTAACCAACACTTAAAAGTATAAGAGCAAACAGCAGGAAAACTCATCTACAGTTCCCACTTGAAAGCCACTAAGAAAAATAAGTGCATATCCTTTAATCACGACTTGTACTGAATTTATTCAAACCTGGCTAATTGTTATGGGAAGACCTTATAAATTTATTTTTAATAGAAGGTGGAAAAGCGGTGCCTGTTTTGTTCCCTGTAAAATCCTGAGGTGTTACATGTGAGAATGAGTTCCGACTCCTGAGGCCTCTATGTGGGCACTGGGTTGAATGAAGACCTTCCCAGGGCTTTTATAACTATGGGGTGAAATGTGGACAGCCAGGTACCAAGGAGAAAGACCCTAAAGCTAGCCCAGGGGAAGTAGCTTGGTGGGTTATTGCTGTAGCCATCTGACCTTCAGTGAGAGAAATTTAACCAACGACATTCAGCTGCAGCTTTTGGCATATTTAGGAGCCTTCTTCAACCTCCTGTTGCCGAGACTTTGTTTCATAGCTTAGCATGGTATCTTGGGCCCATGGGAAACTGACAGCCTTCTTTGGAAAGAAGCATCCAACTGCTTCCCCAGGCTTCCAAACAGCAGAAAAATCCAAGTGTTGCTGTTGTCTGTTCCAGCCATGCCTCTTGAGGACAGTCACAATCCGCTAACAGATTCATTTATTCCAAACTTAAGGGCTTGAGCACTTTTGAGTGTAACATCAGCGTTCTTCAGTCACCTTCATGTTCTTTTTCTCTGCTACAAGGAAGGATTTTGCATTGGTTCCAAAGGCAGTGCAGCAGCCAGCAATCTGTCTCAGTGTTACAGCTGAGAACAGGTTTTCCTCTCCATCCTGCCGCTGAACAGCAGTGCCAGTCTTGTGCCACCAGTCTGCCAGGTCACCTGTAGGGTACAGTGTCACTATCATACAGAAATGCAGACTATGGCAGGAGTGGTTCATGCCTCCAAAGCTCTCCAATAGGATACAGCTGAGTAAGTGTGAGAAACGACGTCAGACAGTAACAAGCCTTTCTCTGCAAGCACTCTTCTGTTTAACCAAAGCAATGATTTAAAAAACCAACCAAACAATTGATTTAAGTATTGGTTCTAAACCTAGCACTGTTTTAGCTTGCAGCTTGGGTGAGAGGATATTCCTGGCTGCACATACCAGCAGCACTTGCACAGCTGTTGATGTGACTCTGCTCTCTGAACCAGGCTCTTGGTGACCCTGGGCTGGACCGTGGCTCCTCTCACTCCCTGAGGGACAGTTTGGTTATTGCTGAGTAGTTTTTGCTCCTGAAAAACTGAGCTGGGCTGGCTGTGACTAAACTGATGGAAGACTGGAAGCTGGCAAAGGAGAACTTGAGGCTTGCCCAGGACTCTGCAGCAGCAGCTGTGTGCTGGAAGGGAAAGCAGGGTCACTGCAGAATGCTTGATTTGGCTTCATTTGTATGGGGTAACCTTGATTAATTGCAGTCTGATTTGCATCTGAGCGGAAGTTAGAGAGGGGCAAAGCCATGGAATGGAAGTACCCAGTTCTGTGAGAGAATAGCAACAAAAGATGTTAGGATTGTTTATGGATTTATTTATTTCTCCCCTTACTGTACCCCCTTCATTTAATTCTATAGGAAAATAGATAATTTTGATTTATCAAAAAAAAAAAAAAGGGAAACAGAACCTCACAAGAAGTCCAGTATTGTTGGTCTTGGCAAAACGCAGGTTGTAAAATTAAATATTTTAATTATTTTCCGTACTTTTACATTCTAAAGAGGATGGAATGAACAGACTGACAAAACAACTGAGTGGCTCCAGTGCTGCCTGTTTCATATGAATAAGAAGGAATAAATGAAAAGGGAGGGAGCTGATATTCAGGAATTCTGGTTTAAGGAAGCTGAGTCACACCAAGGAAACAGACCAAGGAAGCAAATATACATAACTTTTTGTCAAATAATTGCTTTCTTAATTTTCTATCCTTAGGAGGCACTACTTCTTTCAAGTCTTTATGCTTTCTACACTTTTCTAACAATATATCCCCTCCAGAAAGCTTGAATTCTCTAAGACACAATTCTGCTCAAGAAGAGGAAACTTGAATTCGTATAATTTAATTATTGATATGAAATAATAATTTAATGCATTTTTTTAAACTTTATCTTTTGTAGTGCATTCATTTTGTCTTGTTTCTTACTAAAAGCCTAATGCATTTGGAACTTTATTAAGAAATAAATATTGTCCAGTAACACACCTGTAGCAGAAGTAAGGCTTACCTAATTCATTCATTTTAACCAAGCATGCCCCATCATGTATTACTCTGGTCTGATACTGCTCCTTTCTACACATAGGACAACTTTTTACCTGTAAATCTTTCAAAGGTTTTCAAGCATGACCGAAAAAATAATTATAACTAAAATTACTTACAATGTATTTCATCTCGTTGGTACAGATGAAACAGGCTAGAGTACAGAATGTAAAAACACTTAATTCATCAATCCATGAACACTCCACAAGATGCATATTTTTAAAATTAAAGCATTAAGAGAATTTTGTAAATCTCCATATATCCACATGAAATATCATGGATTAAATTATTCCAGGTTAGTATACCCCTGTAGAGCTCAGTTACCAACTATGTTTTCCCATATGCTTTTAAAAAAGGTTATAAAAAAGAATAAAGTGCTTCATCATAAAATAGCATTAAATTATATTTCTTATCATAAAAATCTGGAATCAAAATTACTTTTCAAGATGATTACATTTAATTCATTAAGATATTCACTTAGGTAGTTTAATTAAAAGACTCATGTATTATGTGCTTGAATAGTTATACAAAAATGTACTCACTTAATGGACTACATGGGAACATGAATGCAGCACCTGTTTTTTCAAAGGAAAAAAAACAACCCCAAGAACCAAACCTGACTTTAAAGCATTCTAACAGCTGAAAAGGAAAAAAAATGCTGACAAGAAAAATTCTGACTGCCTGAAAGGTCATCAGTTTCCTTCTGTGATTACTGCGATCTTTCGAGTGAAAATAAAATTAGTGTGTGAGTCTGAATTTTGTGTTAACAACACGTGTGGTGGCAGAAAGCAAGAAATGGCAACTGCTACAGACTGAAGGAGAAGATTATAAGAGAAACATTTAAAATGAAATCTGACTAATTTTTCTCCCCTTTCCCAACAGAGACATTACATTTCAAGAGGTCATACACATCAAATGCAATGTTTCTCACATACAATAAAACAAAAGAGAAAGTATGTTGACAGGCTGCAAGAAAACTTCACCTTTATCTGACCTAAATTGCCACCAAATGCTGATGATCTCCATCCTGACAAAAGATACAGAGTTGGACAAAAAAAGCAGTTGGCTCTCAGAGGAAGGGAAAACTGGGAAAGGAGTGAAACCCAGAACAAGCAGTGAGCACTCGAGCTGGCAAACACAAGAGGATTAATGGCCAGCAGCCAGCTGGAGGGAAAGCTTTCAGATACGGTGGCTTTTTCCCTTGAGGGAGGAAAAGCTAACGAAACACCGAGGACAAAAAGAATTCCAGAGGCATTTGCCTTTTTGAGCCAAATCAAAAGTAACCTTTTTAATGAGTGCTGTCTTTTGCTCTCTCTTGTCAAGCTTCAGACTTCCAGGGTAGCCAGAAATTGGCAGATCTTTCCAGAACTATCCCACCTGTCTGTGGACAGTTGCTCACCTCCAGCTAACGTTGATGCAAAAAGAAGCAAAAGCCCTGTATCTGAGATTATTCAAAGACTTTGATTCACAGCACAGGCTTGGCTGTGAAAAGTCTTCTAAAAAACTTCAGGAGAGAGATTCAGGGAGAACAGGCAGCTAAACTACCCCAAAATGCACTGTGGAAAGAAACTTGCTAGCAGCTGGGATAATCTTCTAATTACCATCATCACCTCTGTGAAGCAGCTCTCACTTCCATCAGTCACTTGTCTCTTTTGCTTAATATTTTCAAGGTGATAGATGAGAGAATGTAATAAAGCAGGATGTATTTATGCCCGAGCTACACACATGCATTGAGCAAAGCCATCAAGGTAAAATGCAGGCATTTCATCAGATAACCTGAGGAAGTGACTGACTGGCATTGGGTGTACACCTACTTCATTTTCCAAATACAAATAACTGCTGTACCAAACTGCAGTTAACAAAACTTGCGAGAAGACAAAAAATATCTTGAATTGTACAAACAGCAAATGTTTACCTGAAGAATGAAGGCCAGAATAATATTTAACAGGGGTTTATTTGAAGCTGAAAATTGCCTATAGCTGCTTTGCAAGAACAGATAAAAAGGCTTCTCTACTGTCATAACTTTGGAAGTGAACAAATACTACCAATCTTCCTCTACCATGTCATGTTCGAAATAATATCAGAGTTGGCCACTGAGTTGGTCCACTTATTAAAAGCTAAATGGTGCCTAAAAGTAGAATCTTTCCTTCATTTCTGTCTCCAGCTGAAGACTTTCAGCAGTACCTCAGGAAAATAAAATAAGTAAATACGACTGTGTGTAGTCCACACAATTATTCAGTTAAGTATGTACCCTGGGTTGAATTGCAAATTCTTCCCTGAATATTGCACAAGGCTGTATAGATTCTCCATGCTGGGTGGATCTCTGCTTTCTTTTGACCTGTTCTTCAGCAGGAAGTGTCAAGGAAGGATGCTCAGCTACTCCTGATTTCTGAGCTGTGGACAATAACAACAAATCACTGAATAAAACCCACTGGCCTTTACAGACAATGGATTTTCTTCACATGAAATTCATTAATAATGCACTTGCTTAGGAATACTTCATACGGATACTTCATATAAATCTATCATTGGACAAACCACCATCAGGCAACATATTTCTTACTATTAAGTACTTAAAGGGGCCACAAGAGCGCTGGAAAGGGGCTTCTGACAAGGGCATGGAGAGATAGGACAAGAGGGAGTGGCTTCAAACTGGTAGAGGATAGGTTTGGATTAGATATTGGGAAACATTCTTCCCTGGGAGAGTGGTGAGGCACTGGCACAGGTTACCCAGAGAAGCTGTGGATGCCCCATCCCTGGAACTGTTCGAGGCCAGGTTGGATGGAGCTTAGAACAACCTGGACTAGTGGCAGGTGTCCGTGCCCATGGCAGGGAGTTGGAACTGGATGATCTTTAAGGTCCCTTCCAACCCAAACCATTAATGGATTAGGTATTCAGTAATTATCAGAACCTCTTTTACATACAGGATTTATACAGGATTTTTGTTAATGTACATTTTTATTTGCTGAGTAACTTGAATTTATTTTGATGCCTTTTCAGAGCCCTTAAAATGGGATTAACTAAAGAATGTAACAACAGCAGAATTTCAAATAATCAGTATAGATAAAATCTCAGAACTGTGAGGTTTTCCTCAGCATTGCATTTATGCACTTAAAAATAAAAATTAATCAAGTTAATGAATGCAATGCTGAGGATAACTTCACAGTTCTGAGATTTTATCTATACTGATTATTTGAAATTCTGCTGTTGTTACATTCTTTAGTTAATCCCATTTTAAGGGCTCTGAAAAGGTATCAAAATAAATTCAAGTGGTATAATAAAACACTGTGGCTGCTGCTGCAAAATACTGAAGTTTAATGAGGCTGTGACATAAGAAAGAGAAATAAAGAGCATGAAGAGACAAAGAGATGGTCCCAAGAGACCAGTGATAGTGTCACTGTTACAGCTGAGCTTGTCCAACTCCAGTAATGACTGTGAGGTGCCTTGCTGCATGGACATGTGAAATCTGCTTTCTTAAAAAAGGAATCAATGAAAATACTTAGAGTATTCCTGCCTGCCCCCACAAGTGGCAGATAAAGCCCAGTGTCAGTATCTCAGCAGTAAAAAACTTATGCTAATAGGTACAGCAGGGAATAGATCTTTGTCATCTTTGAAGACTAGAAGAAACTGCTTTTCTGGATTGACCAAAATCCATGGAGAAATATCCAACGTTTGTGTAATAAGTTAATAACTCGAGTTCATGATGAAGCCTTCATGGTATTTGACAAAACAAGAAAGGAAGAGGCCCAAAAATACAATACAATAATTACAATAATAACAATGAAAGCTGATGACCCCTAGATGAGAGTTCCAGTCCTAGATGGGAAGGAAAGGGTAAACTCTTTCATTCACATCAGAATCTTTGCATAAATCTCACATTACTATGCAGCACATATTTGTTCTGTGTAAGCTTTCAAAACCCCCATCAGGCAGCTTGTGCATCCAAACCCATTTCTCATGAAGAAAAAAGGAATCCTAGCAAATCATGGAGTTCTGGTGATCCCCTTGCTCAAGTATTTCATTATTCTAGGGCAGGATTTGTTAATTTTTGAGGCAGAAATTCTCCTCCTGAGCTCATCCATCTACAGATGTATATCGTTAATCATCTAAAATTTGCACAAACTGCCTTTGATCTTCTAAAAGATCTTTTGAGAGGTACTAAGGGATCTATCAGGAACACTGTCTTCCCTTTAGTTGAACTATCAGCCTAGCCTACTTCCTTGTGAGGTCATGACATCCTTCGAACGTAAATCAATCTGAATCCATATTTTAGAACAACAGGATGGCTTTGAGGTTTCAATCTGGGTCAGTTTATGCTTTTGGAACAAGGTGGGGAGTGATTTCCCTACGTGTGGTTTGGTTCACATAGACCCCACCTTGTTACTTTTGTTACCCCGTTTTGATTGCCCAGTGTATTGAGGGATGGCCACTGTGATGAGAAAATCTGGGTACAGGGAGTGTGTACAAGAAAGAAAAGCAGTGACAGCATGAAAGACAGTATCACAACCTTAAAAATGCCTACTGTTGATTTCTTTCCAAGCACCGTGGTCAGAGACCGTTTTAAGGAAGAAAATGAGATGGCTTTGTGGAAAGCCTTCTGTATACCCCCGGGGTAAGAGAAAATGCTTATTTAAAGCTTTCACAAATGGATTATTTAAACTGCCAAACAAGAAGAGATTGGCAGCAAAACTGAACTTCTAAATAATACAAACCAGATGGGACACTTGTGAGAGACGGGTTATACAGGTGTTTAGAAGGAAAGCTTTTATACAGCAGAGTTCCTGAAGGAAAACTGGCAGGACACACAAGGAGGGATGTGTGGTTGAAGCAAAAAGCTCTATGGAGATATTCTCAAAGCAGCACTTTACAAAAATACAAGCAATGAAAACCTACATTTATCACAGCTCAAGGCATCCAAGAATTTTCAACCTTATGCATCAAGTTTAAAAGCCCAACCCATTTACTGACACACCCATTTACAACCAAGTTATTTATCCTAAAATGAACCTTATCAAAGTATTTACATGCATTAACCTTTAAATCATTACTGCTGGATTTTAGGAATCAAGCCCCTATTGAAAAAAACGAAAGATAGAGACCTGTGAAACTTTGTTTGATTACCCATAAACTCAAGAAGAAAATGTTGCATTACATTTTCAAAGCTGTTTTGCAGTTTTAATGTTTAAACCACACAATCCTTATTAAAGAAGGGAAAGTTTGACGCATGAGTTTTGGAATAATATGAGAATACTGTTGAAAATGCTACAAAGTAAAACCCAGGCACAACTGAAATTTCAAAAACTATTTCAGCACAGTCTTTTGAATCACTTGCACAAACATTCATGTGGGACAATTCAGTCAGTGCTATGATTTAAAGAGAAAATACCTAGTCTTCCTAATGATAGCAGGAAACATGCTCACACTTGGGCTGCATTTTTTCACCTCAGCATTTAGCTTCCATAATCACTCATTACTGATGTTCCTGCTAACCCCAGTACCCCTCTTCTGTTTTTCCCCCTGCTATCCTCCCTTCAAAATGAACCAAAGAAAAAAACCCCTCCCATCTTTAGAACTATAACCATGTAAATATAGTGCTAATTACCCCTTCTTACTACCTTTGTCCTATCACTGGTTACACTCACTTGTTGTACATTATCTGAGGTTTTCCTCTGAACCTTGAGCTGATTCCGAAGGCACAGGTGCTCAGATGGAGCGTCCCTGGTTTAATGGGTTCCCTCTGGAGCTGAGACTGCTGTGACAGTTCCTGTGGCAAAGGCAACCTGATCCTCAGGGAGGCCTAAAGGCATTTCTATGGAAGAGAATAAATAAAACATTTATTAACGATGATGAAAGTTCATTATGCTCAAACCTGCAAATTTTGGAGCAGAAGGTCCTTTAAGTAATGCCTAATCAAGGCAACAGAAAGGATGGACACAAGAAGATGTTCATGGCAAAAATACTGTTGAAATCTTTAGAAAAGGGAAATACAGGGCTGAAACTGAGAGGCAGGAAGCACATTTGGTCTCCTGGTCTGTTCAGATGCTCCCTGGCTTTGTTTTTCTAAGCAATATCGTCTGTCACTGCTCCACAACTGTATTATTATTATAACACTATTTAAAAGTGAGTTTTCTCACCAGGCATCATTCCAAGCCCTCACATCTGTGACTTTTATCTTGCTGCAAGTTTGCTTCTATATTTGAAAAAGGTATTTAGCTACAGGTGTTAATTCTTCCCTGGTTTAGCCCCAGGATCATTGTAAAAACAAACCTTTTTAACTTTGAGCAAAGCTGGGTGTATATTAACAAAGAATGCATTTCATGCAGCATTAGTAAATGTCTTCTTACAGAATAAGGAATAAACCAGATCATTTCAAATAGACTTGAAAAAACTCTTAATGCTAGAACCTTCCCCCAACTAAATACATTATCAAAATCACTGCTGTGTTCTTGAGAATGTAAAGAAAGATATGACAGTCAATAGACATTAAAAGTACTTCTTGCTTCTAATGAAGAATTTGTCTTCATGAAGATGCACTAGCTTCACGTTTTTACCTTCATTGTCACAAGAGTAATATTTTAAATGCATTTCAGATATGAAAAGACACATTTAAGCCATTGATGGCAATTCCATTGTTTGCCTAATGGCTTAAACTGCTGCATTTTGACAAATTTTAAAACAAGATATAACTCTGTTTAGCATTAAATCATCTTACTGAATAGAAAGCTTAGCTTCCACATATTAGTTTATTTTAAATAAAAACAACAATAACAAATCAGAATTGTTTACCTAATGTCAGCTACGGAGGACTGGGATCAAGAAGATACTCCTTTTCTGCATCTTCCTTGCTTTTGTGCTCTTTTTTCTTAGTCCAATATCTACTATTATTCTGACTATTTCTTTTATTCATGGGATATGTAAAAGTTCTTGGTATTACTTGTCCTTGACTTAGAAGAATCTGTTAATAGAAGATCCTGCAGCTGATGACTGTGTATTATATAATCCTGTAAAGCAACTGCAGAGACTGCTCTCGTCTCTTGTTTGGGGGAGCAGCCCTAAAGAGCAAAAATCCCCAACCAATCTTGAATAATTATTGTTATAAATGATTTAAAACCATACATGTTATAGTAAATTAAAAGCAACTCTGAACTTAGGCAAGATTTTTGAATTGTTAAATGTTTTTATATGCATACAACTCCAGTAGTTGAAGCCTAACCTGCAATTACTGTAATATGAAATTTAAGACTGATGTTTCTGACACATCCTAGTTTTAACTTATAAAAAGTCAAATGAAATCTTTGATTTATCATTTATATTAAATAAAATAGCAGTAATTTTTAAGTTTTAATTACCGAGCCTATAATTATTATATTCAATAAACTCATTATGAACTATAGAAGTTTGGCATGCCCAAACACATTTTAATTTCATACAATTAAAAACAATCCCAAAGGCTAATTTTGCCTTCCAGAACACTGAATATAAATAAGAATGTATTATTTTTATACAGTGAATGGGCTTATATACCTGTTCTTCCACTTCTCCCCAGGCTTATCATTTATTTTAAGAGATGTGAAATTGTACCATGTAGAATCATGATGTTCCATTGATAATCTTTAGCTGATTCAACAAGAATAGTGTTCCTTTCCAAACAGACATGTCAAAAAGACTTGGACAATATTTTCAGGAGAAGCAGCCTCATCAATAGCAGACAAGAAACCTACAATTTCTGTTGTTTTCTCCTCGAGATCCCATGGGAAAGAGCTTATCATCTGTTCCAGGCACAGAAATTAACTTTGGATCCATGAATCACCAAGCCTGCTCCTCTCCCGACGACCTCATTGCACCCTCGGTGGGCTGCCTGCAAGGTACAGGGAATGGATTCAAAACAAATGGCAAGAATCACAAATTTCAGGCTGAACAGAGGAAAAGATGTGGCTGCAGCAATAAACCCCACAGAACTGTTCTGCAAGACTGGTTTGCTGTAGACAGAGAAGCCTGTGATACACAGAGCAGGGATGATGTTGGCAGCCCCTTTGGGGCTGAAGCTGCTCTGCTGTGATCCCAACACCCTCACTGGCACAGCAGGAGGATGTGACCTGGTACCACAGTGGAGACTGCAGGGGATGGAATGGAGTGAGACCCCTCAGCTGTGACAAACAGGAGCCACAGCATACAGGGCTGCTCTGCTTCACAGTGACAGCAAGGTTTAGGTTGGAAGAGGCCTTAAAGATCACCTTGTTCTATCCCCCTGCCATGGCTGGGGATACCTTCCACTAGGCCAGGTTGCTCAGAGCCCCATCCAACCTGTCCTTGAACACTTCCAGGGATGAGGAATCCACAGCTTCTCGGAGCATTCTGTGCCAGGATGCTTCACTACCTTCTCAGCAAAGAATTTCTTCCTAATATCTAAATGAAACCTACCCTTTTTCAGCTTGAAGCCATTCCTCCTTGCCCTATCACTCCATTTCCCTGTGAACTGTCCCTCTCCAGCTGCCCCTTAAGGCAGTTGAAGGCGCTCTAAGGTATCCCTGGAGCCTTCCCTTCTCTAGGCTGAGCAGCTCCAACTCTCAGCCTGCCTCCATAGCGGAGGTGCTGCAGCCTCCTGATCATCTTTGTGGCATCCTCTGGACTCACTCTTGCAGGTCCATGTCCTTCCCATACTCAGGACCCCAGATTTGGATGTTTCAGTGTGTGGTTGTTCCTGTGCTACCACAGCCAACCCTGTGCTTCTCCACTTCCAGCTCAAGATGGGATGACCAGAAGGGGCTGTGTTGCAAAGAAACTGTGGGTGTGGCACTTGGGGGCATGGTTTCGTGGTGGATCTGGCAGCGCTGGGTTAATAGTTGGACTCATTGGTCTTACAGGTCTTTTCCAACCATGATGATTGTTTTTAACCTCTTGTCCCTTTTCCCCACACAGCCCCCACCCCACAGCCCCGCACAGGCTCTCAGGGGAGGGTGGCACTGGGAGGTGTTGCTCCCTTCTCCTCAGAGGGTGGAATGGAACCTCTCCTGGCTTGATCCCAGTCACTGCCCATAGGCAAGCCCCTGGGAATGGCTCCTTTCCGATTTTCCCTACCACTGCACACTTCCTGTATGCTGCCATCCCTAGGCAGTGTTTTCCCCTTCAGCTCCATGTCTGTGTGGTACCGTGGGGGTTAGTGAGCACTAGCTGTGTCCCTTCACGTGCATTTGGATTTGAAGACTTTTTTGCTGTGTTTTTCAGTTTTTAATGTGTATTTTTAACCTGGCAGGTGGTAAGGTGGGAGGCTGGCCCTATGATTATCATAGATTTATCGAACTGTTTAGGTCTGAAAAGATTTGAAAAGTCCAACCATTAACCCAGCACTGCCAATCCACCACTAAACTGCGTCTCTAAGGGCCACATCTACACATTTTTTAAACAATTCCAGAGATGGTTATTCCACCACTTCCCTGGGCAGCCTGTTCCAGTGCTTGACAACCCTTTCAGCAATGAAGTTTCTCCTCATATCCAATATAAACCTCCCTTGACCCAACTCGAGGCCATTTCCTCTCATCTTTATTGCTTCTTACCTGGAAAAAGGGACTGACCCTCACTTGACTACAACCTCCTTTCAGGTACTTGTGGAGAGCAATAAGGTCCCCCCTGAGCCTTCTTTTCTCCAGGCTCTTCATCCCCAGCTCCCTTAGATGCTCCTCAAAGGACTTGTGCTCCAGAGCCCTCACCAGCTTCCTCAGTGCCATTTTGGGTGACCTGTGTCTTTGGCAGCTCTATAACAGAGTCACCACTGAAAGAAAAAAAAAAAAATCTTTATAAAGAGGACAGATGAACAGTACCCATATGGATCAAACAAAGATCTTTGTCACCTAGTGTCCCATTTTTGTCCAAGGCAAGAAAGAAAATGGCTCAGGGGGATGGTAAGAACGCATTTAGTACAGCATCAGCTCCTTCAGGGACTTCCCACATTTTGAAGTGCAGCCTCCTGAGCCAGAAGCACTGCCCATGTCTTTGGTCAGCACTGATGTGTTTCTTTCAGATCCAGAACTGTGTGAAAATCCTTCTAATAGGAGTGTAGGCTTCCTCTGGCCGTTTTCCTGGTTATTCTCACTTGGTGGCCCTTTATTTTTCATGAGGAGGACAGGCACAGATGGCGCCTCAAATCCAGGTGTACCATTTCTTTAATTTTTTGGGTTTAAATACTTGTCAGAGTCCTTCTCAGCTGCTGCTGACTGGAGAGATTTGTTTTCCTGTGGAAGTGACATTTTCTGAGCAAAAGCAGCGAGGCTGTCCTGAGAGTAATCTTTTGAGCAGCATATAAATTGAGTGATTAATCCACTGGATGCACTTCTCCGTAATTACAAGTAATTACTTTAAAGTCAAATCTGCAAATGAGAATACCTGTCTGTGCAGTAGGGGAAGATGTAAAAAGCAGCTCAAGTGGCTATCTTTAAAATGACATTAAATCACTGATTGTTTCCAAAGGCAGGAATGAAAAGATAAAATAGCGGTTTTTAAAGTGAACTTGCAAGTTAGCCTGACACCCAACCTGACTCAGTAATATGATGAAGGTATATTAAATATATAGACTTTTAAAGGTATTTAGTAATTTATTTTAATTAGGAAATAAAGTAGAAAAGTTGATTTTCTGCTAAAATTTAAATGAAGTTGTAAATGCTGTTATATTTTCAAAACCCAACCCACTTATGTGTAGGAAAATAATGAATATGTATACATTTGAATATAAAGATACTGAAAATTACCTCTCTTGTACCTATTCGGGTTTCAGTTTTATGCTTGAACATGATTCAGCATTCTTGTGTCTTTTCAGTA
Organism: Oriolus oriolus; assembly: GCA_013400235.1. Taxonomy (NCBI): domain Eukaryota; kingdom Metazoa; phylum Chordata; class Aves; order Passeriformes; family Corvidae; genus Oriolus; species Oriolus oriolus. Next base: position 1,300,718 of record VXBT01006884.1, read on the forward strand.
TTGCATTATATGTTTTTTTAGAATTTATGACTGAATTTTGTAAAGCTGCTAATAAGCTTCTTTTCAAATAATGTTTGCCATCTCTTCTATTTCTGTCATACCTCATTAAGGTGATCCTACACACGTGTATGCTTAATTAAGGCTTTTCCTTAAAATAAGCCTTTAATCCAGAGGTGCTGGGCCTTAATTGAAACTCAGAGAAGATTAGTGTCGTCTCTTATTTTGGTTTTCATTTTTACTGTACTTCCTACTGCTTCTAAACGAAAAGGCCTGTGTTAGCCTTAGCTGATACACGGCCAGGAAGAAATTAAAATTCATACTGCAGTCTTCTGGAGAGTAGCATGCCTTAGTAATTGCCATTTCTTATGAAGTGCCACCTTTTACCAAGAGCCTCCACTTCAAATGCAAAAGGTTGCTTTAAACACTCCAAGGACATTAACATAATGAACATGCTGCCTGTTTTGAAGGTGACTAATAAGTGACTGATGATACCTGGTTTTATCCATGTGTATAATTTTTAAATGTTAATTGTATGTTTAAATAGTGCTGAAATCTCTGATCTGCCTAGAATGATTGGCTTTTACAGAATCCTTTTTAAGAAGACTTAGGAAAAATGAGGATTTTAGCCACAGGTTAGCTGCACTCAGCTGAGGTACTGTACAGTGCAGTAAATTTTAAAACCTTTTTGGAGGAGTAAGGCACAGATTCAACAGCTTCTGCTCTTCTAGAACAAAATGCACCAGCCAAAGAGCCAGTTTATTTTCTTCTTGCAGAGCTGCAACTGGGCATGGTACTGCTAATTAGCAGAGGCAGGTGGCCTGCTGTCATCAGTGGCAGGAGAGTAACTTTTCAGGAAGAGCTATTAAATTGTGTGGGCTGAATGAATTTTATACAGAAACAGCAATGGTAGGGCAAAGGTTTGAAGCAAACATTTTAGTATGGCGACTGTAAAGAGTTTCACTGAGACTGTGTCTTTACATAATGAAACTTGCTGCCTGTAATGTGTTTTCACACTTAGTCACGTGAAAAATGTGTAATAAAAATATGAATATAAGTGAAAGGAAAGTAGTATTATTGTGCAGGTTGGTTCAAACTGAATGGTGGTTTCTCAAAGAGCATGTTATGAAAATGTGGATTGACACAATAAGTAAAACCTGTGTGGTGAGCAGTGGGCATGATGAGGGCTCTACCTGCCCTAAGCTTATCCCTGAAAGGGTTGTGAGGTAGGATTGTTCCAGGGATCCTGGGCTGTATCACTGCCTCCAAACAGGCTCCAGGATGTAGACACTGAGTAGGACGGGTAAACCTCTGCATGTGTAAACATACAGATTTTCTCTCTCACTGGAAATCAGGACATTTATGCTATTGGAAGTCTACAAGCCAGTACTTCTTCTGAGAACCAAGTGCACTGCTGTCATAAACAATGAGAGCTGAGCCTGAACGCATTAAAGAGGAATTCCAGCTTGAAATACTTCTTCTGGCTGAGGAGGGCAGGTTTTGGCAAATCTGCACATGTGAGCCCCGCCTTTGACTCAGCAAGGAACATCGTGTCACAGAGCTTTGTAGTTGCCCTGTTAAAGGCTGTTTTAAGAGAACTGAGTCAGACATCTTTAATTACAAAAAATGCAGTGTCTGCCCTTTCTTCTCAGAAGTTTGAAAAGGTTTTACCTCATTTGCTCTTTGTTCACATATATTAAATACATATTTGTTTGTACACAGGCATACTATGTATTTGTCATTGTTGTGCTATTTGCTTACTGTTTGCATTTTCTGTGAATTTCTGTTAACTTTCAGGCATGTGCTTCTGAATCAGTAGGAAAGCTGAGCAATTTTAGTTTGTAAGGGTAGTAGAGATGTTATTAGGTCTCATTTAAAGCCCTTACAAGTCAGTGAAAAGGCTGTCACTTGTTCGTAGTTGAATTAAAACTCTGTTCTGTTAAGTAAATATTACTTCCTGCTCAGGGAGAAAAAGCTTAGTTTAAAGGAGAATTTGTATGTATACATTATTGGATCAAATTAGATTCCAACCAAAATGTGATTTCACACATAACCATTGATTTTTATTGAACATATGTCTTAGTGAAAATTTTGTTACTCCAATAGTGCACATAGGGTAAGGATTTATTGATCTGAAGTGCTTTATATTTGTGAAAACTTTCAAATAGTTTATGAGAATGCATTGGCAATCGTTTAGGTAATGTTGCTGTAAATAGAACAAAACATTTTGTTAGCAATATTTCTGATGCCTGTGCACTAACCATGTGTGGTACAAGGCTGTGTAATGTGGTAGACGTAAGAATGTTTAGTTTAGGATCTGTTTGTGAAGCACTGTGTATGTTCTAATCTGTAATTTCCGGTCAGATTAATATTTGCTTAATGGAGATGTTTTTCACTTTGTGGGAAATCCGTTTAATTGTGTAAAGGGTGAATTTTCTGCAAATGTATACCGTAGAGTGCAAGCCTCGAATTCATGCCATTGTCAGCATTTAATGCACTGATATTGTTTCTTCCTTTCTGTTTGTCTTTGGAGAGGTCCTCATTCCTTGGGGATGAAGTAAAGCTCTGGTTCCATCACTGCAGCCTTCAGAATTAGCACTGAAAACACAGGATTCTTTCCCTGGGTTGATGAAAGTAATTTCTTGTTTGCTGTGTCAAACAAAGCATGCTATTTGTCACATTGTGGTTTGTGTATCTTTTAAGAAGCTTTCAACTTTGATCTGAGCCAAGGTACACTCAGTAGCACAGATGACAGAAGTAACAAACCAGTGATGTGCATTGTCATTCATACAAACTCTTTAAGTCAACAAATACCAAGACTTAGATGTAGAAAACCATACCGCTTTTCAGGGGGCTTGTGCATTCTTGTGAGAGAATGAAGACCTTTGCTTTTCTTGTTTCAGACAAAGGTGTGGAACAATTTATTAGTTAAGGATTCAGTTCACTGTCTGCAATCAAAAGGTGCCTCATCTAGTCCAGATTCTGGCCCTTGCTGATATTTTCTAGGTAAACAGTTGCATTTAAAAGACATTGTAGAGATGGGTTCAGTAGCACATAAAAGCTGCTTTCTTCGAACTGTCATCACAGAGGTTTTCACAGCATGCTTTTAATACTTCCAGAGCTGGTGTTTATGTCTTTTTCCCCCTCTTCTCCCTCTCTCTCTTTATGTCAAATTCTATTTGAAACAGGAGTGTTTTTTCAAATACAACTTTCACCTGCTTTTCACCTGATATGTCTGAAGGGAAATTAACCTTTTGTGTAACAAGACTGAGGGTTAGCAATGTGTTTCACAAACTTAGCATTTTAAGAGAATTCAAAAAAGACAGTTAGAGAAAACCATCAGTAGTTATGAATGGCTGTGTGATTCTGGAAGTTGCGACATGTTAAAACTTTCCCGTTTGAGGCACAGTTTGATCACCCACTTTGACCTTCTAAGATTGTGCAAGGAATTCTATGCAGTTATTTAGAACTTAAACCGTTTGTTTAAATCATGTATTTCAGAAAGCCACCAAGTTTTCATCTAAAAATTTCTTAACTTGGGGGAGGTTGTTTTTTCAAGTGATTAATCATCGTGACTGTTACTCTTTATTATATCTCATTTGAATTTGTCTGGCATCAGCTTCTAACCATTTGCTCTTTTTACGCCTCTCTCAGCTAGGCTGAAGAGCTCTTTATTAACTGGTATTATTTTCTCCTTGAAAAGATACATTAACGATGTCATCAAGTCATCTCTCAGTTTCTGCTGCTAATCTGAATAGATTGGGTTTGTCAGACCACTCTTGAGACATTTGACTAGGCCTAGAATATTCTCCTGTCCTTTTTGCATAATACAAATGCATTATCCTGTGCATTGTACAAATTTTCAACTTAAAAAAATTAATATACTTGAAAAATACAGTATTCTGTTCTTTGGTTCATCAACTTACACAAAACAAAAATATTTCTCATTCTTGCTTAGTGTTACACATTTACTGCATACACAAAGAACAAAAGTGTATGCAGTAAAAAACAATCTTTACAAGAAAGGGTATTTTCCTATAATTTTGCTTTTCTCCTTGTTGTATTTGTAGATGAAAATGTTCCATTCCTTAAATGCTCAGACCTCTCATCTTTGCAAAATACACCCAACAACAGAAGATGCAATAAACAACCACATCTGTGGAGCAGCAGGGGGAAAAGACACCTCTAAAGAGGAACATTTCAGTAAAATAATAAAACTTGCAAATACTGATATAAGGAGCTTAAAGGAAACTCTGAGTAGGGCTTAATGTCTGGCATCAGGATAATGTAGGTATAATTCATCACTTGTGAAATATGGTGCTAAGTTAAAAAATCAATGAGGTGCAATAATTCATTTCTCTACACTGTGTAGGAAAGAGATTGGGATGTGGAAGTGGGAGGCTGTTCTATAAATCCCATAGGTTTTTTTTAGACAAGGAAAGTGAAGAGTGCATAGGACCACGAGAGAATACATGGGCTAAATACTACCTTGGATAGGTTATGAGTGACAGTAAAGAGCACAAAGCACAGACTTATTTAAGGAGAATGTGAATAAAGGTAGATAACAACATTGGTATGTATTTTTAATAAATAGGGGCTTATTATTATTTCAAAGCCTTTTGCTTGTAATACAAGTGTAACTAAACTCAAATATTTGGAGGAAATTTGAAGAATGTTTATAGTGATAATGTGCTGAAAATACATGAGGAGCCACCAAAGCACAGAGGGAACAAACTGAGAAGACAAAGAGCTTGTGCAGAAACAAAGTGTTTTGGTGGCTTAGAACTTCAGCAGAGCAGATCATAAGGAACCACTTGCCTTAGTATTTGTTATTTACAAAGAGCAAGAGTTGCCAAAAGCAGTGATGTATATACAGGGTTTGCAACAACCCATGGAATTAAATGACAGTGAAAGTCAGAACACATGGCATTCGTCCAAGGAATCTGAAGGAGCTAAAGAATTGCTAACTGAATTCCTGTTAAAAGTTAGGTAATTAATCAGGAAAATGTGATACAATAGAGGAAAACTGGAAGTAGCCAGCTTCATACAAAACTGTGTTGAGGTAAGTGGTTCTGAGAATGCTTCCAGGAATTACAATGGTGAACTTCTTTTGGTGTCAGGAAACTTAATTGATAAAGTCATTAAAGATAAAAGACCCAAATCTACAAAGAGCCTGGATGGAGTATAATTCCAAGGAAAAATAACCCTGATTGTTGCAACAGTATATCTTGCTACTCCAGCCTTATAGTATATTTCAAAGATTAAGAATTTAATGGAGAAGTTTACAAGTACATATACAGTTTTATCAAAAAGACATGAGTTCCACAAAAAATACTAGAAAAAGTTTTTCTAGAGAAGCTAGTAGCACAGCTCAGCATAAAAACTTAATAGTTAAGGTGAGACAAATAAAGCCAATGAGGGGGAAAACAAGATTGGTGATAGAAAGCAAAAGATTTCCTTGGAAAAATAAATCAGTCTGTGAGATGTCCAAGGATCACTGCAGATGTATTTAAACTACCACAGAGACAGAGCACGTGCCACCTCTTTTTCTGACACAGCAGGTCTTGCTCCCTGAGCTGCCCTGTGTGTGTCCCTTCCTGCACCTTCCCAAACCATAGAGGTGTCACAGGCCTTTTTGTGCTGCACCCTATTGTGAATCTGATTTTGGAGGAGAGGCTAGAAGTGGTGACTAATGACATCCCAATTTGCTGATGAAACAAAATAAAACATTTTCTCACCATGCTTCTAGGATGAAAACCCAACCTCAAACACAGGAAGGGTCAAAGGGGAAAATAGAAATGATTAGAGGCATGTGGGGAGCTTCTTTACAAGTAAATTAGCAAAAATGGTCCAGATTTGCAGCTGATGAAAATTGGCACAGTTCCATGAGAATCAGTGGCACTTTGCCAGTTTACACCAGCGGAGAACTTACCCCAGTATGTTTTTAATACAAAAACCAGGGCGATTATAGCAGAGATCTAGAGCAAAAGACTGACATAATTATGAAAGCAAGGCTGTGCAAAGGCTAGAGGGTGTGTCTTCAGAGATGTGGGGCTCTTTGAGTGCTGGTTAGGATCAGTTTTTATAGTCAATGCAAAGTTGCTTTCTAATTTTTGCTGTAGGATGCAGATTTGTTGTGTCATATCCCAGTCTGCTCCAGTCTAGTCCTTTCTCCTACCTTTTCCCAGTTCTAGTTCTATACTCCACTGGCATCAGGGAGAGTTTTTTTAACTATTCTACCCAGGCACTACAGAGTGAAAGGGGAGCACTGAGAGTGCAGGAGGCAGTTCAAAATCCATATAGCTGTCAAAGTGTTTCTGCTCCTCTGCCATCTGCCCAAATCAGCTTCAAGGTGGGGAACTCGCCTTCTGCCTCTAACTCTCTGCATCATACAGCTTATTGAGACCTACAAAATCCTTCTGGAAAACCAAGTTAATACTTTGTGGGTGGCCCACGCTGAGCTCAAGGCAGGCTTGGTGGTGTGGTTGAACTGCCCAGGCTGCACCGCCCAGCTGTGGATCCGCCGATCTCGGGCTGTGTAAAAGCCACAATTTTTCTGATCCTGGTGCCTGTGTTTTCCTACACTGGTGCAGAAAACTTTCTGTACAGACTACTAGGACAACAACAGAGGCTGGTCAACTGCTAGGGGTAAAATATGGTCAAAGTGGTTTCATTTTCAGAGCTCTGGGAAGATGGAACGTATCAGCCAAAGACAGAAGCTTTAAATCTGCCAACCCTGACAAGACTCCCTTGAGCACAAGTAGAAGGACACGCCCCAGTTTTATCTCTTTTTCTGCAATTACCACACCAGCAATATCTGAGAAAGGCATAAGTGTCTTGAATGTAGACAAAACAGTTTTTCCACTCACACAGAAGGTTTTCATAGAAATCTTCCTGAAAAGTTTCTTCCCGAGACAGAAACCTGGCGTGGAAAACAACTCAAGTTTGGCAAGGTTATGAGCAACTTAAAATATGTAATAAAGTGGTGTTAAACCACTTAATTATAAACACAGTTACCTGCTAAATAATTTGTGTAGTGAAAATGTGCTTGATGCAGCTAATTGCACTTCCTGATACTACCTGAAATAAAAGGTGAATTAATGAGAGGGAAACACAAAATTAATGAGAGTTAATGAGACAAAAGACTGTGCAAATAGTAGCATCCACATGAGGGAGAGAGAGAGGGAATCCCCGCTGCTTCTGCAGGGCAAGCCACTGCATGGAATAGTAATACCTTCTATAATTCATTTCTCCCTGTGAGGTTTTCATTTGTTTTACCAGTCACCACCGCTTTATAAACTCTCATGACCATCTTCTTTGCTAATCTTCTTGTTTGCCCTCACCTCCTCAGATTCTTGCTGGTTTTTGTGTGTTTTGGCCTGAGTGGAAAGTCATTGAAGGAGCCCATGTGCTCATCCCAGAGAGGGGAGGAGGAGAGGGATACCTTGGGCCCTGGCTGTGCCTGTGCTTGGCCATCCGTGCCTTGCGTGTGATCATCATGACAGGGTTTGTGCCATTCTGAGGGACAGGTGTTGCTGAAGAACAGTTTCAGACGGCATCTTTAGTATCCAGAATTATTTGTTCCAAGTCATAGTGGCTACAGCTGCCATACAAGCTCAGATAAACCCAAGTTTTTTCTCCTAGCACTGTATTGCACAATAATAGACCTTTTAAAGGGACTGTTTCTTCTTCTTAAACCAGAAGTCACTTAATATTTTAGATACTGGTCACTGGGCTATTGGTGCATACTGATGCCCTACTATTTCTCATTTTAAATTAATTTTTCTCCCTATTTTTAATATAAATTTATTTTTTTATTTTAAATGCCTATGAAATGCCTATTTAAATGTGCATTTATTTTCTAGTTTAATTTTTTATTAACAGAGAGTAAAATTTCTTAATGACCCTCATATTTCTAATTAGAATTTGCCTAAGAGGTGAAAGAACCAGCATAATATTGTTGAATAGGAGACTCAAATGCTGTTGCTAATGTGATGTAGCTATTGTGCTTGTGTGAGGCTTATGTGCCTGAGAGAAAATAAATATTTATTCCAAGTATATCAGTTGATTTGACAAATATTATTAAATCTCTTTACATATATCATCTCTCCTAAGAAGAGCTTTGAATATTCTTTTTTCTAAAATTATACTTTGGATTTGGAAAAATGAGTAAAATCAGACATTCTGTCAAAAATATTCTACACTTATGGTAGTCCATACAATTAAAAAAGTAAATTGCTATTCAGTTTCAGCGTTGTCAATACTGATGGAAAGGTCGCTGAGTAGTTCTTGTTGAATGAGATTTTTCTCTAATGTTTAAGCCACCAATAAAACCTCCAGTTAAGCCCTTCACAGGAAACTTAAGAATTGACTGATGGGAGTCACATGGTTAAATCAGTGCTTGTTATTCATAATTTATTCAATGGTTGATGGAAAAAAATTGTCCAATTATTTGACAAATACTGCTTGGCAAGATGATTTACAGAGAATAATGCAAGTATTTGTTGAAGAATTTAAAGTGACAAAAACTGCTAAAATTACGGCCTTTATTCTCAATGCAGTGATTAGAGCTGATTGAATGATATTCAGACAGTTTGACTAATTTTGAATAGTCCTTACACAGGCAATATTCCCATTGACTTCAGCTGGAATTTTGCCAGAGTAAGGACTGCAGGATTGGGCCTCTGAGTGTAATGTCTTGAAAGGGTCCCTTTATAAAGCAGCAGCTTAAATTCTGAACTGCAATGAAAACCCATTTTCACTTTCCTCTGTTACTTTGCCTGTTCTGTGGAATTGCTCCGTATGAATGTTAATCCCATTCCCTCTTTATCAGCAGAGGGTGCTATGGGAGTTTTGTGCTCTCCAGTAGCCTTTTGTTTATGCACAGTTCAATCTAATTTAAGTTGAACTGACCATTTCAATGGGAGTCAAGTGTGTATTTGAATGGTGTGTGGGAGAGCCATAGTTTAATGGCAAACCATTTCCTTAATTGATCCAAGTTAAAGAAGGGAGACATTTTAAAGTGGATATTTTCAGATTCCTGGCCTCTACCCCCATACCCTCCTGAATGGGTAACTGAACGTGGTCTAACACCTTTGCGTGATAAATGATAGAATTTGCATATGTTTTTGTAAAGGCAAATTCACTATTCCGAATTACTGGAAAGGTATAATAAACTTATATTTTTGAATATAATCTTCTGTGACTTTTTAAAGTTCCTGATTTTTCTAAACGTTAGTAGGACTTCAATACAAAAAATAGTGTTTACAAATCCCTGACATGGAAATGCTCAAATTGGAAAAATGGATTTTGGTAAGTCAGTATATCATGTGCTTTGTTACAAGAGTGTTAAGGTTGTAAAGTCAAGTGCAGAGAAAACAGAAAATACATAGGCAATCTTAATTCTGGTTATTTTTTCAACTGTTCGTCATCATCCTGACAGGGATATTAAATTACATGATTGCATAGCTACTTTTTTCTCTGAGTTGTCTGTGCCTTTAACATATACAAAAGAGATCGCTGAATAGGAGCTTTATGAAATGTTTCTTTTTATCTGAACTGCTCAGTGTATACCACTGAGTTATTTGCTGCACACCATTCTGTCCAGCACTGAATGCATGATTATCAACTTCCTCAAGTATCTTTCTATAGTGCTACCATAAGAGGGTAGTTTATTAGTCCTTTGGCTAATCACTGGTCAAAAGTACTTTTGCTATTTAACGCATGAGGACAGAAAAAATGGCTAAATGCAAGGTAAAAGTGATAAATTTTATTAATTTGAGATGCCTTAAACCTCTTACATTTCAGAATACTTGACAGTAGTTCTGGATTCTCAGCCCCTCCATAAATCAGATCTCAGGCAATCTGGATTTTCAGAAAGTAAGGGCCAGACAGTCACACTTCAACAGTGCAAAGTTCAGAGTGATCTTTTCAGCATCATATAGGTTGTGGCCGAAACTGACCAGACTCCAACAACTGAGGATTACATTTTTAATTTTACGACCATATTTTTAACTTTCCTCATGCACTGCCTGTCTTTCAACTCCTGCTGTGAGAGAGGACCTTAAAGATGGCATTCTCATTTTCTGCACATTTCCAGCGGTGATGGGTTCCCAGCCTGTTGGCCTCTTGGTACATGGAATGAAATGGCTTCATGTAGATGATCATCTAATGGTCCAAAACTGTTAAGGTGCTGAAACAAAGTTACGGAGGGATTCCAGAGTGCTGGGTTTTTTCCAGCCTTATTTTTCATAATGCCATCCTGTGGAAGGAAGTGAGACTTCAGATTTGTTGGAAAGGTGATTGTAGGGCTGCGCCTAGAAACATGCTGATTGCTTGGGACACTGGCAAAGACAAAATCCATGGATGCACCGGACAATCTGCTGCTGTTGGCTGTTCTTCGTTATGTGGCCCAGCTTCCACTGTGAATTTTGTAATTGAACTTCTTTATCCAATCATCCTTAAATTTTTCTGCCCGATTCTCATTCCACTGGGATAACTTGCGGTGTTCCTTTCTAACCATGACCGAGGAGAGGGGGGATAGCAGACAGAGGCAATAAAAGGCACAAGAAGGAGAAAATGTACAGCTTTCATTGCTGGTGGGCCTGGTAGGTGCACACAGGCAGAAAGGCTCACCAAGCCTTGCCAGGGGATGGACCTGTGATTCAGGAGGACAAGGTACACACACTCCAGCTGCCCCAACAGGTTTCAGCTTTGCTTCTTATTATTTTCTCTACAGTCAAAATTTCCTCTCAGTCTGTGTGGGTAGATGTGCAGAAACTCATAACTTGGCTGAATTTGTGGATATTTTCACAAGAACAACAGAATACTGATGCTATGGCAACTGCTGTGCCATGTTTCCAAATCCTGATCTGAGTCATGGAGGGAGCAGCAGCATCTCCACCAAGCAGCTGTAAAAGGTAGCTTTTATTTAAAATGTAAAAGATGGGGGAGGGTGGAGGGAATAGGGAAAGAAACGTATTCATCCTCCCAGCCCCGAGAAAGAGCAGAATTCTTTTAGGTCAACCTTTCTCTAAAATTTCAGCCTTAGCAATTTTCAAGCCTCTTAGCCCAGATCGTTACAGTTTGAGGAAGCTGTGAACTCCTGTAAAGATGGTATTTTAGTGGGAAGTCTGAGACAGCCTTGTCTAGGAGCACTGCCCTCCGTAGTTACTGCATTCTCTACTGTAAACCATAACCTGCTGGTGAGAAAGTTTTGTTCATTGCTTTTGTAGTGCCTCCTAACCACCTTAGAAATACCTGTTTTGATTAACTCCAGTCTTTGCACACATAAATTCTGTTTCCTCTAGCATCATCAAAAACATTTTTATGTTGTTTTTCTTGTTTTAAATAGTGCTTTGAAATCCAAAGGTGACACTTTTATTGTTTGAGGCTATTGCTAAAACAGGTGTAAGATGATGAGTTCCCTGAAAATGCTTGCAATAATGTTGAATTTCTGAATTGAAGACTGCCCATTTTTTCCTTTTGCTTTTGTTTGACGCTGTAACTAATCAGTGTATTTCACTTCCAAATGTGTTTAACTGGAAATTTTGCTTATTGCTCATTTTCACAGTTGTGTTCTTATCACTTCCAATAGTAGAATTTTCTTGTGGTTCAAATTATTGTCATTTTTCCTTGCTGATCTCTAGAAGGTGGCTTTACTTTTTAACTGCTAAGGAATAAGGATGTTACTGTTAAAGATATTTTTACTGTGACATATCTCTTAAATAAAGAAATAAAAAATTTTTGTATTTAGGTGGTTATTTAAGAAAAGTGATATAATACTCTTCTTAAACCTAGTGCTAGAGAAAAATATTTTGACTTGCTGTTTATTTACTTCTATTCAGTCATTGAAAGAGTTTTTAAAGTGGTGATTTGTACTAGAACAAAACAGATTCAGAGAAAGTTTTTCTTATGCCCACTGAGAAGGTTAAGTGAAGATGGAGATTTTTCTTTGTATGTAAATATTAGGATGTGTCTGTGGTTTTACTGCTTCTCTAACTCTCTTTAAGAGTTGCTGAACACTGAGACCTAAGCAGCCAGGAGAGACTCAACAGATGAAACTGTACTTGCTCATCAGGAGGAGCTTTCTTGCCAAGTTTTGTAGCGCAGAATGTGTTTTGTTTTATTAGCTTTTACTGCTGCAAAAGTCTCTTTAACCTGCTTTTATGCAGGTTACAATAAGGAAGCCAAATGCTTTCCTAGCTTGTTCAGATCACTTATAAAATTATTGGTACCAAAATTAATACTGCTCCATCCTTTTCTTTATTTTAATCCTTGCTAAGCTCTTCTGCCATGCTGTGTGCTCTTATTGTATGTCCAGTCCAGTTTGAGTGAAACTGTCCTCGTATTGATTCTTGTGGTGACCTGCCAGTCACTTCACTTTGCCTACACTTCTCCATATGCAAGGGCCTTCTTTCTTTGATAACCTCCCTGTCCAATCAACAGCTCTTCCCAGTTCCTGGGATGTTTAACTTTTAGATTAGGACTATCAAAATGTCTTAAATCTCAGGCAAATCGCATGCAAGTCTGTTTAGTACAGATGTTTATCAAATCCACACTGGTTTTTCCCATTCTGTGTGTCAATTATTTCTCCTTGCATCCCACTGATTTGGTTTATTCTTCAGCCCACCAGTAAATAAGATTACCTCTTTTCATGGATTTTCGTTATTTTTATGTTATATTCTTCTGTTGAAATCATTTAAGCATTCTTTCCAAGAGGGATGGAAAAAGGAGGCATTACAGAAGGAAAGACTTACATGGGAAAAGGAACCAGAAGAATGAAAGAAGAAAAGAGAAAGTAGAGAACTGTACTGATCTCCCACAGAGATACGATTTATAACTACAAGTAAGAGCTCTGCATGGAAGGATTCTTTCTTCCTTCACTGCACAATAAATGCAATGTAATGTCCTTATGCCAGCCAGGGCAGGGTACAGTATCTAAAGAGTACCTGGGAAGTATTTATCAGGTATCAATGCATTTGGATTCAAGCTTAAACACCAAAGTGACACAGAATATTTTGTTCATGATTGATCCAAAACCTGCAGAGGGACAGATCTTCCCAGTCTGAGTCACTTAGATAACACAACAAAGCCTAAAATGTGAATCGGAACAGTGCAAAAGTGGGTGTTCCCCTTCTGGTAAATCTTTATGAAGAAACAATTTGCAAATGAAACAAAACAAATTGGAAAAATATTTTGGATGAAACAAATTGGAAAAACTCATGTTTCTTCATATGGTTTAATGTGTTCATTAATTACCTTGTTGTGTTCTGTCAGGAGGAACCAGAAGACATAAGCAAGTGTGATTGCTCCTTTTTTGCAACAAAGCCCTATAAGAACCAGGACTTAAAATTCCAAATCCCACTGATCTGCTGTTTCTTTGATGCTAAAGCCAGACTGATTGGGAACTACTAAAATATACCCCCATTCAGTAAACAGCGTAGGAAATTCCAGTTTCTCCTGCTTATGGAAGCTTAGTCTTAGTCTAAAGACCATCTGAGGTCATTGTGTATTGCATTATCTCTCAGTGCCTTTATCCACGGAATTCCAGGAAGTAATTTATCTCATGACACAATAGCCTTTGGTCAACAGCTTGTACCCTTTGTACCAAAAGTAGATAATGGCCAGTATTAATGATATTGTCCCGGGAGTATGGGCTGTAAATCCCTTCCAGGAAGTCTGGCAAATACTTGGGTATTTGGCATGAGTATCTGAGCAAACTTCAGTCAGGACAGGTTGTGGATGGCTTTGTGCATGGCAGTGATTGTGGGTAGATACTGCTGCAATGCACATTAGTTTGAGTAGATGTTTGCCAGGTTAAACTCCACTCATTCAATTTCTGACCACGTTTCTCTAATGTGCAGAAGTGTGGTGGAGAACATTGTCCACAGTTCGCTAGAATTCCATTACTATTCTTGAATGGTAATCAAGGATAGCTGACACCTGGTCATTGTGAAAAATATTTCATAATGCTTATGTTATCAGGTGGCTGCTTAATTCCTCATCTGTCACCTTCAGCCTTATCCTACTACTGGCAGAATAAATACACACCCTTCCTTTGGAAGCATTTTTGGAGCAGTCAAAGAATTTTCTTATTTTCCAATTTTCTTTGCTCACTAGCATTCTCAAATGAGCCCATTGATGTCGCAGTGGTATCATCCATGTAAGCAAAAGAACTCAGCTGAGATTTGAAGTTCAAATTATGGGGTGCTTTGATGCTCACTTTTCCTTGCTCTTGCTGTATCTAAACACCCAAACCAGTTCGGCTTCTGTTACTTCTTATTTGCACTTGTAGACCCATCGGGAATTACTTTCCTGGAGGTGTCAGTCTCAGCTGAATGAGTTGGGGAGGAAAATACTGTGTGTTGCACTGCACTATCCCTTCCCTCTTCCTCCAAGGCTTTGTGTTAAAAACACCAGCCCTGGAGAGACACAGTATGGATCTGGACACGGAGATCCATGATCCGCACAGCCTCACCTCCATTGGCTTGATGCTTTCTGTAGTTTGAGATTCCTTAAAGCCCAAAGGCAACAAGCAGCAGTTCAGCTTCAGATGGAGTTTGGGTTGTAAGAATCTGGACCATGGGACCTTAGGAGCTGAAGTATGACCACCAGAGCATTTCCTAGAGGTACTGATGGGAGTAGCTGAGGGTAAAGAAGCTGCTTTTTTGTCAATAATTTTAGGCACGTAAAATACTTGAATAGTAAGATAGTAACAGCACTTGGCAGCACCTTGACTTACTTTCAATTGGAATGGCCACCTCAGAAGACAAGCTCTGTATTCCTTCAGATCTGGCGATATTGCAGGTATATCCTACGAACACAGTCTGCTCTTTATCAGATCTTTGCCACTATGCTCCTGTTTACCTGCTGTAAAGAAATTCTCAAATGAATTGAATGAACTGGAAGCCACCTCTGAATAATACACCAATTTTTCTTGAGTATCCAAATCTAAGACTCCATAGGGGGGAATCTGAGTTTTTATGTTGTCATTCAGAAGTGGTAAAGACTTGTGCAGTAGAAGAACTAGGGTACAGTGTTTCTTGGTAGTTACATTCTTTAATGAAATACAAAAAAAAAAAAAAAAGGGCATTCCATATTTTACAACTTGCCCATTTTTCTCGGGTAATGAATGTTTTCTATATCCAACCTTTAAGCAATGGCATGATGTTACATAATGTTACATTTTGTTGGCAGCCCTAAAACTTCTCTCTTCGGGGAAGAAACTTCCCAGACCATATTCCCACAAGATGTAAGTTTTAATATGTATCTCCCTGATCCTTTTCTTCTTCTGTTCAAAGAAAATGTCATCTCTCTTTAGAATTGGCCAGGAAGCATTTGCAAGAGGTTAAGTGATACTACAAGTATTCCTTAATTGAGTTTAGATGCATTCCATGCATTTTTACACCAGCATCAAAGAAAACATCTTTCCAAAGATAAGCAGCTTCTTCTCATATTTCAAAAAATCATCACGTATTTTCATCAAGCTATCAGGAATGAAAGCTGCTGGACTGCAGTGTTGTCATAATAAAAAAGAAAGGTGCACACAGAGGTTCTGTGATCCAGAGGTGACAAGTGCTGAACAAACAGCGTGTGAAGACACCTTCCTACCTGACAGCATCCGTCTCCATCAGTTATTGCTCTTGTACAGGCTCCGATATGTTTGATCAACTTTCAGATGATTATCCTGGCAGGAGCAGGTGAAAGCAGTCATGATACTTTGATTCAGAGTAAAGTACAAGGCAGTCTGAAGGAACCTTTCATTAGCAGTTCATACTCTGTTGACAGTGAGATTCATATGAGGAAGTTGGGATGGAAACAGTTTTCCATTTCCCTCCTTTATGAGAGAGGTTTTTTTAGGGTGGTATGTGTAGGGAATTTCTGCTCTCTGACTTGTATGTTAACACATCTCATATTCAGATTTATCACTGCAAGATATGAGTGTGGTTTGTCTGCCCCTGGTATTTCCAACTAAGTCACATGACTATTCTTTCACCTGGGTTTGGTTTTTTAAAAGCTGTTTTGAAACACACCTATTCCTGTGACAGAACCAATGCAATTCTCTGTAAGAAATTTGAAATCATTCAAATTTTGAGCAGCTCAAACTAAAACCCGACCTTAACCTGTCCAACAAAGAGTTGACTGTATTGGTAGCATATATTGGTACTTTGAGATTGGTTATCTGATGATGGTTTTGCTCTCTGAATAGACTCACTGAGCTGCTGATGCACATCCGAGGGTGTTCACATGAAGTATGACTCTTTGAAATATTCTGAAAATGAGTTCAGTTGAATATGCGTGAATGAAGAATAAACAATTAGAAATCTAGTTAGTTTGAATAGTTTTTGGGATATGAATACTACTTCTTTTTTTATTTTCTCTATTTAACCGGTTTTAAGGTTAAATAATTTAATTTTATTGAAGAATAAGGAATAAGATTTAAATTCTTTTCAGCACTGAAGCAGATGAGGCCACGCAAGTAAATCCAGTGGGGTTACGGATTTTTAATTTTCTTTCATTCAAAGCCACATTAAATAAACAGAGAGGAATAAAGACTCCACAATACAAATGAGAATCAGGCCAGTGGTGTACTTTCATATTCCTAGTATCTGTGCCTCTTTTCAGCATTCATCTTGTACCTCACATCCTACCATTTGTTCCTTTTAATCTGTGTCCATCTCTCCATTGCCTCTGATACTTTATAACATTATTTGACCCTAAACTTTGAGTGACATGACCTGGCTTAATCAGATGGTTGGGTTTAGCTACTAATGTTATCTGCTGACAGTTGCTATCCTGCACACATTTGATAAAGAAAAGCCTTTGGGATTATAGGTTTTTGCATTTCACTTTAGCATTTTACCAAATACTCCTATTTTGTTGCTATTATAACCTATTGAAATTCTCTTCTCTACTACATGGAAATGTGATTTTTAAAAGTAAATAGATGCTTATGCAGGCTTTAGTGATTGCAATCTTTGCATTTCTTCCTCCCAGTTTCCTCAATGAGACAAACTCTCCAGTCATTCTTAATCTTCCCCGAGCCACGAATTGTCAAGGGTGAGGTAAGATGGAACCACGCTGGTGCATCATGAGAGGTGAAGGTTGGTTGGAGAAATTGAGTTGTGAAACGGAGTAGGAAGGGTATGAATGGCAACCAAAACAATAGAATGTGTTTTTTCCTGTGCCAGATTTACAGAGTTGCATCAAAATCAGATTAGTTCATCACAGGAATAAAAGGTAATGAGATAATGAAATAAAATTCTGCATGGCTAGATTCTACAGGTCCTCTTCTGCATTTTTATAATACAACCAGGAACTCACGTGAATAGTTTACCTTTTCTGCAGTACCTTCTCAGTTTTTCCTGCAATTGAACAAGACTTACCATAAATCAATGTTTAATTACTTATAAAATTGTAAAAGTATTCAATGCCTTATTCTGGATGCCTTGGCATCACATACTTCAATAAGCATGTGAAAGTGGAGTTCTATAGTTACAGTGAGCACAAGTAACTAAAATGTGCTCCTCCACACAATATCTTCAACAAACCATTCCTTTAGAGACAAAATCGGGAGCTGAAAGTCCTCAGTATCCTTGTGACTGCCAGCCCTGGTATGTTCAAAGTTTATTTTCTTTGTCATCCATTTTTATGGTCTTTGTTCACTGCACTTGCAAACACCCTCTTATATCCTGACAGACTCCTTTACCAAAAAAAGAAGTGTACAAGAAAAAGTCTTAAGTAATTTGTCTTTTATTTGCTGTAATAACAAGCTGCATTTTTGACTTTCCATTGTTTTTCAGTGAAGAAACGTTGTTCTAATATATCTTACATTGCCTGGTTGTACTGTGATGCTCAGGCCAGCTGATGTAAACTAAACATACAGCATTTGCCTGTATAGGGGATACTTGGTTCTTGATGCAAAGGGCATGAATAAATGAATAATTTTTACCCTATCTCTTACCAGTATACTCTTGATTCTGGTAGTTTCTGACTACAGTGGCAATGATTTTGAAAGTAATGAAAAGCTCCTTAAAAATAGGAATAATCTGTGAGACACATTTTGTGAGGATATTTTGAGTGTGAAATGGATTTAGACACAAGGAGGTGCACACTGAATGTGGAAATTTTCAAATTCCAGACAATCCCACCAAATGCCTAATCCTCTATTACATGTCACAGGGTTGGGCAGTCTTAGTTTTTGTTACAGGAACACATTAGAGAGCAATTGAGAGTCTTTGATCCATAAATTGTCCATATTCACTCTCAATGCTAAATAAAGAAATAATATAAAGGCCAAAGGCAACGAAAAATGCATCCATAAAACCTCCAGGCCCTAGAACACCTGAAGAAGATGGGCTGTTCTCAAAGAAGCAGAATTTTTCATTCCCGTAACAGATTTACTGGTTGTCTTGCAGGTTGTATCATTTCAGATGAAACTGAAGCAGCACACAGCAAAATGCATCACAGATTTGGGGTACCTCATCTGTAAGGGGGGCTTTCCTTGTGGTGACATCTCCTGTCATGCAGAAACCTGCCCAATTTCAATTGATTTTGGGTAATGGTGAGACATTACAGTGACAGCACAGGCACAGAAGATACTTGCACTAAAAATTTGTAGTAAAAAGCTGTTTTCTTTCACCTGCACTTGCTTCTGGCATATCCTTTTGCCTGCACAGCTGAAGTGATCATTCTTAATTAAAACCCAATAAAACATGTCCCATTTCTTAGTGTGACATCCAGCACTTCACTGCCACTGGGAGAGGTCACGTTTGGAAAATGCCTGCTTGCTCTCATGCCTTTGGGATAGTTATATACTTGAGAATTCTTCATGTTTAACCTCATTTTTTTCTTTATTTTATTATGTCTATTTTCCTTAATCGAATTTGCCTCCAATGAACTTTTTTTGGCCTTCCTCTGAAAAAGGAGGACGACCAAGGCTTTTCTTACTGTTTATATGCATGAAAATGTGAAGAGAGATAAGGCAGAAAATTTAAATGCCACCACTTGCATAGTCTAAACTGTAAATCCCCACAAAGTAGAGTTAATTAAAGTCCCTGTCTTCACTAACCGACTATTCATACTCTGTCTTACTCCAAAAATGCCATGTACGTGGGGGATTAGTGAGTGTCTGCATTATCAGATATCTGGCATCAAGTAACCAAGCAAGATGTCCAAACTTCTGTGATTCACTGGAGCTGTTTATATTTTTCCAGCTGGAGTAGGCATTCATCAGCTTTGGGAAAGCGGAGAGGGAAGTACACTACACCTCCAAATCCCGTTTACTTTCTCCTTTCCCACAGGAGAGAATCACTTTGTTGAGAGACAAGGTGGTTAGAAGTTAATTGCAATTTAATTGCCCCCTGTGTATACTTTTGCAGCTAAAGAGAAAGACAGCCTCTCAGTTAGTATCTCCATGCTTTCAAAAATAGCCCAGTGAGGCTTTCAAAAGAGGTCTGTAAAGTTGGGATGCACATTTTACACCTACAGCCAAGTGGGTCCCTCAGCCTTGCCCTCACAAATGCCTTGAGGCAGCATGTTTTGGTTTGTTTTTTAAAGATGTTCTGTCTCTGATTAAAATGGTAAGATTTCCAAGACCAAGCTGAGGTGTCCATCAATCAGTGAACACTATATTAACGAAAATATTGCCAGGATTTTTTTCATTATTTCTATAATGGTGACAGATAGGATACAGTGCTATAAAAACATGAAATAAAATGACAGCCTTCCTCCAAAACCACTTAAAACCTTAAATAATCATTTAAGGGGAAATTTTCAGATAAACCTCTGAAAATCTAACCTATTCTGTGGCCATGGTCTTTTTAAAATATAGCATAGTTGTTAGGCTGATAAAGACTAACTAACAAAGCTTCTAGCAGCTCTTTATTTTGCCATTAACATGAAAACACAATTACTGTCATATGATTTTATTACTGCTATCAAAGATTGTTTTTACAGGACAGGGTGTAATTGGGTTTTATAGAAGCCTCCACAGTGAAATTCAAATATTTGTCTGATTTCAAAAGCATGCATGTCAGTCTAAAACTGCAGTTTACTCAGCATACCTGGTACAGAGGCAGAGTGAAAATACGTGTAACAAAGCAAACGTTAAAACCAACATTTTCTGGGGAAGATTGATGTGTAGTAGATATGGCAGAAAACAGAGCTTCAGGAATCAAGCGCCGCTTTTTTTGTTGTTGTTTCCATTTTAAAATGTTTTAAATTCTTGTGTGAAAAGGCCTATGTAAATGCTTAGCACTGGTTTGTTCCCATTTCTTCCACGAGCTCCTTGTTTAACCAGGGACTAATAATCACTTAGCTTTTGTATGGCTGAGTTTACTCACGAATGTAGTCACTATGAGTATTTTGACAGAGGTGTCTTTACTTCACATTCCTTTTTGAATCTGAAGATAAAAGGCTTTATTTTAATAACGGTCTAATTCCTGAAGCAACACAGACATATTAAGTAAAACAGTACACAATTTTTATACTGCCTTCTATTAAAAATGCTAAGCCCTGAATGCATTTTACAGACATACATTTTCTCCTTCATATTTAAAGAAGAGGAAAGATGGATGCTACTAGAATATTTGAAATACAAGGAGAGCTGATGGTAACATGGTACATCTACAGTGTTCTGCAAGGCTCTGAACCCTGTGGACTAATAATTTAAAATGTAAACCACAAAATCTAATCTTTGGCACCTTACAGGATAGTTTGACACTACCTGAGCAGAGTTCTCAGGCAAAGTGACAGGAATATTACTTTGTATTTACAATACCTTTTTGCTGGAATTGCTCTTAGTGCATTTGGCAGATGGAGAAATACAGAGGAAAGGCAAGGCTTCAATGCAATGGGACAGTAAAGTGCATCTTTATTATGAATGATTGTTCTTAAATATATGCCCCCACATTACTCTGGCTTGGGGCTGAATTGTTTATTTGGGGTGGTGCAGCAGACAGCCCCAGAATTAAGACTATTGGAATCTGTTGATTCTAATTACTCTGGTTTTTTACTGGATTGTGATTAACATCAACAGCAAAGATGAGAAAACGCAATCAGGAAAGAATAAACCTGACCATCAGGTGGTTAACACTTTTACAGAATAAGACATTTTCCATTTTTATTAGCATTAAACAACCAAGTGACACTGGTGATGGTGGAAGAGAATATACTAGAAAAAAGGGCATTCCATATGCAGTTCAAGCCTATATGTGCATTGAAAAAAGACCACTGAACTCTCCTGAGTTGTTTTTAGAAATAGTTCGACATTGAGAGATGTTGTGGTTATTATGCTCTTTGACATTAATCCTCATGATTAAAGTTTTGTGCATGCAGCTCTATGAAATAAATATATGCATTTGACACAGAGTTTCTGCAGATCAACAGCTTTTTTCACAAAAAAAGATATAGTGTTCAACAGACACTTTAAAAATAACATATTTTTCCTGCTTTTATAAAGAAGATTTAAATTGTTCAGTGTGTTTGTAGAGCTAAGGTATTTTATTGATATCACGTTCCACAATGTCCGGCTTTGGGCTTTGGAAGGGACCAAATAGTTTCTGAAGGTTTGTTTTGGTTTTTTTTTCTTATTTTTTTGGACAAGATTAAAGAATGTAAAAGACTATTTGTATTAAACAGATTAAGCTGTTAGTAAACATGTCCCCTTTAAATTAAGTGGTGGTGAAGACAAAGAAAGTGCTTTGTTGTTGTCAGATGGATTTGTCTTAAGTCAAATGGGCAAACAAGTTAAACATCAGTCCTCTTTAAATCCCTAATGGCTGTGCAGATTAAATCTCAAAAGGTCTGTAAAATGAGTAAAAAAATTAAATTGCTTTACTTCTTCCTGTCGTTTACTTTGCCTAAAGCATTTTTCTTCTTCCTTTTCTTTTTTCTTCTCTTTTTTCTTCTCATCTAGCTTTTGAGAACTTTGTTTTCAAACTGCATTAGCATACAGACACATATTAAACAAGAATTTCACTTCTCTGCAGTCTTGTCACTTGTGATGAATACATCCTTGCTTGGTAAGTGCTGGTGACACATCATTGTGGCAGCTTCTGCCTCTCAACAGAAGGATAATTAATCTTGCTATCAACACTCCTAAACAGGGGTAGCTGGTTCAAAGTTTTTATTCCATAGAGCTGCTTTGTGTGGGGTGGGATTCCTTCATTTGAAATGGCTGCCCGTGAATCGTGGATTTTCTGTGATTAGCTTTTCTTTAATGCTGGGGGTGTGGATCTGTGTGGGAACAACAAAATGAGCAGGTTTTGTGCTGTTCTGACCTGGCACTTCTATGCCTCAATAAAGTGGATGGATGCAGCATGTGATTCAGAAAATATACCAAGTCCTAAGGTGGCCTCATAGCAGTGTGAAAGAGAATTCAAGGTATCCTTCCACAGATTCTTCTTCCATCTGACTGGGAATACAGTGGGAATTTGGGGGGTTGGGTTTCTGCCAGGAAGACATCCAAAGTGTCTTGCTTATACACCCCAGATATGAGTGCGAAAATGTTTTCTGTCCATGTCCAACAGCTGTCAAGCATCAGAAGTATTGGAAAGGGGACAGAATGCTAGCTCACTATGCATTTAAGGCTGACTATTCACCAGTTTTTCCCACAAGAATTTCATCATTCCAGCAGCTATGTAATGATGAAAATCAACCAACAGAGTATTTGCTCCAATTGGATTTTCATTCAGTTTATTAATGATAAAGAAACTCAACTTCATGCATATTAAAAGAGTGTTGATTGAAGGTCACAGAGGTGTTAGCTGTGGTGTCCTGGCTAAATTCCAGTTGGCTAATTACAATCTGCCTTCCTAAAACTCCCTTGTAGTTTCATTATTTAGATCATTATCTTTTTATATTTAGCTCCAAACTCCTGGTAGCATGGCTGGCTCTGTTTTTGTTAAAGGGCTCTCACTGTTGAGCATGTTGGGTCCTGGGAAGGCAAATGGTGAAGCCAGCTTTCTGCCTCCTTAAATGCAGCACTGGTGATATGGGTATGGGATTTAAGTAGGAGTAGATCTAGCTCCAGTACAAAGGAACTGAGGCATGTTTTACAATGTCATGTCCCACTCTGTGACTGCCAGTTGCTGTTCTAGCATCAGAGGGCCCCCATATGGAAAGGTGTATCTCTTTGCTATTGACTTCTAGTCACCCACACACATAATTTGACGTGATTTCTCCCCCTACTCTTTCATTTTTGAATTATGTGCTACCCACTCCTGGTTGCCTGATACTTTCTACCTTTCTGGCAAGCAGCCTTTATTTTTTTGCAAAGGTTTGTTGAAGCAAGCGGGTCAGATGGACAATCTCTTTTTTCTGATGGTCTCATGTTAGTTGTTTCCTCCCAAAGCATGTGAGCTGTCTGTGGCCCTTCTAAAGGAGTCATTCTGGGAAACATAGGAATGTATTGTCTGTGTTTTGGTGCAGAACGGGACTGCCCTCTGCTCCAGTCAAGCCTCTGTTCGGTCAGGCCACCCAAAGATCTCTGGAGGAAAGAGAGCGGTTCTGTACTCCATTACCCACTTGGTTCTGTACTCAAGGAACCATGCTGCAGCTTGCAGAGCTGATCCATAGAGTTAGGGGGCATTTGGTATCAGCAGTGTTGCTTTCATACTTAACAGGGGTCGCACATCAATGGTGCTGTCTAGCAGTAACAGGCTGAGATCAAATTTGGCTGTGGTCTGTACTGGCTTTAGCACTACACTCCCTTCGTGGTCTGTGATTGCTGAAGGTCCACTGTGAACACTGAGGAGAAGCAGTGAAGCAGCTATTTAGAAATGGGTTCAAATGCAGTTGAAATAATTTGCTCTAGAGATTAGGCCCATGCTCTTAATTGAAAAAGGGAAGGAAAATGATTTATCAATTATTCAGTATGTTTTCTTTGTATGAAACACTGAGGGTTTTTGTAAGTATGTGCGTCTCAATATAGTGTTTTTATTGAACTATTAAATGTAATTAGAAACCAAAGGTAAATGGTGTCTCAGTGAGTCAGGAAAGCCACAGAGGAGCTGAGTGGTGTCTGTAGCTTTCTGAGCATTGTCAGTTCCCCAGGAAGCCTACCTAAGGGTGATTAGCTCTTTACTCAGGCTTACTTCAGCTTGTTTCTAACTAATGATGATTTACCATTTAGCTAAATGCTAAGCAGCGTTTGTTTGACAGAGTGCAAAGTGCGGGCTCAGAGAAAAGCAGGTAAAGATTCACTACAAAGGGCCTGTCAAAATACTTCTAACATAGACTGTCACAGTGTTAAACAATTTATTAATAAGCCTATTAATACCCAAGGATATTTTTGTGCGTGTGTCTTGAGGTTCTGTTAAAAACATCAGTGTTTAAGATGCTATCCACACAGGCTTAATGCCAGAGAAAGCAATCCCATTAAATTGGACCTCATAAATATTTCATGAGGTCCAATTTAAAATTAATCTTGGCATGAAGCCAAACCAGGCAGTATATTTGCTACTGTATTAAAAAGAAGCAGCAGATGAGGTACTTTTTCACAATAGTAATCTGACTGGATTTTTTTGCACAATCCTATCAATATTTTTCATAATACAGCTGTTAGTTTTGGCAGGAAGAAATGCATTTCTTTCATCACCAGTTCACGCACGAATCATACTGCAACTAGTGTATTTTAAATGTTGTCATTCTAGAAAATTATTTTATTTTCCTGGCGATGAAATCTCTATTTTCTGAAAAAAATGTCACCTTGTTACTTGAAAGAAAATAAATAGTCAGATATGTAAATTAATAGGGAGAGTGTAGGTTTCTTTGGGAAAGGGCTGTGAAGCAGACAGTTTTCAAAAGTGATTTAGGCAGGTAGGAGGTTTTCAATGTGATTTGAATCTGAAGTACCTTGGTCATCTGGGAAATGAAGTTCAGGTTTTTAAAGACATTTTGATTGTGAAATTTACTTCTTAGTAGGCAAATTGGAAGAAATGTAATTTGACAGCAGTTGAGACTCAATAAAAATATAGGTATGCTAGAAATCTTCTAGTGAAGCCTTTATATATTTTTTTGAGACAATGTGTCCAGATTTTAATGCCTCTTTGAGTCATTCAGGACACGGAATCAGAGCACATAAGACATGGGCAGGGAAAAGAGAACTCATTTACTTTGCTCATTTAAGAGATCAGATGGTTCTGGGGGACTGACTGATGGGAAAGGAATTCAGGCTGCAAAATATCACTGCTGAAAGAAAGTGTCTCCTACTCTTGGCAATAAGCATCAGATGAGATCTCTAAATAATTACCAATTTTTGACAAGAATATTAGGAGACTTTTTTTTCTGTCTTTCATATATTGCTTGTTTTCCTAATCTTTGTCCAAATTCCAGTCTCGAGAATTTCCTTTATTTATTTGGAAAACATTTATAAATGTGTGTGTGAGCAAAGGGAATAAATAATAAATACTATGACAGTATAAGAACTTGAGTAACAGTTTGTGTTTTATGGCTTTAAAACTGGTGTGAGGATGAAGAAGAAAGCCTTTTATGCTGGAATAATTTCTGGGAGACACTGGTAAGAAACAAGATTACAGGGTGTTTAGAGATGTGCGTTTCAATAAGGAGCAATCACCATTCATATGCATACGTTTCATTTAAATGCATTATATACACTAGCAGATTGAGAGGCAGTCCTGAAACACTGAACATAATTTATTTGGATTTGAAGAAAGCCTTTGCTTTTGTGCCTTACAATGGATTTGATTTACTAAGTCAGGAGACATAGAGGAAGCAAATTCAAATGGACTCGCATTTGACTGAGGAGAGGGGAATTGTTGGGGTGCACTGTGTGCTGGAAGAGAGCTAGGCCCTGAAGGCCGGAGAAAGCGCCTCGTTCTCAGACCCGGAGGTGACCCTGGGATTACAGCCAGGTCACTGGGGAAGGGCTGAGAGAGGATTGTGGGTTTCTGGACAGTGTTGGACCTATGAGACGTGAAATTGTAGTTTGTGACCTTATAGGGTATCGTTTACCTTTTACCATAACAGGCAATGTCTGGGAAATACCCCAGGTGATTGGGGGACACTGAGGTGAACATCTTTCCTGTTTATATGATGTGATATCCTGTTAGCTACTGGTATTTAAGGGAATTTCTGATGCGCAATAAAGGCTTTGCACTTGTTTCCACAATGTGTGCGAAGTCCATGCCCATGAGTGATTACTGCAGGGAATAGTGGTTATATGAATGTGGAAATGGACAGGGAGGTGGAGGGAATGCCATGGGGTTCAGCTCACCTGACTTGCCTGAAATGCTTGTTTAGGTCCAATAGAGTGAAGGGGGAAGGGGATGCTTCTTCAGGTGGTGACTTGTGCCTCCTGTGTTAGAGATGAATTGAACCCTCTCGTGGAGTGCTGCTGTGTCCTATTTACTGCTGTGTCTTCCTGTGTCTGTGGATGAAGCCTAGAGACCTATCTTGGACTAGATGCCTCGTGTGAAACTAGAGGAGGTGAACACCGAATTTGTTCTTTCCTAGAGGTGTGACTTGTCTCTTTGCTTGATTGCAGTGAGTGAGAGACTTAAGGGGCCATTTGATTTATGTGGGCTCTTCTGTAGTGGGTTTTGGGCTGGGCCCTCTGTTGGTGGAAGGGAAGGAAATGAAATGTTTCCAGTGATGGAAAGCTGACCTTTATCAAACACTTCTTAGAGTGGCAATACTGGATGGGTTATGCAGGGCAGGAGCAAACAGCTCTGGAAACCAGCAGGGATTCACTGGGAAAGGGTCACCTCCAAGCTGACAGCGAGAGCTAATCCCAGCTCAGGAGTGAGGTGTGTGTGTCAGTGCTGCAGTTATATGTAGTAGTCTCTGAGATCTGCATTTCAGAATCTGTGATATATGAATAAAAGGGCACCTAGGAAACACTATGGGTTTGATCCTTCCAAAGACAGGCTTTTCAGGATGGGGAAGTGAAAGATGCAGATTTTTGAGAAGCAGGGATTTCACAACTTCAAGGAGCTCTGTCCATGAGATCTCTATTGTGGAGCAAAATTTGGTCAAAAATTGAGTCCTGTGTAGCTTTCAATTTACCTTCCCAATTATAGAGAATGATAGAATGATTGAGGTTGGAAGGCATCTCTGGAATTTGTCTAGTTCAGCCCCTCCTGCTCAAAGCAGATTCAGCCACAGCGAGTTACTCAGGGCCATGTCAAGTTGGGTTTTGAATATATCCATGGGTAGAGACTCCAAAGCCTATTGCAGTGTTCAGTCACCCCCACAAGGTAAAAACTTTTTCTTATGTGTAAATTTAATTCTTTACTTGTATCCCTTGTTTTCCTGGCTACCACTGAGAAGAGTCTGGCACTGCCTTGTGTACACCATCTCAGCAGTAGTACATGTAAGGCCATGATAACCCCACTGCTGAGTCTCATCATTGCTTTAGGCATTCTTTCCTGCCTAATCAAGGTGCAGCTCACAGTATCTTTCTCTAGATACCAGATTTAAATCCCCAAATACAAGAATTAGGTTGTCTGTCTGAAGATAATCAGCTTTTTCATATGGTTTTTCCTGCTTCTCTGTTTCTCATATCCTCTCAGCAGAAAGAACTCCTGTTTTCTTTTTGGCCCAGGATGTAAATCTGAACTAATAATGATCTTCCTCAGTTATGCCAAAGAATGGAGAGCTTCCAGTGATTAAGAGTGAAGGTGAGAGCTCATGTCTTATAAAAGAAAGGATATGCTAGATGGTGGTATATAGATATCTTAGCTGGGCATATAAGAAGGAAGAGAAAGAAATTAAATAAAACATCATAATATGAAAAAAGTTAATAAAAAGACAAATTGCTGTAATCTGGAAGCTCACCCACACAAAATGACAAAGAGGGTAGAAAGTCTGGAGTCTGGTAGCTAACAACAGGATGACTGTGATTCACCCAAGTGACTGCAGAAAAGGCAAACAGAAAGTCTCAGATACTGTTTCCAGTAGTGATAAAGACCATTAATGTCATCCCAAAAAAGCACTGTTAAAGCCTAGGATGGTTTAGCCTAGCAAACACTGAGACGTAAGTGCATATGTCTGCTCTGTACACCCAGCAAGGGAGGAAAAACACTGGTGCTGGTGAAGCTGGAAGGTGTTGGCATTAAAACAAATGGGTTTATTCATCCATGAGTAAGGCTGGCAATATGAACAATATTTTTGTCAGAAAGTAAAGTTCTGGAGCCACCTCCCATTACAAACTGTGAGGAAATAAGAGTGGAGTGTGCTCAGTTTATAAAAGCATATAAAGCACAATAATGCAGTAGATTATGCCAGCTCACACTGGCATCTCCAGTCTAAGTTGTAAGTGTCAACTGAGATGTCATTTTAAAGGCATTTGTAATAGTGTTAGAGTATTAACCTACTCTAGATCTTTGGTAGCAGTGAATATTTGTCTAAAAATAATTAAATACAGGATGACCCCAAAGCCTACTGAATGAATAAAATTAGTTGAATATTACATTGGTTTGGCAAGACTTAGGAAAAGCTATGCATATGAAAATAGAATTAATTGATTTCTGTTGACTGCAACATAACTGGAGAAAATTCTCCAAGAAGAGGTAGAGGTGCTCTTAGAAGTGGGACTGAGTGATATTTAGTGCAACTCTGGAGCTGATAGTAGATAAGTTTGGCGCTCTATGAAAGGAGATCAGCATTCCATTCAAGCTGCCATACTCCCTGTTCAAAAGTAGACTTTTATCTATTGCCATCAGAAGGAAAGCATGTGATTTTTGCAACCAGGTGTTTCTGACCACATGCCAATATTATTAATATCAACACATTAATAATATTATTAGAAGATTATCTGCTGTGCACATGGAGCTACATAACATTTGCAATTTCGTATGGTAATGAGTGTTGGGAACGAGCTGGAAGTTGAAGTAGATCTGTATCTACAATAGTGAGAAGTATCCTGACAACATGGCACTGTTTCTCCATTATGCAGGGTAAGATTTATACCAGACTACCAGCACACAAGGTTGATAGCATTATCTTTGGCTGTATATTTTACAGGGGATTTTTGTTGAATAGAAAGAAGTTGCTTGATTCTAGATAAGATTTTCTGTGGAAGTTATGGGGCCACAGCTCAGGTATTCCAGTTGTAAGCTATGCCTGGAAAAGGAGAAAGAATTTGACTGGATGGCACGATGATGTCTACTTATGATATTTCAAGAATATGTTTGAGATACAGGTGATGAACCCTATAATATCAGAACTTTTGTTTTTGGGAGAGCTTTGGTGTCAGTTCTGGCAATGATTTACTGTTTGATTCATTCTGTGGAGTTTCAGGGTTGAGGCCACTGTAGAATTACGGGGTTTATGGCTTTCCTAATTTAGGTCTACACTAGTGATCTAGGTATTTAATCCACTCATGAACTGAAGATATTTTAGATTTTTCATGGCACATCCATATTCAGCCAACATTTTTATTTTGATTGATTTTATGGTGTGGAATTTTCTGTGCCTTTGAAATGTTTCATCCCTTCCTCCTTCCCCCTTTAAAATAAACCAATAAACCACACTGGCTTTAGACTTACTTCCTTGGGAGATATATTTTAGGATTGAGTGGTGTTACCCTATTATTCCTTAACTTGCAGTCTCCTTTGTTTCCCTTTGTAGTTAAAACATTCTAATATGTTTTACATGTATTTACATTTTCCTATGCAATCTTTTTCCTTTCTTAGAACAAATACTGGGACATGTCTTAAGAGACAAAGATTGTAATTCAAGTACTTACCTTCTAGAATACATTCTTGATTTCAATAAAAAAATAGAAATTCTCTTGTGCAAAATCCAGTTTAGTCTGGGCTGAGTAAACATGAAATGTTAAAGTGTAACAGTAGGAAAAGCCAATTTGGACCTGTATTTTGCAGATAGATCAAACCTACAATGTGATTACAATTAGGATTGGTAGACAACAAAACATTCTTGCATAGACAGGCTTAGGTTACAGCCGAGGAGCTGTTTCCTACCCCAATTTTATGGTGTTTATGTACTAGAGATAAATGAGTATTCTTAAGTGGAGTGAAAGGTCTTTTGAACTCTCTGGAATCTCAGAATTGAAATTACATTGTTCTTCTGGTGTAGATGGGTATAGACAGGTAATGTAAGGCCAGGTGAATTGTATCAAGGAGGCATTTTTATTAATTTGGCATACTTACAAAATGCTTTTAATCTGGACGGCAATCAAAGCCCTGAGATCTGAACCAATGTCAAACCCTTAGGACAACATTTGGTATTACCACGTAGCATGATGCTTGCAGAAAGCTAAAGAAATCTAGCAAGTATCACGTGTTCAATGAGTTGGGCATACCAGAAGCATTTTTTGGACCCCCAAGAGTAAATTTCTGGGGAGAATTAGATGTTCATTTTTACAAATATTAATTAGTACAATGCTTGGCTCTGATAAAGGATTATTTATGGGAGCAAATTTTAAATGTATCTGGTTTTACATGTTGCCGGGATTATGAGGGATTCCATTCATGTGTTTAGGATTGATTACTTCTCAGATTTGGTTTTATTTTGAAGATCAAGATTTCTTGAAACAGGACTTTGTAATTTACCTTCTTTGAGGCCACATCAGCCACAGATACTTTCCCAAACATCAATGGCATGTGATGTCCATGAATTTATGCACTCATTTATGCACTCAACTCAAGTGGCTTATGTGTCTAGTAAAGGTGAAGTTTTTATCCCACAGATGAAGAAGGAGAGTGAGAGAATTTGATAAATAATTGAGTTTGTTCCAAACAAATTGGGTGGTGCAAAGTAAGGAATATACATGAAAGGTGGTGAAGGGGATGGATTTGCCAGAGCTAAGGAGTGTAGGAGGAGATGAAAGTAGAGATGCGGCTTTGAAAGAAAGCTTTGAAAGAAAGAAGAAACATGGATGTGGGAGATTGGAGGAGATACACTGAGAAAGAGGAGCCGTAGAGATCTGAGTTTCAAGTGCAGCTGAGCTGGAAGGGAGAGTGAGAATGTGTTATGGAAAATAGGAAATTGAGTCTTAGCAGTGAGGATGGCAACAGAGGACACAAATGGAGATGTAGAAAGTGGAGAAACTTCAGGGTCTGGGTATGAGCGCTCTGCAAGGGAAAACAATGGGGATTTCATCAATAAAAATGCATCAAACTAGTAATAAGGAAAAGAAATATGACATTATTCATATTGGTTCATATTTTCTGTGAGCTAAATGGGCTTCACCAGAGAGAGTTTACCTCCCAGGTGCACTATGAAGTGATCTTGAGGATCAACGATATAATAAAAATATAGATATTTTAGGATTAAAGTTTAGAAATACAGGATCTGTAGAATGTGGGGAGACAAATTTTCAGGGTATGGCAGAGGAAGTCACCTAAGAGACTGGGAGAGGTAATTAGAGTGGAGGAAATTGTCTGAGAGAAAATCAAATTAAAAGCTTCAGAATGCAACCTGAGAAATGTCACTGTTTTTTATCAGTTCTGCCTCTCCTAAAGATTTATAAAAGACATTTATTACACCAAGCAGTTGCTACTGGTGGAACACAGATACAGGAACAGAAAGACTGGTGTTTAGAACAAATGAAACTGCCTCTTGAGAAAAATGAGTGACAGTCTGCACTTTTCATTCTGTTTTTAAAAATGGATTAAATCAGTTTGTGTCTTGCATTAAAGCAGAAATAAGTTGAATCCTAATCTCATTTTGTGAACACTCTGGGACCTTGGAAAAAACCTCCTGATTTTGCCTCAACTCTATTTTGAACCAGCATGCCTTTTGAGAAACCCTCATAGCTAGGCACACAGGGCTGCATTTTTGTTTGTTTTTACAAAGTGTGTTTGTTTGTGGTAGGTATGTTCAATTAGTCGTTTAAACCACCACATTTCAGGAAGTGATGTAGTGTAAAGCCCATAATTTCTATTCTTCTCTGTATTTTATAAATATGAAATCACTCACTGTGATTTCTTGTGAAAAGAATGTATTGATTTCTTAAAAGTAGCTAGAGAGTAAAGATGCTTAAAGAAGGGTTGGTGTTTGGTATCTTTTGAGATTCTTGGGGTGTCCCTCACATAGCCAGGAGTTGGGCTCAACAATCCCGAGGGGTCTCTTCCAACTTAGTATATTCTATGAGCCTTTGTTTCTAACTCACAGAGTAAATTTTTTTTGCCCCTTGCACAGGTTTCATTTACATTACTCTTTCTCAGGATTAAAAAAAGTGTTGGGAGAAAGCTGATGACTTTTTGAGGACTTCACTGTATTGCCTGCCTTCTATAATCACACAGACTTAAATCAACTGATTTTCTCTACACTGAAACTAAGTAAGCCTTACTCAGTCTTATCACACATATTTATCAGCACAGTTCTGTTTTGAAAACTTATTGGCTGTAGCAATTACAGTCTTCATAATTTACGATATTATAATATAAGCTCTTTTTTGCCAGGAGCACTGGAATTTATTTGTGTTTTTATTTACATAACGTATTTATTACTTATGGAAGAGACTCCAGTGGTAATGCTGAAGAGTAACACATGGAATGCATGCACAGATGAGTGGTTTTAAGGTATGTGCCATCTTCTTTGAGATCCTCTTGTGAAGCTGGCGGTTCCAAGCAGCATCCAGAAAGGATTCATTCCTTTCTTCTTTTCCAGTGTATTCCTGTTTCAGTGAACTACTACATGAATAGCATGTTCCCAGCATGCTTTCTCTGTGTGTATGTAGCATTTGGACTTCTGTGGACAGCAATAGGACTGTATGGCTCATCTTCAGTGCATGCATCCAGAAATACACACCCAAGAAAATGGGGCCATGTAGGAGTGTGTCTGGTATTGGTGAACAGACTCCCTTTCTGTTTGCTACTTTATAAACATTCCAAGGCTGAGCATTTAGAGCTGTAAATCTTGAAAATTGAACCAATGATTGTTGATTCATTGCTTACTGCCTCCAGACTGCTGATTTGATCCTGTAGATGTGATCAGTGCACCTTCTTGCTTAAGCTTCCTGTGTTATGAGACCCTTACTGTCATATCTGGAATCCATAAGCTGTTGATACTCCATGAAATTTATCCTCTATTAACCAGCTAAACCAACATTAAGTACCAAAGAGGCAAAACAAAGGTTCTGGTCTTGCTCTGAGGAACTTAACTGCTATAAAGGTGAAAGGTTGTAACTGAATTTAGTGAAATTGCTCCCAGAAAAGTAGCTGGTTCCTGCAGGCTCATGGTGTAAGACTGTGTGTAATGTGAAACTCATGCAAATCTACTCCCAGTTTTTAGGATCTTCTCTTTGCATGTAGGAGTACTTTCAACATGTATGTGTGGTCCCAGGGAAAAAGGCAGGATAATGGTTCTCAGGTTGAGCCTCTGCTTATAATAAGAGAAGTGGGAGGATCCCAATGCGAACAAAAGCATGTCAGTACGAAAGAGTGTGGTTTCTGTGGACACATCATCATAATGAAAATCTTACGCTCACTCTGTATCTTAAATTCCAATGGAATATCAAGAGTTCTCAAAATGTGATCAATAAGGTAGCCTTAAAATATGACATATTGAAATACAACAGAGTGTCTTGCTTTTAAAAATGAATGGGATCAATACATTTTGTTTAGATGTCCATAGTCACGGAATTGATTAATCTTTAATTCTGAAAGGTAAGTGAAAGTGCCTGAAATGTTTAATATAATAATACATTAAGACATTCACTATAAATGCAGTGAACCCTATGCCCTAGAGATGCCAGGAAGGAACGTGGTTTCCATAGGAAATGCTTCTTGCTCTGGATGCAGTGTCTCCTCTGCAGGTCATACATCCAGCGTGACACGTTAATGGCACCGGGTGTCTTTTTAGTGGCACTGGTTGCATGGTACTCGAGCATGACTTTGGCGAGGTGGTGTGTTACGGGCTCCCTCAGTCATGCATGATTTGCAGATAAACAGCAATAATTGAAGCTCGGAGTGGAAGTGTTGGCATCATGTTTGGGCACTAAAATCTTACATGGTTCCTTTCTTAGAATGTGGTGGCTGGGTAGGAAAGTTCTGCTAAGAAGCTGATATTTCAGAAACTACCATGCTTGACTTGAGAAGTCTGCTTCAGAGCCAGTTTAACCAGCTCTGTGCCCATCATTAGAGGAGTTGTACAGTTTTTGGCAGGAATTTTTCTTTTTATTTTTTTTTGCCAGTCAGCTGTTAGGAGACCCAAGGCCAATTCTGTCAGTGTCTACTGATATGGGTATGAACTTCTATATCACATGAGCGATGCACTGTAGAATATTTCACTCATCCTACTTATATAATGGAAGAAGACGGTCCCACTTCACAAGCAAACTTCCCTTGGCTGTAAATGTTTCTGGAACACTTTCTGTCCTGATGTGAGTGTTATATATTCAGTTGTAGGTGGTACAAAATGATTTGTACCACTCTGAAGCAAAGCTGGTTAAAAACAACAATATTACTTATTTATTAGTAATAAAAGTGATGTCCCAGCAAGGTATATCTCTAATATAACCTGAATAATCATTCCATTGCCTTCTAAACAGTATAGTTGTTTTGAAAAATGTAATTTTGGGTGAGTCAGAGCAATTTGTGAATACAGGTTAGACTGAATATGTTTTCCTGAAGAAACTATCATGAAAAAGAATCATACTTCAGTGTAATTATGCATCTGTGCCTTATGCAATTTACAGTACCCATGCCAAGATCTGAGAGCTTATTTGCTAATTGCAGATAAATATGCCAGTTAATTAATTAGGAACTATACACCCTCAATTGTGTGTATCTATCATACTGATATAATTTATAGTGATATATTTGTCTGGATAATTTATTGTCCATGGAGGGAGGTAACCCATGCTGTTTATTTAAGGCATCTAATTTAGGTGTTATTTAGCACACCAGAAGTTAAGAAATTCAGTTTCCATGTTAGGGAAGAGGAGCAGGTACCTCTGAGGGCAATTCAAAGCAAGCACATCTGGACACAGGAATGTGCTTCTCCTGGTGAGCAGCAGCAATGAAATGAAAGTTTATCTTATGAAACAGGATGAGCACTAATCACTAAGCAGTCTCATGAGTTTCCAGGGCCTTAGATTCAATTCCTCCTTGTCGTGGTTTGGCACTGACCCAGCGCCAGGCACCCATGAGAGTCGCTCACTCACCCTCCCCTGCCACAGCTGGGCAGAGGAGAGAAAGCAAAAAAGTTAACAAAGGCTTCATGACTTGAGATAAGGACAGGGAGAAAAAAAAAAACACTTCAAGGGCAAAACAGGCTTAGCTTAAAGTTACAAAGTGAATTTATTGCTAACAGAATCAGAGGAGAATAATGAGAAGTAAAATAAGCCCTTAAAAGCATCTCTCCCCCCCAGCCCTTCCCTCCTTCCCACCGACAGCACAGGGAGGCAGGGCAGCACAGGGAGGCAGGGCATGGGGGTGTGTGGTCAGTTCTTCATCAAGATTTTCTTCCGCTGCTCCAGGAGAGGAGTCCTTCCCTGTGAGGCCGTGGGGTCCCTCCCACGGGAGACAGTTCTCCGTGAACGTCCCGCCGTGGCTCCACTCTCACGAGCAGCAGCCGAACCGCACCTGCTGCAACGTGAGTCCCTCCCAGGGCACACAGTCCTCCCAAAACTGCTGCGACGTGGGTCTCTTCCCACGGGGTGCAGCCCTCCAAGGACAGGCTGCTCCAGCCTGGGAGCAAGGGCCCTCTCTCTCTACCAGGTCTCCCACTGGATCACAGCCTCCTCCAGGCATCCACCCGCTCCGGCGTGGGCACCTCCCCCACGGGCTGCGGGTGGATCTCTGCATCCTCTGTGGATCCCCACGGGCTGTGGGTGGATCTCTGCATCCTCTGTGGATCCCCATGGGCTGCAGGGGCACAGCTGCTTCACCATGGTCTCTGCACCACGGCCCGCAGAGGAATCTCAGCTCTGGCACCTGGAGCACCTCCTCCCTCTCCTTCTCCACTGACCTTGGTGCCGCCATGTTGTTCCCTCACACCTCCTCCTCTTCTCTGACTAGAAGCAAAAACCTGTGACTTTGTTTTGATTTTCTTCTTAAATATGTCATCACAGAGGTGTTACCAACCTATTGCTCATTGGCCCAGTTTTGGCCAGCAGCATGTCCATCTTTCAGAGCCATCAGCCACTGGCTCTGCTGGACATGGTGGAAACATCCAGGAGGTCACTGAAGCCACCCCTGTGGCCCCCCTGCTACCCCAAACCAGAGCATGCAAAACCAATACACTCCTCATCCTAGGTTTTTTATGTCCATGGAGCCCCTCAGGTCATTCTCTCTTTCTGCTTCCAGCTTCTACTAATGAACTGACTGTCCTCTGCCCTACAAGGTGACAATCATCTGTATTTTGAAAATTTGATTCTTGCTTGCTGAAACTTGATTGTCATTTTGTACACTTCTTGGGAGAGTGTTTAGTTTGTTTATTGTCTCTCTTGTATGATTATCTGCATGCCGCAGGAAAACAGGAATCTTCTGTGCTTTAGGAATGACCGTAACTGGAACATGGCAATGGTTTGGTATGTGTAAATATATATGTATGTACATAATTGAGCATCCAAGTATAAGCTTAAATATATGCAAGGACACTGCAAAGGCAAAGTGTTGTACATAGTGTCACTGGTTTTAATACAAGGCTTTTAAGAGCTAGCAATTTTTCAAGGAAGCAGGCAGGATCTTAACTTTTTTTCCTGTGACATGTCTGTGACCATAAAGATTTTTAAATTAAAATTTTTGCTGAGCTTTGGACAAGATTCTCCCTTACAAAGTATTGCCCCAAACAAAACTAAAAGTAGACAAAAATAGGTACCTATAAAGGAAAAGTATACATCCTGTTCTGTAGCTCTGTTCAAAGTTCACCAGGAACACTTGTGGTGTGCTTGTCAGAATATATTGCTGCCCAATGACATATAAATAAATAAAAAATCATGTCAATACATTTGAGAGATCTTAATAATGTTAAATAATTGATTACTAAATACATAATTTGATGGTTTTAATTAATAATATGCTGTAGTGTGGAGTTCTGTCACGGTGACCTCAAGGTCAAGACCTGTAGTTTATGGACTATTAATTAGCCATTAAGTAATTCACTCATCTGACCTGCAAATCTATCAGATTGATGGATAGCAGAGACCTTTATGTTCCTAATAGGTATTCTATTTAACTTTCAAAATTTTCAAGCAAAGTTTGATCCCTGAGTAAAATGAAGTGAGAAGAGAGCTTAACAATTTTTTAAGGCTATTTCATCACCTTTCACTTGAAAGCAGACATTAACTTGAAGAATGCCATTGCTGTCTTCACTGTTCTCCCAGGACTACTGACTGAAAGGTACAACTAGTACCTTAATTTTGTTCCTTTAAAAAGAGGAAATCAAAATGATTTTTACAGATCTTTTGAATGTGTAATATCAAGCATAAATTTTAATTGCACTTCATTTACTAAGTGGTGCATTACCTCATCCTTTGGTTTTAACAATGGATTTTCTATAAATCTTCATATGGTTAAGCATGATAAACTGCTCAACATATCATGGAACATGGCAGTGCTTATTAGCACTTGAGAAGTTATCGATTGCTTATCTTGATTAATCTTTTATGGGTCTCTGTAGTATTAATTCCACAGAAAAGGCTTTGGAAGTTCTGTAGCATTAGTCTCCTCATTCATACATTCGCTTTCAATTACATGGATTTCTTTGACTGCTCTTGCTAGATTAATTATAACCTCTTTGTCACCAGATCTTGCTTTCAGTTTATCAATAATTAGAATTTTAATGAAAAATACATATTTAAAAGATTCTAAGAAAGAGTGGCATTAATGAGATGAGATGTTTCCTGCAATTTGGTGAAAGGAAGGAATTCTTAGGTTTCTGACATATAAGGAGGAGAAGTGAATATCAGTTTTAGAGGCACAGTTTATGATGTATGGGTTTTGCCAGATATTCAGCTGCTTCATTTCAGATACAGCCTGGGAAGTTTCCTCTCATTTTTAACGTAATGACAAAGCTTTTCTATAACAAGCAGTATCAGCTTTAACATAAAGCAGAGACAGACCGCTGTTTGCTCACCAATTTTATCTTTGGGAAGGCAGATTTCCTATGTCCCAGAGAAGTACCTGCTCTGCTCAGCTTTAGGCTATTAAATGGAAATCTTGCTATGTTTGCATCTTCTTTCTGTTGAAGAATGAAAATATATTCTGTGATTCAAAATTTCACAATGTCTTTGGTTTTGGACAATCCTAAAAAGAGCATAACATACATAAAATTCACTGGTAGGGTAAAAGGACTTGGTAAACAGAGGTCAGTCTAACAAAAACCTCCTAAGAAACTGCTTCAACCACAGGATCTGAGAACTTTGTATTTCAGTTCTAATTTGATAGGATATCATCATTTCATGGTCGGCTACTGATGAATACTTGGGCCCTGTGGCTTTGCCATCGCCATCCCAGTGTTTTCTTGGTCTCAGTCTCTGCTCTCCTTATACTCCAGTTTTTCATTCACTCCAAAGATGCATTCAGTGAACACTGGGATTCATGGAGGAGGGGAATACAAGGCTTTGTAGCTGCTAAGTGTCCAGCCTGGACTGCTGTGTGGCAGCATTTTGGACTTTGCATTTGCTACCTTTTGTGTAAAGACATGAAAGAAATTTACATTCCTCATATGTGTGTATTAACACCTTAAAGGATTGCACAGTTATGGAGGAGTCCTAATCTGAGGCTGTAAAATGGCAACAGGAGGGTGTGGAAGTTTCCAGTGATTTACAGTGATGTTGATCCTACTCCAGTTCAGAAGAATGGAAAAGTTGTCACTGTCTGGAATGGACAGGGGTCAAACTGGTGTCACTGCGGCAGCACTTGTAATGATCTCACTTTCTTATGGAGCTAAACCATTGGCAAGAGCAACAGAGCTCTGAAGCAAACAAACAAAACCCCCATAGCAATAAAAGGCTGGCTTTATTCTGAGTTAACATCATATTGAAGGAGTAATGAGTCATCTGACTTATTAATAATGGGCAGATTTTCAATACCAGCATATTTTATTGTTATCAATCCCTGTTGCGTGTGTAGGAGCTGGAGTACAGCCAAAAAGAGAGGAGGAGTAGAAAGGTCCCTTGGTTTCATAGGTTAAAAGAAAAAAAACAAGCAAGCAGATGAGCTCAATTCCTGTTTCTATTTAAGTTGAAATCAAAACATCTTTTGACCTTGAAAAGGCCAATATTCCACCCTGCATGAGGACTTTTCCCTTTTCTCTAACAGGTTTTTTTATGCAGTGCTAGTCCCTGAGAGCTCTGCCATCCTCACAGATGTGCTGTGGGAGAGGCTTAACTAATCCTGGTCAAGGTCTTCACATGCCAGGTGCCGTAAGAATGCAAATCATAGACAATATTGATGACTGACTGAGAATGCATGGACATCTGTGAAGGAATTTAGACATTAGTGGTATTTAGATATGCATTGTATTCCCAGGAACGTTTTGTATTATGTGTTAGTTCTGAAAGCTGCTGAGTGTTAACTATTGAATATTAACAAAGTTTCTCCACAGGGAGACCAGCTCACTCCTCCAGAGACACTGAGCAAAGAAATGGACTTATGGTGTCTTCCTGTCCATAGCAGTTTTGTCAATCACACCATGAGGGCGAAGATTTCACCACACAAATCCCTTGGATTTCATGTAGTGTCAGAAAGGGCTTAAAAGCAGATATTTTATTGTATGTATGTGCAGGACGCACTGGTAGAAAGCAACCTGCTATGCAATTTTCAGTAAGTTGGCATAAAATAGGATTTATACTTGGGTTGTAAACTAAATGGATACATTAACCACAAGATCCCTATAGGGAAAGGGAGTGGGGCATGACTCTAGTGTAGCCTGAGGGTCGTGGCAGCAGCTGCAGAGCAATTGTTCTTTGTGTCATGCAAAATGTTCATCTTGTCTTGTTTCCACGTGGGTCTCTACAGAGGGAGAAAGATTTTATTTTCTAATAATACTGAGGAATTTTCAAAATAATTTTCAAAGGGTAAACACATGATGTTACATGTTAGGATATACTGTCAATGAAAAAAAAAAGCAGTCTGAAAGAACCCTCAAGTTTGTTTAACTTTATTTTGAAATAGTAGACCAGGGAAATGCCTTCTAAAATCAGGATGGCGATGTGATGTCTCTAAATTAGTCTCAGTATCAAGTTTATATGAAAGGAGTTCTGTTTTTCAAGTTGGCTTTCTGAACTTAGTAAGCAAATTTGACAAATAAGTAACTAAAGTGAATTGCTGCAAATACATGGCATGTCCATGTGAAAAATGTGCAATCTGCACAGGGAAGAGTTTAGTTTGAAATGTGGTGAGTTGGTTTAAAGTTTTACTCTTTATCGCTCTGATATTTTGAGGTATGAGCCTTCAGCTTCTACTTTGACTTATACAAAAATGCGCATGTGCAATATGTTTCTTGTGCTGGACATCACTTGTGCCTTCTCACAGCCCTTTAGCATCTCCATGCTCAGAGCATCTGCAGCGTATTTCAGCCATCCTCTGTCTTATGGTGCAGGGTCCCTTTAAAATCAGTTGAGGAGGTCATGTGAAATACTTTGCTGTTTGAGTTACATGCTTTTACTCTGTTGCACCATGTTTTTTTCTTCAATGAAAGGTGCTTTTACTTGAAAAACATTTTGTTCCTTGGGAAGCTTTTATTCTCAAAAACATGCTACACAACATCAGAAATGAACATGTTAAAAATTAATTTTCACTTACAATCTCTTCACTTAAAGGGTAACCCATAATTCTCATAATACTCACTTGAACTTAATGTTTTCCTGTCTTCTAATGGACAGTAATTGAGAGGGATCCATCATCTAAATTATACTCTAGAGCAGAGAATCACTTAGAAAAATGGTGCTATAAACTGGAATGTCTATGGTAAAAATCAATCCGTGGAAGCTGGTAAGTTTTAAGGAAAGGTATTACCTGTCTGCTAGACTTATATGTAGCTTTCTCATGTTTTTATTACATTTGCATATGGAGTGTAAGTCCATCATTTGTCTAATATAAATTAAAATGATGGCCCTGATACTAAGTTTTTATTTTTGTTTCCACATGCTTCCATGGAAATCTGTGTCTTCTTCACAGGCATAACTGGATACAGTTTGTAAGATTTTAAGGATGTCCTCACCACATTAATTACACTTTTTTTCCTGCTTTCTGGGTTTCAAGAAGAGACCTTTCTTATTCACATTGAGTCTGTAATGTATTCTAGGTGCCTGCATTTACTAAAAAGAAAATACTAGGGAGTAAACCCTGAGGTAAGAGCACTCCTGCTCTTCCCTGCTGCACAAGCGGATCCTCTCCAGCTTGAATTCTTCTGTTGTAGCAGAGTTTGGTCCCTTTCTAGGGAAAGATCACCAAAACGACTGTGGAAACAGCCTGCAGGACACCTGGAGGAAGCCCCTAACTCAGGGGTTGTCGGATGCTTGAGAGTATGTTTTTGGAAAGGGATCATTTGGTACCAGCCCAGTCCTTAGTCCTCCTCTTAATTCCTACCCAGGGCCTAATACCAAGGATACATGGATATCACCCTACCAACCTACCTATTCCCCATTTCTAGTTCAAAGAGAGAGACAGAGGGAGATGCATGCCCAGGGCACTGCTTCCCCAAATCCAGCCTCCAAACTCTCCTTTTCCAGATATTTGGTGCATTCCTTCCAGCCATCATCAACGTCCAAAAGCTTTGTTTCCCAAGTGGCTGAGAGCAGCCCTAGGAAATCTGTGGGAAGACCCAGGGACAAATGCAGCACTGAATCCCAGTCCAATAATTTAACTGGAAAATATTTATGTATCCTCTTCCTAGTATCTTGCAAACTCCAAGGGCCAGTAGGGCTAGGTGAAAATTTAGCAATACGTACTGGATGCCATATTTGAAAATTATTAAGAAATTCATCATAAAAGACAGAAATGAGTCTCCTCTGACCAGATCTGACCTTGAAATATCCTTCTCCCCTGACACATCAGTTTTTGCTTTCAATGGCTGTGAAGCATCTTTCTCTGAGAAACTGTGGCAATTCTTTTTTGCCAGTTTGTAAGCAAGACACAAAGCAATTTCAAAAGCTGTCAGCTTTTAATGACTTCTTCAGGTTAAAAAATACCCTTTGTTTTTCCAGTAACCACTAATATTTTAAAGCACTTTCATAAAAATCTTCTGCACTTCAGGGAAAGGGCCAGTTTTATATATCTTTATTGGAAAAAAATCCCCGACAACAAATCTCCCCAAATCCAGGAGCCTTGATATATGAGGGATTTCCTTTTTCCTTTAAAGAAACCAGTACTACAACCTCTATTTTAATTTTTTCCTCCTCCCAGATTTAGAGAGAAGCAGCCTGATGGTGTCTGGTGCTATTCTTCTCCTTGCCACTTATGTATGCCAGCTCACAGACTATGATATCACAGCTCATTAATCAGGCAGCAGGCTGGCTGTGAGTGAGATCAGAGCGTGGGCCAATGCCAGTGCTCCTTTCCTTTGATTCATCAGGTGATTTTTTTTTTTTCCTTCTTAGTTTGGTCACAGAAGTGTATAAATAGGAACAGTATTCAATATTTTATCCTCAGGCTAAATTTAAAGGTTTCACCGAGCTCAGGTGGGTAAGATGGGCTGAGCATCTAAAGTAAGATTGCTCAAGCAGATAAATGAGGTGACAGTGCTAAAATACTGTGTAGCCAGAGAGGTTTTGTTTAAGGGCATGATAAGGGAGTCTATGCCAGCTTTTATAAAGAAATGTGTAAAGAAATAAGGAGTCTTCACTTGCTTTACATTCTCCTGCAGGGGCCAGCCTATTTTCTCTGGTTTTTGTTAGTGAACTACAGCAGTCAGTGAACTACAGCACTAACCAGTGTCCAGACCTGCTAGCAGGGTTACCTGTCTGCAGAGAGAAAAGCCAAATAGTTCTGAAGTCAGGCAAGGATTACCCTGAATGGATTATTTAGGAGCCTCTGGGTTTTTTCTTTAACACTACTCACAGTACTACTTACTACACTTGGGAGCATAATCCCAAGGATAACTCTGGGTGCTTGAAGAAAATAAGTTGTCACTAAAGGATGGCAAAGAAGCTCTAGAAGAGAAATGTTGCTGGTTTAACTTGCATCTTTGTGTCCCTTTGGAAGTGGGGAAAAGAAGCCAGGCAGGTGATTGAATTCATGCCCCTTTTCCTAAAGGTTGCTAATCTCAGGAAGAGCACCTTGGTTAAATGAGCATTCAGCCTCTTCTGGGGGTAATTTGTCTATTCCAACATGACAGCAGTGCTAGGACATTCCTTAGGTTTTCCAGGCATTCACTTAAACTTTACCTTCCTCTGAGCATGTTCTGAACTGCAGGAAAGGACAGTCAGTGGTTAAGGACTGAAGTGTAGCTGCCTCCTTTCAAGGCAGATAAGGAACACAGCAAGAGGAGCAAACAAGTAAGATCTTGACAGCCTAGAGATGCCAATCTGCAAGCAGCCATGTCTGAGATAACACAGAGAAGAACACTGCAGGTTTTTTTCACTTTTCCAATGACAGCATGATTTACAGTGGGAATACTGTATCACTGCCAGCAAGAGCCAAGATGATGCCCTACAAAGTACGGAAAAAATACTCACAGTTTTAAATTGAAAATGTTTGCTCTCCAGACATATCTGGCTACTGTTTTCATGGAGCAAAAGACTACTGATTAACAGTGAGTGACTCCTGAATGAGCTTTTTGTTTTCACTTTGGTGGCAGCAGCTGAGTTGGAGTGGAGTTGTGTAAGAGGGAACCCAAGTGTTATCCAGTGGCACAGTGGGTTCATGAATTGTGCATTTGAGGATGAACTGTTATAAAATCATCTAGCATCGTTCTCAAAATAAACCCCTTTTATTCCTCTATCTTGATAACTGTGAGTTTTTCTGTTTGCTTTTCTACTTATTATGAGGGTTTTGCTTTCTTCTTGTGCATCCTGTTTCTTTGTTGCGGCTGCTATAAAAACCTTTCTTGCTTATCTTTCCAGCTTTTTATTCTTCAAAAAGCTTATTCTTTCCTGCTTCAAAAAAAATTCAGGCTTTTCATTCAACCTTTTCACACCTCTGTCAGTACCAGTCTGCCTATTCTTGCCTATGATTTCTTCAGTTTCTTTTGAAGCCAGCCAAGTCCATTTCCCTATGCATCCATATTTTTATTTTCTCTTGTCTGACACAAAGAATTCTGGTCTATATCTCTCTGTTCTTTGTGACTTAATCTCTTTTTAAATATTTATTTCTGATGTGCACCTTTCAGGGAGCTAGCTCACAAGCTTTAAGTAGAAGGTTAGAGATGCATAGCAGTGCTTATGTTAGCATAAAAACTAATTAGGTAGACTGGCCAGTCTTGCCAGTTCAAACCTCTGATTGTGCATTATATTACTTCCTTTCACTC
This sequence comes from Oriolus oriolus, assembly GCA_013400235.1. Taxonomy (NCBI): domain Eukaryota; kingdom Metazoa; phylum Chordata; class Aves; order Passeriformes; family Corvidae; genus Oriolus; species Oriolus oriolus. Next base: position 1,345,064 of record VXBT01006884.1, read on the forward strand.
CATACTTGGTTTGCATGCTGTCTCAGATGCTAAGCACTTTAGGCAATCTAATTAAAAATATTTATACAGCACCTTACCCCAAATGCCACACAAGGTCAGCCTGGCCAGTCAGCAGTACCAGTAGCTATCTCATGCCTCCAGAATCTGGAACATCTCTTCCTTTCCCCCTATGTCAAATTTAGCTGCTCTGTGTTTACAATGATTTAAATCAAAGTTAAATTTGGCCCAAATTTTAGTAAAACATTCTTCCTAAAGTATTGCAGTGTAGTCAATACTCTTATTGTTTCCTGCTGTGTCTTTATTTGCATGTTAATGGCAGATTATTGTTGTCTTTTCCAGTGTACTTCCCCAGAGACTCTATGCATGTTTTTATTGATTAGTTCCTCTTCATTTAACATTTAAATGGATATTTTCAAATTGGTGCAGAATTATAACAGTGTGTTTGCTCAAGGCATTTAACTGTGGTATTAGCAGAATCATCCAAGTCTGCTGATTACGCATGCTCCGTACAAAAGAGTTTCAGGACTGCAGTGCAGACCCGCAATTAGGTCTGAGTTACACAAGCAGAAGAATCCCAGGCCAAAAACACCCATCATCTCATTTATCTTCCTCAAATGTTAGTACAGGTGGAGTATGAAAGCAGAAAGTACATGTTATCGTAAGAAGAACATAAATCTGAATTTGTAGCCTTCAAAAAAGTTCCTGTTTCTATTTCAGTTTATCTGTTGTATGCCAATCTTATCCATTATCTAAGTTATCTCTTTCTATTGTAGAAATTCAAGGTTTTATTAGGTGATCATGCATGCACTTCCTGCAGTAGTGAAAATTTTGTTGTAATGACTGGTTTGCAGCTTTAAGAGTATGGGCTGCAATCTCACCAAATCACGTAGAATTCATCTGGCCTCATTGATATCCAAGTAGAAGGAACATAAAAGTAATAGGATAAAAAACAATACTTTATTTATTTAACTTTGGGGGGGTGGGCCATGTAGGAGCATTTATGGAGTGTACTGGCCATTCAAATTGGATTTCTTCATTGTTTTGACAATACTGTTTCCGTGTTGGTTTTGAGGCCTGAGGATAGGATCATCTTTGCTTTGTCCCCCCTGAGTTAATCTCACTTCTAACCATTGCTCTTAAGTAGTCTCAGGTTGGCACTGGGTGCCTTCCAGCAGATCCCAGCTGACAGTTATGACCTGTTGAAAACACATATGACACTGCAGGTTTTTTCACAACAGACAAACCCAGCTTTTCTGGGTGAATTAATTTTCATTAATTAGAAACATAGGATCATTTAGTTTGGAAAATGTCATTGACTCCAAACACATCAGACATTACAGTCTCTTGTAGTCTTTTTTTCTACGTTAGTCTTCCTTTCCCTCTGTTTCAGTGAAATATAACTGTTCGGCTGAGCACTTTCTCAGTCTTGCCCAAAAGGCTCTTTTGGGCTGAGTAACACATCCAGCTTGGAAAGGTGCTAGGGAGAGGTGTTACCTCTGTCAGTAATGTTCTGTTGGTGTGTTTCTTACCTCACAGTAAGTTTTGGCATTACTGTCTAAGCAGGTTGTATGTCTGAAACTCAAAGGTTGTGAACAATCCTAAAGTCGTGACAGAGCAGGTTATTTGTTCACCTGATGCGAAGGAGTCAAACAGCAAAGCTCTGAGTGATCTCTGTGTGATGCACTGTGAATGAATAGCCTACACAGGTAACTGTCTCTTGGGAGAAAATGGAGGTTTTCACCCCATTCTGAGGAACTGGTGGAATTAACACTAGAAGAGTTTTGTACAAAGAAAACCACTTCATATTTCAAATAGAATTGGCATGTATTTGCTAAAACAGGTGTATTTCTTGAATGTCTAATCAAATGTTCTTTGAGGCTGACATTCCAATGCATTGTGATAATTTCAAGGGTTGCATCTGTATTTATTCGGATGCTTAAATGACTAAATCTCGGTCTTTGGTGGCTGGGAGGAGAAGTATCCAGAGTCCTTCCTGAGCTGGGCTGCTCAGGAACCTGCAGCAGGAGGAGGGCGAGGGGTCCCAGAACCTTGTGTCAGGGAAGGAAGCAAACACAGAGCTGTTGCACGTCTCTGTGGTTCAAGAGGACACTGAATATCATTCCTTTATGCTTTATAAAAGAGTTGCTGAAGATAGTTTAACACAGTTGGACCAGGTATGTAACATAGCTAAAGCCTGGAAAACTGGGGCACTGAAATCAGGCTCTAGCTGGTTACTGTGGCACAAAATCACAGGTTGCTTACGGGATACAGGTTCTGAAATTACGTAAGGATTGCTTAAAGGTTGAGTTTTGCCTTTAACTGTGCACTTCCTGGCTGTTGTCAGCTTAAAGCAAGTAATGTCATTTTAATGTAGTTTGGTTTGTGGAATGCATCAAAGTAGGTTATATATTGATTGCTCAAACCTCAAAGCTCTGGAGGTAAATCTCTACTGAGAAGTGTCAGAACTTCAGTTAATAGATGAATTGATAGGCATAAGATGTCACTATTGTGCTTACTGCAGAGATAACATTTGTGTTGAAATTTTAATGCCCATAATATTTAGCCTTTCTAGATTACGGTGAGCTAATCAAAGAAATTTCTCTGGTATATAAATCACTGCACACTACTGAAAATTGTAGACAAGATAAATCAAGACTGTCAATCACTTCAGTCTTCAATCATTCTTTCCAGCAGTGCAGAAAATAAAGTCCATGTTGTACTTGCAGTTTGGTAGCAAGGAGATGTTTCACATCAAGGCTGGAGATTAACGGTGACAAGTTATATCGTGGAGAATGTGAAACAGTGTTTAGGCTGAAATATTAATTTCTAGATTGATGTAGAACTCCATAATTGAGGCCATAAATCAGTGCTAAAATCAACTGGATTATGCATCATCTCAGTCAATGCTCTAGGTCAACACACTCAAAAACTAGTCCACAGTTTTAAAATCTGGAAATTACTGTAGGAAGGTAAACCTGTTTTTACACAATGGATTATATTCTCGAACCTTGGTAGCATTCACCACAATAGCAGAAAATTTTTTCAACTCTTCATTTTCACAGATTATTTCTCTTTTTTTGAAGACCTATGAACTTTTTTAGTAAAAGATTTGTATCCAATCAACAATGGAGGTGGTTTACTTGCAATGAACACCTTATTGTACTCCAGTCTCTTCTGCTGTTTGTGAGTTATCTGCACATAGTTTTTGACCTTCAACATTTGTTAATTTTATGGCAAGATTTATTTGAATACATTCCAGGACTGCACTTACCTTGAAATCAGAGTTTATCGTTGCTGCTGTTTATTCTGCACGATGGGCCACCAAAGGCATGTGGTTTGGTTTTTTTTCCAGTTTCTGTGATGAAAACCACAGAAAGCTTTTAGGCTGCAGCTACTTCTGCCTGAGAACTTACGTCCACAGTGGATAATGAAGTACAGAATAATCTTTATTAATTAAGTTGAATAATAATATGTAAATAATCTAACATTAAAGCTGAAGTCTTCTCTGGTATCAATGATGGAGGTGTGTCCAGAGTAAGTATTTTCAGTGGTATTCAGCAAGGAAAAGTGGAAAAGTGTATTTTTTTTAATAAAAGTTTTTACAAAGGAGTTTATCACACATTTGCCTGCAGAGGACTGCATTGGTAAGCTCTCCCACATTTAGGGTCCTGTCAATGGGAAGTATGTAGTGGTCAGAACTACATTTCCCAAAATGCAATTAATAAAAAAACCAGATACCAAAAACCAAACCAAAAAAAACCCCACCCAAAAAACCTTCTCCTGCCATGGGCTGTGAAAATGCATGCTGGGACTTGTAGTGTTGGCTGTCAAAGCAGCTCTGCATAATCTGAGGGCTCCTCTACAGACTGATTTATCAAGTGTGATTGCTTTGGGTTATCCTGTGAAAGACTTTTGGCCAACTAATCTCTAGATGAAGTCAATGAGGCAAAAAATCGTGAATTCAGAGATAGTGAGTGATTAATTTCCCTTCATTTTACAGGTGGCTTCCCAAAACTGATGAAGTGAAATGGTTGTCTGTCCTTGGTGGACAACTGAGAAAATGCATCATGGTTTTGGCATGATGCATTTTGGGCAGATTAGAAAATACTCTGCTAATTAGGGGAATTCCAGACATGTACAGGAAGCATATTTCAGTAACCCACGATTATGCTGGGTTTCATGTAAAGCTATTTGCTTTGCTGCCAAAGTGTTTTATGGTGTGGTGCCAACTGTAATATATTCAGAACACCAGCTAAAAAAAACCTTCCAAACTTTGATGCTGGATGAGTTAATAGGATGGGAACACAAAGAACCTTGAGAACCTCAACATGAATAACTAAGGTAAATAGACAGACTTTTGTATTGTGATTAAAACATAAGGAACTTTTGGGCATTACAGAGCTATCTAGAAATTCAAAACTTCTTAAAACAAAAGCATGTGCTTTAGTATCTCTATTATCTAACTATTACACTACATTTTATTATGAGCTCTATTATCTAACTATTACACTACATTTTATTATGAGCTGACTTGCCTTTTCTTTGTGGAAGGAGTACATTGCCATTCCATCATTACTTCCAGCCTCAGAGAATTACTGTCATCTTTTGAAAATCCATGGAAATAAAAGTCACTGGCATGTTAATGTTTTCAAGAGAATCCTTAATAATTTATAGAGTGGAGCAAAGGAAACAAGTTATAGTTTTGAGTATATTATATGCACTTAGGAGTCTATAGCAGAGTTTTGCAAGAATCATAACCTGTAACTTCGTAGTTGAAGTGATATGTGGAGCATCAAGAGTACTCAAAGCTCTTATGGGCGAGTGAGATTTTGATGAAAAGTTGTAGGGGAAAAAAATAAACAAACAGTAATGAACCTGTGACTCCCAGCAACAGAACTGCAGGTGATGGGTAAGGACTGGCCAGAGCCGCAGTTCAGGCATCACTATGTAAAGTCCTGGTTTTAAACCACTTAAAACCAATCTGGGGCAAAATCCCAGGCCTGGCTGTGACTGCTATCACTGCCTGACAGAAACTTCCTGTTTTGGTGCACCTGGGTGATTGCAGATTTTCAGAGTCACCTGCCAGGAGCTGCTCCCACCCCACTCCGAAGGGTTCTGGGGAAATGTTGTCAGCCCACAAACCCTAAGACTGAGGTGCAAAGAGGCAACAGAACTGTGGGAAATCAGTGACTTCCCTTATACTTTGGTTTTGGAGGGTGGGACAGAGATGACTGCCAGGTCTGCATGTGTCAGGGCTTCATCTCCTGACCTTTCCCAGGGCTGAATGAAATATCCTCAGCCCCGGGATGGGAGCAATTCCCTGCACAAGCCAGCCAGCGCGGCACTCCAGGCGTGTGCCAGAAATAAGAATGCAACAGCATCTGCAGCCCCCTTTTCCCCCGAGCCCAGCATAATGAGTGTGGCTGGGGAAGGAGGGTGTGGTGTCAGCCAGCTGCCAAATTAATTAACTGGAAGCTGGAAATACATGGATTGACTCAAGGGCTGCTTTGGGGTGGGCACTGGGGGATGGATTTAACACTGACCAGAGCCAAGGAGCCACAGGCTGGGCTGATAGCAGCTGGTATGACTTTCTGAGATACCACTGAGGGCCTGGCTCCCAAAATAGTTTTAATAGGTTGCAAATTTTCGTCATTGTTAATTGCTTTGTTTATAATCCAAATCTGCAGGGTCGTTTTGTTTTAATGAGTCCATTGTTGAACGGCAGCTAAAACATTAATCTGGTGTCAGGTTTCATTGCCTCTGCCTGGGTTATGGTGTAAAAACGTAAATAGCTATTTCCTTTCTCCAGCCAAGGAGCAGCAGGATCCGTGGAGCACAGGACTGTAGAATAAGAGCAATCTTAGGTCTAAAAGACAGAAGAGGAATCTGCAGAACTGTGTCTCCCTCTTGCCTCCATCATAAACTCCTTGTTTAGTCTTTGTGAGATCGTTTGAGCCCTGCTGATCTCCAGGATTAAAACCACAGAGGGGTAATAAGACATATTCTCCTTGTGTCGGGCCCTCCAAGAGAAGGTGCTATGGGAAATGAAAGAGACTGTTTTTATTTTATTGTGTCATTCAGCACCTAGCATTGGAAAAATCCTACTGCTGCTGTTTTGCTCTCTGCAGAGGTGGAATCTCTGGCACAGGGATGAAACAAATTCCTAGATAGATGCATAATCTCATGGTGATGGGGCTCACTGTAGCTAGAACATGTTTGTTTGTTGTTTTAACCTGGAGAGCTGTGCTGGTTCACCCACACAGCTGAGGACTGGAGCAGGCTCTCCTGCTGCATGAGCAGGGTCATCTGCATTGCAGTGTCTTCACAGGTGGTGAGGAGGATAGGGAGATGTGATCTGCTTGTTCTGCTTCTGAGCACTAGGAATGGTGTGTTTGCTCTCCCTTTTAAATGTGTGGTTTTTGGTCTAGTGCGTGTTGGAGGCAATGTGTTAGATGGGAGCAGTGACTCTGCTGGCCCAGACTGCAAGGACAAGCAGGACCTTCCATTCATTGGCTCTGCTCCTCGCTGAGGGACAGAGGGGTGGGAGGAGAGACCCAGGCCTTCAGCTCTCCCCCTAAAAACAGGTGTTTTAAATCATAAAGTTCCCAGAAATGCTCCAAAACTAGGAAGTCCCCAGTTCCTGCTGCCACCTTTTTCTTCTTGTGAAGATCCCCCTCTTTGGATGAAGGCTGGGGAAGATGCTCATGTGCCAGCTTCTCAGGAGTTTTGAGGGATATCGTGTTGCACTCCAAGGATTTCAGCTGAAGTGGATGTGCCAGGGTGGAACAGTGGCACTCCCTTGTCTGTGGCCACTGCAGTCTGTCGGTGCCAGAGGTGTCCTCTGGGCAGCTTGGACTGTGCTGGTGCCGGTGTCCGAGATTCGTAACCTGTGCAGAATTCCCAAGTACAAAAAAAATCTGCCTTATCCAGGGCAATAGGGTGACGAGAGGAAGAGAGGTGATATGATAACCCAGATAAAGATGTAAGACAGATAATGCAAAGCCTTCATAAATTAGGGCATGAGAACAAGTTTAGTACTTCTGCTGAGACAAAAACCCACTTCTTTTTAGAGAAAAAGAGCAGCGCTGATTGGAAAAGTGCAAATTGTGCCAAAGGTGACAAACATGGAAAATTGCTCCACCCTCTTATTTGTTCCTGAACCTTGACAGTATTTCGGTTTCTATGGAAGTGCTCCCTTAGGAATTAAATCCTTCTCATCTCAGGAGGGTCATCTGAGGTGGGCTTGGGAGGAGAAGAGGAGAGGTGACTGATGGGGTCCCTGAGGCCAAATACTTCCATGAGCCACAAAAAGGCTGTGGGTTGGCCCCAAGCTGGAGAGGACCTGGCAGTCACGTCTGTGATGTGCCCGATGACAGAGCCCGTCCTTGGGCGGGTGGAGGTGGGTGAGGGGCACAAGCAGTTCTTGCCACAGTTCCAGCCACTGCCTGAACATCTGGGCAGCTGCCAGGGGCATGTGCACACTGCTGGGCCACTTGAGTCTGAAGCCGTAGCACTTAACTTCCTCGAACATCGTGCGTGTTTGTGTACCTGCAATAGCCATTTATAATTCATTTATAATCCTGGCATGCTCCTCAGCCTGCAGATGAAAAGGGAATTTCAATCCAAGATGGGGTTTGCCACGATGTTGCAATAATTGTTCTTTACTGTGCATCATTTCTATAAGGCTCTGTCAATCAAGGAGTTCAATGTCTTCATTATTCTGTAGGTGCATGTCACGCTGGAGGGGAACACCAGCAGGCTCGGTGTTGGGACTTGTCCTGAAACAGCTTCAGAGGGAGCTCCCCTGGGAATCGACAGAAGCTTATCTGTACTACAGGCCTCTTCTGGAACGTCAAAGTAACATCTCGAGTTCAGAAGCCCTTAATGAACACACCAGACCAAATTCTGCTTCAGAATATGCATGTGCGGCTCCTATTGAAGAAAATGGGCGCTCTGCCTGCATCTGAGATAAGGATCTGGCTTGTAGCAAGACTTAAAGGGGTATACACTGGGTTTTAATGGACTGTCACCTACAACAGAATTCATTTTTAAGCTATTTTGAGTTATTTCTAGTGTTGCAACAGATTATCTTTCTTGTTTTGCTGTTACATCTTCTGCATACTGGTTTAATAAGGCACAGAAATGGAAATAAAGCAATCCAACCAGAGAGTTTACTGTGGTTTCTTTAAGGCAATGTCAGGATATTTTACAAGCTTGCAAAATTACATTTGTTACACTCCAATCATCTGACAGACCATAAACACTCTGGAATATTTTAGTTGGAGGAATGGCAATTTTTAAAAAAACCTAGGTAGGGAATATGAGTTTGTTTGAAGAATGAGTGAATTTACCTAACATCTTTTCATTTTCCTTTAATGTGGCCTGTTTGGCCTTTAAAAGCTGTGCCTCTGACATCTGCTTTTTCTTTGCTGACACCATTCAGGCAAGTAATCAAGGAGAAGTCTGCCACTGCTTTTGCTGCACTAAAATGTGTGCGTGTTTGGAAATTTCAAACCTTTTCCAAGGAGGAAAACGGTGATATGTAAGAAAGAAATGATGAAACAGGATTAACAAGGTAACAAATAAAATAAATTCTAAAGGTAATGCATCAAAATAATGGAAGTTAAGACAAGGGAAAAATACCACAAAATTATAAATGTTATAAAAAAGAAATGTATATGAAGAAGCAATACTAAACTTAGAGGTGTGATTCTGTTTCCTTTCACAAAACCTAGACACAGGACTATTTGGGACACCATATCTGTGTTGAAAGTGTGACATAGGTGAATACTGAGTGTGGAGCCCAGCCACAGGCCCTGTGATGCTGCATTCAGCCTTTAATGCCTTTACTTCATGGGATGCCAATCTTTCTCCAGAGGACTGGTAATTCTGACCCAGGATTAATGTCCCAGGTTTCTGGGCAGCATTGAAACATGCAGTTCATAGGCAAAAGTTCTGACAAATATGAACACTCACATATGTTGACCTGATGGAGAAAGCTTGAGATAATGCAGACTTTCCTATGCTTATATTTGGAGCAGCCTCTGACATCAGTAAATAACAATGAGCTCTTCCCTAAAAGGGAACTCATAGTGGGAATTCTTAAATTCAGAGTTCAAGACTTTGATATGAATGGGATCAGGTTTAATGCCACTGTCAGTCTGTGAATATGCCAAGTGTGGACTGAGTATTTCTTCAGGACTTAGGGTAAATTGCGGCTTTCTGCATAGAGAGTGTCAGTTCTGTATGATATATCTATATGGCAGACCAAAAAGTAAAAGAGGGAGAGAGAGAGAGAAATCTCAACTCAAAAGAGACACATGCATGTATTATTTTGGACCTTTATAATTTACAACTACATCATGCCCATTACTTTGACTTGTTAGAAATGCTGTTTCTCTCAGTCAAGGTATAAATCCTGCTCTACTGCAACAAGACAGTGTATGTATAAAACCTCTGGGGTGGATCAAGAAAGGGGCATTTCCCTTCTCATTATCTGAGTGTGCTTGGAGAATACAGCTCCATGATATTCCAGAAAAGACTGTGCCAATCACATATAATTGGGCTAATGAGGAACCAGTGATGGGAAAGAAGTTGTTCCATTAACAGCAGAATTTATAAAGTCTAATTTATTTAATTTTTTCATCTTGTGCAATGGACAGTCCCATCACTCAGCTCAATCAAGCAAAACTGGAGCTTTTTCTTCACTGGGTAACTTAAAATACCTCCTTTTTTGGTTTTTCCACCAGTATAATTGTGTTGAACCCTTTCTTGCAGCGAGAGCTGAAGATTCATTCAAGTACCTGCCCTCAGGGTGATTGCCCACTTTCATTAAGGCATTTATGAACCTGGCCTTGCTGAAGATCTGCCACTCTTTCAGATAAGATTGAAATTTTCCAGCAGCTTTAGTGGCCATGAGGAACTGGATAAACATTGTTTCCTTCATACACTGGAGAACAGCAAAAGAAGAATCAAAACCCAACCCACAGGAACACAAATTTTTGAGCTGAAAATAAGTGTGAGGGGAACATCTTTAAGAAATGGCAGAAGGAAAAATGCATCATATGCAGGACTTACAACTGAAAATTCTTCAAGGGAAACAAACAAAGTGCTGAGAAATAATACCAACGAATGCCCTAAAATAGCAGGTGAATGTTATACGTGCTGGAGGTTATAAATCACAGTTTTCAGGAGATGAGCTGTGCAAACACAAAGCATCCCAAATCATGTATTATTTTGGTAACTTTGCTCTTATCAAACCCACTGTTACACTGAGAGCACCCCATGCCTGTTTTGAGGTCAGATGGAGAGAGACTGGTGAGCTGTGATTGCAGAGGCCACGGCTGGTAGGTCTCTATTTTTCACTCCAAGGAAGAGACGTTTGTATGAAAATGTTTATGGAATAAATATTGACAGACATAAACACACTCAAGTTCTCAGAACTATAATTGTACATTTCTGCAGAGCAGCTTTACTCTCAAAAATATAATAGAACTGATTCAGAAATGTGATTATCATTAATAAAATTCAGTGAAACAGAGTGATACAATAACCTTAACATACAATCAAAGCTCAAAAAGTGCCCAGGCTACATAAAAGATTAGAAAATGGGAGCAAAGAAAGGGTTTAGCAAGTTATTTGCATATTCCAGTTGAAGACATGGAAAGGGAGAAAGAAAAAGCATTGTGCAAAAATCCCTTGTCATTCAATCTCACTGTCTTGTACCTGGCTCTGAAGGATTTTTGAGAGTGATCTGAGGTTTCAGTTACGGGAAGTTTTATCCTACTGATTCTTCTGTTAATGTTTCAAATACAACCAGCACAAGTTCTTGCAAGGACCCTGAGTCCTAAGCCAAATACTGTTACCTGCTTGACGGCTTAATATTCCCAAGCCTGGGACTTCTGCCAGGAGAACATATGAGTGAAGTGGGGATGAGGATATTTGTTATTCATCTGTGCAGAAAGTATTTCCATCAGAACTTTCCAAACTGAAAGCAAAATTGAATGAAAAGGAGGAATTAGGGAGATAAAAAGGGTAGATGAAATAGTCAAGGGGATTTTAAGAATGATTATGTTGAGTATGGCAGTTTTGGATTTCTAGTTCTTCAAGGTCTGTAATGCCTGAAAAGATTGGGAAGAATGCATATTTTTTTGTCTTTGTAGAAAGCATTCCCTAAAGGTGGGAGGCAGCCTGGCCTGTGCTCTCCTGATCTTAGCTGGGTAAATTGCGGCTCTGGAACACAATACCCAGGAGCCACCTGAGTTTTTGCCCACCACTTTCCACTGAGGTTTACCTTTTCCAAGCTTCATAAACTTTCCTTCCAGGTTATCCCTGCCTCTGCTCTGCTCAGGGGAAGCTCACCCAGGGAGACCCTGGAAATTTCAGCAATTAAATAAAATAACGTTGTGGGAAGGCAAGGGTGATGCTTGAATTTAATGTCAAGGAATTATGAAAGAAGGATGGCTTTGGCTCCAAAAATTTATAGCAACCCTAGTTTCCTCAGTTTGGAAGTTAAAAGCAGCAGGGAAAAATATTTGTTCACCCAGGCTTTTTAAATAGATCTGGAGCAGGAAGCAAGGCTGTTTTCCTATCTACAGTGTTTTTTTCCTGCTGTCTCATTCTGGTTAATTGGGTAACTCTCGTTTCTTTGAAAGCACTTTGATTCACCATATGAACACTGGAAGTATAATAAAATCAGGCTGTTTAAGAGTGTGTCTGGAAATGGTGATAAACAGTCCATTTTCTGCAGTTTGTTACATTTATGGATCATGGTGAGTTCTCAGCCTCTGTTAGAGGCCAGCTGATTGCAGTGGACTTATGGAGGTGTTGATTATTCATTATTTTTCTTGTGACATTTGCAAAGTTTATAAAACTAAAGGCATTGTGCAATGTAAAATCAATAAATAGAGAATTGCAGTCACATGACAGAAAGGATTGGTCTTTCTCCTTGCATCAGCTTCAGGCAGTCTGAATTGGGAAAGCAGAGGGTGAATCTCTGATCTGAAGAGTTTTGCTGTGCTCAGGACATCAAATAAAGCAACACTTGCTAAAAAAATTTGTGAGAAATGGAAACCAGTGCGTGGAAATTCACTTGTGCTGAACTATAACCCTGTGTAAGTGGTGGGAGGAGGAATGGGGTGAAGCAGGTAAAGGGCCACGAGATTGTTTTGGATCACATCTGTGTTTGGACAATGTGATGTGTCCTAGGATCTGCCCCTAGTACTGAATAGCTTAGGGATGCCATGGCAGTGAAACCAGAAATAATAGCTGTTAATGCTGCTAAAAGAGCCAAAAAATATGGAGAAGGCGTTTTGAGGGTACACGTCTCTTCTCCCAGTTTTTCCAGTCCTAAGTTTAATGCTTTGTACATCAGAACTTGGTAGAGCACAGGGGTTGCTCTTTACCCTAATATTATCAGTAAGATCTGATGTGACTTTATTTGAAAAAAACATTCAAAACCGAAAAGAAAAGCAGCAAGGCATTATACAAGAAGTACCAAGAGCTGGCAAGGGCTGGGCCGTATGTTTTTCAGCAGGCTGCAGGGGCCAGTGCTGGAGAAGTCTCCTGGGGCAGAATAGGTGCAAGGTCTCCGGCGAGTGTGTAAAAGTAGCATAAGCCTATGAGGCTCCATTTTGGTAACACGTAGCCAAATCTCAGGCTAAGGTTTTTGGGTACTGCAGGTCTAACACTGTTTAGGGCCCTTTAAAAATCCCAGCCTCCGTGTCTAAATTAACAAGCAGTTCATTCGCATTTTGCTATTTAGAGGAAAAGTGCAGAGTGGACGTGGTTACCTGATACTAATTATTTAGCAGGTATAAAAGCGTATTCAAGTCCCTAATCTCCTTTCTGAGCAGGCAGGCATGCTCATGTTCAAATAGTTGCATAACTTGCCCATCTCTAGTTGACAAACCCTTCTAACTTTGTTTTCAGATCTAATGCAACCCCACCCCCGGACAAGCTGCGTGCATAGCTGGCCCTGAGTCAATCTTGCTGTTAACCTCATCCTCCTTTTTGCTCTTCCTGCAGTTTTTTGCCTGCTTTCCATGTATGTTTAAAATACCAGCTGTTGAGCAAAGGGCTGCTCCAGCATTTGCCCTGTGCTTGGGCTTTGGGTGGCTGGACTGGTGTTCAGGGCTTTTGGGAAAACAAAAAAATTCAAGACTGGGTTTTGTGCTGACTTGAGATGTATGAGAATTTCACTGCCAGATCTCTCTCTGCCTCTTTGTATATCTTATATGTAATACACCTGTATCTGTGTATGTCTGTATACATCTCTTTGTGTTTTATAGTTCTGAACAGCAGTATATGGTACCAGAAGGACATAGCAGAGATCCTGGGTGTTGTGAAATGAACACAGACTGATGTTGATATGAATTGTGAAACATTTCTCATTGCCAGGTCTTTCCCTTGACTCTTCACATCTTTCATTTGATGAAAACTGACCAAAGTCAGCGGGCTTGTGAAGGATTCAAATCAAAATAAAACTTGGGCTGAGCCTGATACTGGGAATTTTTGCTGAATTAGACATAAATTAGATGTTATCTCCCAGCTAGTTACAGTGATACTGAAAACAGATACTCCAAACTATTTACAGTGTGTGAGAGTATCTAATCTTCTTTCATATAATTTAAAAACCAACCCAGGGACAGGGTTGTGGTTTCAAGTTGTAGATGGAACAGACACTGTATTTATCTATGTACCAAGGAGGTCAAGGAAATAAAGCAATCTTCTTTCAGCTCCCTGCATTATTATCACAAACAATAGCCTTCTGGCACAAACCAAGTTTTAATTGATTGTTGTTATTGATTTTACAGGAAGCAAAGCAGAAGAAATACAACTTGATTTTTGTAAACCAGGGTGACCTGAAAAATACAAAGGAGAGAAAAATATTATAAAGCTCTCTCATATTTTGCCCACTCCTGTGAGTTTGCAGCTGAGCACTCCATTAAAGCCCTCTCCATTAATTGTCTATTTATGTTTTTTGACCATATTGATTTTCTCTTCATATAATCCCTATCTGAAAGTTTTATTCAGGTTGTTTGTTTGTGCTGTCACTGTGCAGATCAGCCTTGCTCCTCATGGCCAGTAATTTAAACACATCTCTTTCTCTTCTCTCTTTCCACCCTCCTCAAACCCACATGGGGAAGAAAAAGCCGCACATGAAAGTTTTAGGCCAGTTGTTACCATTACTCTCTCCTTTCTGTTGGTCATCATTTTTTGGAAGGTTTCCATTTCAGGCTGAACCCTAGGTATGGGATTTTCTGTACCCGCTGCTCTACCAGAGCCTGGCTGGGAGCAGAGGTCTCGGGCTGTGAATAATCACAGACTGCCTGAATGACCACAGCAACCCCGCTCAGTAACCCAGGTGGGCTGTCTGGTGTTCAGTGGGGGGACCTTTGATATAGTTAGACTTCCTCCTGGAAGGGAGCAGATGGTGAATTTTGTGGGATGCTGCTCAGATTCGCACTTTTCCCGAACTTTTCCTGAGCTCCCCTTGGGCACAGATTAGGAGGCAAAAGGGGTTAAGAGAGAAGATTTTAACGTTGGTGAACAACAAAGTTTTTGCAAATGACCTGTTGAAAAGAGCTTACTGTTCAGTCTTACATGTTAATTTTATGGATTTTGGGGTAGGTATGTGTCAAGAGGAAGATGTTGATGGGAATAGCAGGTTTTGGCATTTTTAGAAGAGAAGCCAGTGATTCCTGGAATTTTAGGTAGACTCTACATATGTACATGGAATTAATTAAGTCACATGGATAATGTCATTCTGCAAAGCTTTAAAATGATTAACAACACCAAAAATGTTATCATGGATTTTACTATGCTCATTATGAACCTAATTAATACCATTATTAATGAGATTAATAGTATTATCAGCTTACCCTTATCTGTCCTCAGGGACTGTGTAAATTCCTTCCAAATGCAGAACATGAAGAATATTACAGCCACAAAGTTCTGCATGCTGGTGTGTAAGTCTTTCTCTTTCCTTTCTCCCTTGTTACATGTAATTCTTATTTTATTGTGACTTGGAATATTTATGCAATAGTAGTAAAAAACCTAGAGTCTTGTTTAAATTTACATTCTGGTGTTTACTCCTTTACTTACATTTGCAAGATTTTTGTCTTGGCAGCAATAGCTAAAACCTTCTTGTCTTCCAAAAATAATAATTGAAAGAGTATTACTTTGGGAACTGGGTTTTGAAGGAAAACATTATGTTTTTACACACTCTGTTTTAAACTAAATGTTTAGTTATTCACCAAATTATTTAAGGCAAAAAAGAATGATGCATTATTATCATCCACATCCCAAAATGAAATGTCTTGTGGCACTGCTTTATTCAGACAGCTCTGATATTGCTAACCACAGCAGCTTGGCTACAGCAGTCTTCCCAGAATGATATACAAGGGTAAAAAAAAAAAAGAAAGGGTATTTTTTTTTGCTTTTGCAGCACCTACCCAACTTTCTCACCAAGTGATCTGTTGTTAATGTGCAGGAAATCACAATGAATGCACATCATTTGGTGAAAGAATGACAGCAGACACCACAGCTATCCTTAGCAAGCATCCACCTGCTCCCGTGGTGTCTTTTTAAAGCAAGTTCAGCTTACCTCTTCTCCTCTTAGTTTTCCTTTGCTTAATTGCAGGTGATGATTCCAAAGAAGCCTTCACCTGTTTGAGTGTGCTTTCATCTTTCTAGACAAAGCAGGCTTGGGCTTGGTGCTTGATCTGTGGCATAGTTAGGGCCTTTGGTATTAAAGGCGTTGGGATCACCCTGAGGCTTTTAAGGTTTTAGGGTTAAATTGATGAGCGTGTATAAAATGTAAGCTTTGTTGTTTGGCAGAGTTTTTCAGCATTTGTTATTCTTTTTTTCATTAAGAAACCATGAGACTACACTACATTCCTTAACTGCCTCTTGCCTATTAAAGAACGCTGTCAAATGGAGACCTCTTCGACTTGCATAAAACTTGTGATTCATAGCACCGCCTTTAATCCTCACCAGCTCTCTAGCTTAGCTGAGATGTCCAGGAATGCCTCTGCACCAGATCGGGGTGCCTGTTTCTCTCTCCTTTTAATTTGTGCTGTTCCTACTGGATAATAAGTGCTTGGTACACTGTAGAGCTGGGAGATACATCAGCTTCTGACCACAGAGACTGGACTTTGACTCCTGTTCTGTCTTTTTGCTCATGAATCTCAGAGCTGTCCCATGAAAAATCCATAACAGAGGCCAAACAGTTCACAAATGCCCTTTTTTGTTTGTTTGTTTGTTTCTTCTCCTCTTATTTTAATGTAGGGAATTAATTGACCAAAAACCCAGTGGAAGGCAATTGCCCCGACCTTGACTATAGCTGAGGAGCTTTACTGAGTGCTGCCCACTGCTGCTAAAAATGAAAGCTGTTTCTTCTTGAAAAATGCTGTGCCTGGGTTTCTGGCTGGGATCCCAGCACCTTGGCTACTTCTGCTGTGAAATGATTTGCCCCAGCCTAACATGCCCTAGTGGCAGGACTGGCCTTGTGAAGGAAATTGCTGTCCTCTGGGAGAGGGAATGGGGAGTGGCTTTAGTGGAAAAAAATTCAGCACAATTTGCAAAGTTATAACTGAGATGAAAAACTTGGTAAAATGCTGTTTTCTCACTTTTTTTCTCCTCCTTCCTCACCCATTTCTATATGCTGCATAGGGGAATTTACTTATTTTCTTAGATGAATTTTGGGATAAAGTTTCCTCTGACAACTCCCAAAGGTTTTGGATGCCTTGCACAGTGTACTGTGGGTGAGGTGCCCATTCCAAACTTTCTGCCACATCTTCACTTGCAGTTCTCTCATATCAAGGCCCAGGAAAGCTTTTGTGAAACATGGTTGGACAGACAAGTTATTTCAGTTTAATGCATTCCTGCTGTTCACCCACAGCAAATGTGAAATAGACAATAAGCTACCATGTGTGTTTGGTTTCATAGCGGTTTAAAAGAATATGTGTTATTTAATACTACAAATACATTACTTTAGTGGTTAAAAACATACATTGATACACATATATTTGTATATACATATACAGTTTTAGTGTCAACAATCAGTTTTGCTGATTGGTGAAAACTTGTGAAACTTCAGTAACCCAGTTGCAACTTTCCAGCAGTAAGGGCAGGACTGTGAGTTTTATCCATGCAAACACTTGGAAGGAAAACCAGTATTTTCAATAGGGAATAAACTGGAAATCACTGAAGTAGGTACAAGAAAGGACAATGTGTTAGTTCTGCTGGTGACAACAGTAGAGGCATTGTCTGGCTTTGTCATTTGTCCCTTGTGTCACCATGCAGCCATCAGTTTGGCGCAGGTGTGACATTCCAGGAGGCAGGCACAAGTCCCTCTTCTCTGAGCTGCCACAGAGATTCTGGCCACCTGATTGCTACCTGGTGACACTGGTTGCTTCTAGGCATGGTCACTAGGGTAGAGCTCCTGTCTATGCCAACTTCAGAACTGTTTCTTACCAATTGCCTAAACTAAACACCCAGATAGTAAGGCCAGATACTACATTGCGTTTTATATTAGACACTGATGTGTATTTCTATTGCGTTATTGTCTTCTGAAACAATCTTCTCCTTCTAAGGCTATAGATTTGCAGACCCTGATTCATTTCTTGACTTCTTCTTTGCAAAGTGAAGCCCTCTGGGCTTCCTAACTGATCCCTTAAATTATTTTTATAGGCCGGCTCTGAACCTTCTCCAGCTGTCTGTGTGTGGACTGTAGAAGCGGTTCCAGCATTTCAGCAGTGGTCTTTCTCACTGCCCCCTTACCTACCACATGAAAGAGGAAAGCCAAGAGACTGTCTGCCTAAATTTTATTTCAGAGTTAGTACTTTCTAGGATATAGTCCTTTATCTTTTGCCTGCACATAAGCAAATAGATGGAGCTGTAAATGAGTGAATTTGACTGACCAAGTAGCACCCAGAAGAGCTCAGCTGATGGAGATCTGGAGGTTTCATTGTCTGCATTTGTCAGACCTCCACTGACTAAGCTAGGGCACAAAGTTTATAGCTAGGCACCAACACAGAGGTACTTGAATCTGGAGCTGAGTCTCCCTCTGGTTCATATGTAAATGTATGCTTGGCAAAACGGTTGAATACATATATAAATATATATAAAATCAGTAAATTCTTTATGACATAAAAAGTGTACTTTGAAATAATTACAAACTGTTCCTAGTTAGGAGAAGTGGCTGCAAATCTATGAACAATATGAAAAATTCCATGTTTCTCTGACCTTCCTAGATTAAATGATCTGGAGTCAAGTTCTCCTCACTCAAACTTATACCCTTCAACTGACTTCAAAGGAGATAAATGAGTCTCTCAGCAGGGCAGAACACAGGCTTGTTATTCCTGTAACACTTTCTATATGTCATTAACACACTTTTTCTTATCTAACTCTTCTAATAGTCGACTAAATTTTAAGTGTTTATATACAGTTGGATCATTATTATTTTTTTGCATTTAAAACTTGGGAAGGGTATTTTTCCCTTCCCCTCTGTTTATATTTACATTTTCAGATAGTACATACACAGTCTAATCATATCACTTTGAAAGTGATATAGAAAGTTGTGCTCTCTTACTCAATCAGATCTAATCAGTTTGGATGGATTCCAAATACTAAGCATTAATCTCACTTAAACCAAACTCCTGATAGTTCATCTAGCCTGAGTATTCATGTCAAAGACATAAAACAATCTCCTTTAATGCCCACAGTACTTTTTAAATTGAGCTTTCACCATCTGTTAATAAAACCTGCTTTGTACTGCTGGTTGTGTTCTGAGGAATGTGTCAGGGGTGAGTTTCTCATTCCCTCCAATTCTTAAAGGCCGCCTTTTTTTTCAAAAGTGTATGAAAATTATGCAATATAGTTACAGGGAATTAGTCACACCTTGGCAGAATCTCCATTACCTTGGCTCACATCAAAGGGAAGGAGAGAAGTGTGGTCCTTACAAGCTTAGAGCATTCCTTTGCCTTGGAGTCCCACTCTGTGATGACAACTAAATTGGACACTGATGCTTACTTATTTTTCAACACATAGGTGTAAAGCACATTGACCTTGCAGTTGACTTTTTTAGAGCACCTTTCATCATGGGCCCAAGCCCACAGCATGACGCAGAGCTCTCTGCTGCCTTTCAGGACTCCCTGGAGAGGATTATCCAGAGGCAGAGCTGCAGAGCTGAAGTCCCCCTTTGATTGCCCCCTGTACTTCAGCACCTCACATCCTGGGAATGGCACCGTGGTGCTTCCCTGTCAAGCTTACGGAGCTCATGCTTAAAGTAAATAGTGCCTTCAGATGACATTTTGCATGATTCAGCAATCTGAGGTCATAATTTACAGCAAAAGGAGAGTGAACTACAAATTAGAAAGGGCAAGAGGAAGAATCCATGTTCCTCTGGGGCAGAATTTCCCAAACACACCACTGGCTTTATCAGCTACTGCTGCTTTCAGGTAACAGCTCGGTGTGTCTGATTCCAGCTTTGCCTGGGAAAGCAGGTGAGCTGTGTGCATTAGTTGGTTTTAAAAGTCATGGCTAGGCTTGTTTTCTACGATTCTGCATAAAAATAAGGGAAAAATAGAAGTGTTTTTGTTGATTTGAGATAAAAAGGGATGGATTTGAAGGATGGATCAAGGTTTTTTTTTTGAGCAAGAACTACTGAGCAAGAGGCTTGATTGTCAGCATACTTAATTGATGGCATTGGGGTCTAAGCAATGAATAGGCATCCAGGAACACATTTATTCTCCTTAAGAAAGAGGCATTGGAGGATTTTGGAAAAATTTTTCAGCTAGGAAAGTAGTTGTTTGGTGTTCTGACTGCCCCAAGTCAAAAAGTATTTCAGTGCAGTCTCGGAGGTTTTGATGGTTACAGAACAAGTATAGGAAAAGTGTGAGATGTCAAAAGACTGCCACACTCAACCCTCCCCTAGTGCCAACTCTTTCTTTCCCTGAAACCTGCTTCCCTGGGAAGTGCAGAAGTGGTCCCATAGCATCTCCCCTCAGTGCCAGTCTGAAGGTATCAGCTGTCCTCCAAAATGTAAGCAGTGGATGCTGTCCCTTGGTTGGTGCAGTAATTAATTTGTTATTAGAGTACTTCTGCAAAACCTCCAAGAAAGCACTATGGTCTGCAGCCCTGCAGGTCGTGCAAACTTGTGCTGTCTCCATGTTCACCCCGGGACATCCCTCCCTGACATTTGCTTTTGAGGCACACTAAATTATACTTGAAAAGTGTGTAGAGACATGTGCGTCTGCACCTCCACCTCTCACCTCACGAGTCTCTGCTGGGAAGCTGCTTTAAAATAACTATGGCAGAATTTAACTGAGATGATAGCTATGATGATGATGGTGATTTTATGAGTTTCAAAATGTAACTTGAACATGGATTTCACTTAGCAGATGTGTTATATAACAAAATACACATTGGAATTCAATTTGTATTTGATTGCACAATAGCTTAATTTCTTCAGCTACTTTTTCAGCTTCCTCTTAACACTTTTGTTTTTACTTGTAAGTTTTTTGTTTGGATATAATGAGGCTTTGTGTCTCCTGATTCCTTATCTTATGTGGGCGGTAGAAAAATTGCTCTACTGCTTCAATATTTGTGGTTGTGTGGGGCAGGTGGTTTCACGCAGAGCTGAGCAAAATATCTGTAGTAAATAACAAAAGATAGGTGAGTTTCTTTGCCTGAGATTTCTTTATACACCTGGAACCTTTAGTGCAAACCCCAAGGAACCAGCAGAAGAGCTGGCTTCAGGCATGGAGAGGCCTTTCGCCAATCTTTGCAGATTCCAGAGACCCAGAGCTGGTTTGGTCTTTTGTTGTGTATTGTAGGCCAGCGTGTCCTGGAATTCCAGCTGTGTCCTGCACTGCCCAGGGGTCCCACTCCTTCTCTCTCCTTTTGGGCTCCAGGCACCTTTTTGTTCCACCCTCCCCAAGACTCAAGCACGGAACAGGTCAGCACTAGATCTTTGGGACTGGTGTTCAAACGTGAGATGTGGTGTAAGTCTGTGTGACCTGGTAAACTCTCCAGGAGCCTCAGTCATGTGGCTCTTGCATCATGAGCATGCTGAACTCTCCTTCCAGGCACAGAGGCGGATTCTGGACATTTGTCAGCTGGAAAAAAGGTAAATCTGTCCAGGTACTCCACTGGGTATTGCTCATGGCTGTCTGGGGGGAACAGACCAGGCGTAATACCTTCAAATTAGATAATGTCTGGGATTTGATGTTGCCTCCTAAGGACATTAGGAATTAAATCCAAATTTATTTTAGGAGACTTCCCAGGAGAGATTTCATGTTCTTGTTGCTTGTTGCTAATGGACTCTGCCATTTGGATGTTCATGTCAAAGAATTCGTAGGGTTTGAAATTCACCCTTAATGGACTTACAGGTGTCTCTTGAGCTTCATGCTGACACCTTCTGGGATTACTGTGAGATCCCACATCCCACCCAAAATACCTGCTGCTGTGCCTTCTCATCTCTTCCCATTACAGCAAGGATTTCTGGGCACCTGAAATCATGGATCCTGTCACTTTGCTCTGGGTCTTGGATCTGCAGTATGGTGACAATTTGTGTCAAGACCCT
This sequence comes from Oriolus oriolus, assembly GCA_013400235.1. NCBI lineage: Eukaryota > Metazoa > Chordata > Aves > Passeriformes > Corvidae > Oriolus > Oriolus oriolus. The sequence continues at coordinate 1,366,653 of VXBT01006884.1, forward strand.
CCTGCACAAGGTTAACGTGGTGTGTGTGGGGTGGAAAGCAACCACGTTATGCCCAAAAGCTGTCCCTGGCAGGGGATCAGCCCAAAGTCATATATGCACTAAGGCATGTAACATTCGCTAGAACTACTTAAATCCTTGCCTTTATGAATGTATAAATGAATCTTTATATAATATTTTAAATTATACACTTGATGTGTACAGAATTTATTTATTTAAATCATGATTTTTTAAACCAGTCAGCTGATATTTCTCAGGCAGCAAGGCAAGGGGAGGACAGTGAACACTTGCATGGTACAACATCAAGCTGAGAGAGAGATGAGATTTCTGCTTCTGGACTTCAGAAGGTCAAAATCAGTGTGGGAACTTTTCCCAGTGGTGGCAGCTGCAAATGTCAGGGAGAATTGCTTTTCCAGCAGCTTCCCAGGACAGATTTTCACAGTCAGAACCATTAATTTCTTGTGTACTGTTGGAAAACCATAATAAAAGAAACCTGGATATCATTTTGAGTTTGAGTTGGTTTTGGGGATGAATACAGAGATATATAAGCAAGGGAGTGCAAGGAATATTTTCATTTCCATTATATTTGGTGTGTTAATGAAAAGAACACCCAAAGCAGGCACTGGCCAAACATATACTTATTTAAAAGCAGGAGATTGGGAATTTGAAATGTCTGTGTGACATTTGTGATAATGCCATGGTCCTAAATATGACTATTAATAACACAAGTATTTATCTGTGACAATATCAAATTTGATTTGCTGTAAGCCATGTAACCCAGGTGTATAATAACGTGGCACATATATTCCACAGCACGGCAAACACAAAGCTGTATCCATTTGATAAACTGCTCAAGCAGCTGACGTGCTGCATTTGTTATGTATTTTTGAGGTGTTTACATACGGTCTGGCCCAGAGAGCTGACTGGAGACTTTTGAATTGTTTCAGATGCTTTAAAATGGAAAAAACAGTGGCAATCTCCACAAAATATTGTTGATAGCTTGAAATCGCAGAACAACCCAACAGATTCATAAACAAGAGCCAGACTGAGGTGTTTCAGTACCAGCAAGTCTCCACTCGGGTGATCTGTCTGGGTACCCCTGCACCCCATCACGGCCCCTCCCACCCAACATTAGCAGCTAGAAAATAGCTGGCGACACAATGCAGAATAGAAAGCTTAAAGTAGCACCAGTGACTTTTTTCATTCCATATTTTGTTTCAGAGACACCTTAACTGGTATTTTCTCTTGTTGCAGCACCTCAGGATGGCAGGTGGCAGCTTCCTTCAAAGGGAAGGGTGGGTATGTGCCTATCTCTGCAAGAACCGGGGTGGGGAGAAACTGCACATTCACAAATATGGCCCATTTTTTTGATGACCAAAACCTTCATTTTTTCCTTTTGAAAAGGCCAAAAGACGGGAATGATACCCTCTTGCAATTTTACTGGGGAATTAAACTGTTGACAAAAGTAGGTGGCAAAAGGCAGCAATGGTAATGCAACCACCTCTTCTTTTATTAGTTGTTTCCTTCCTTAAGATTTTATACTTACAGTGAAGCAACTTGGACAAGTTGAATTGCCACAAATTTTCTTCAGGGCATGACAGCCTAAGCGGAAGGAGTTGGTGGCTTGTGTTTGTAAGCTCTCAGGTTCCCTTGGAGTAGGAGATTTTCATGTCCCCTGTAGAAGACCCAGCAGGTGAGCCTGTGTTAGCTCATGCAAATTCTCAACAAATCACACAAATCCTTCTCCAGAAGGGATCCGTCACAGGCTGGGGAACCTCTGTATCCCAGGGAGGGTAGTAACCTCCTTCAGAAGCCCATCAACTTAAACATCCCCACAGGTACTAAACCCTCTCCAGATAATTTAATGGCACGTGATGGATATAAATCTGGATGTTGCCTGGAGGTTAAAAAGGACATAATAGCTATGTAGGAACACAGCAGTCCTAAATTTCCAAAGAGTAATTTTGCAATCTAAGATTCATACAATGTGCATTAATGTAACAGAACATTATCTTCTGCGAAAAGAAATGTTCTATTTTATGACAAGCGCCAATCAATATCTCACTGATATCACATTTCAGTGTCATAGAATCCGACAAACATAGACTAGTTTGGGTTCCAGCTCCCCTGTCATGGACCACTTTTACAGCAGTATTTGTACTTTAAAGGACTCTACAGCCTGTCTCATGGTCCAGTCCAAGACTGCTCTGAAATTGTGGTTATAGGTTCAGCCTAAGAACCCAGAGTGAAACTGAATTGCGCATTTTGATTTAAAAGCCATTTTGGATATTTTACATTAAATAAAAGAACTCTGGAACTTCTGAGGTGCACTGTGCACTTGGTACGTAGGTGATATTTTGGTATAAAAAATAATTACCCCTAGGAAACAAAATGAATCAGAAAATACTGGCAAACAACATGCTTCAAACATGATAGAGGTTTTTCTGAGGCAAAAATAGCTGTTAGACAAACTGGTGTTAACTTTGAAAATGTCTTTTAATTTCTCCCTAAAGATAGGTTATACATGGCCTCCTTAAGCCTCGCTTTCCTTGTAGCTACGTGATCTGTGTGAAATCCACATAGGCTTGATTTTCCTGCCTTGATTGTGCTGCTATTTTCCCACATGTACAGTGAATCTGAAAAACTGTTGGTCTGAACCAACATCCATAAACCCCGCTTTTAACCCTTCTTGCTCAGCTGTCACTGTCCACACAAGGTCAGAGGCAGCAGAGTGACAGAGCTCTTGGCTCTGATTGTCTTTTCCTACACTGTAAAAAAGGGATAGGACAAGCTGTCCACCTGGGGATGCTGGGAGCATTAAACCCCAGCTGGGAGCATGCCTCAACATGCTGCAAGTTGTGCTAGGGTTGCTAAGTGACTTAAATCCACTGCACAGAAGAGAACCATATAGCCTCAAAACAGCAGAACCTGACTTAGTTTCTAGTAACTCATTAAAATGATTCTACAATTCTTTTGATGTTCTGTACTAGTCTGGTCACATTCCTTTCTGTTTTATAGCATGGTAATAACAACATTCTTGTAAACAGTCATATAAACTCTGACCTTCATATTGCTCTCGTCAGATGATCTGAAAGCGTTTGTGCATCGGGATTTGGCTTTCTTACCCCCATGAAGCATATCCCACCCTAATAACCCCCACCATCAAAGGAGCAGGGGGGAAAAATTGGGATGTACGAGTTGATTACTGCTTGGTCACTTGCTCAGGGCACCCATAACATCCTGTGAAGGCTGAAATTTTTTTGCAAATATTGCTTCTATAAATTCATTGTTCAGAGCTATTGGGGTTTCCATTCTCTTTCAGAGGAAACTCTGCTGTGAACAGACAGACTCCTTCCTGGATGTTAGTGCCTGCTCTTTATTGATTATCAGCCTGTGCTCTCTCCATAGTTATCAATAGCATGGAGCTACAACTTGTGGTAATATTTTCTGTGAGCTCGTGTTGTGTATCACAGGGCTGGCAGTGGAGAATTATAGAAAGAGAGGAGGCCTAGGAGGCAAAAAAAAGAAGCCACTCTGGTTTAGCCATGCTTGTCGACTGATAGCGGCAGATAAAAGACAGACAACTGGCTTTGGCTACAGAAGTGTGCTGCAAGGAGGACAGACAGCAGTTTCCAGATGTCTCTGGCCAAAGGCTTGGCACTTAAGCATTTGCTCAAACAAAAGGGCCAAGGATAAGGGACTGCACCCTTTGCAAACAACACGGCACACGGACATGCACTCACATGCAAAGAATTTACACCAGCTGAACAGTTTTCCAGGCAGTCAGTAAATATAACTTATGCCTTCTCTTCCTCCATCAATAGTTTAAACAATCTGGGAGTAAAATGAGATACAATGATTTTCCTGACACTCTAAATGACAAGGAAAGATTTCACAGATTTTAACATGTCCTCAGCTTGCTTGCTTACTTTTCTTCCCCTCTCGTTTCTTTTTTTTTATCATTATTCTTTTACTTTTTCTTTATCTGAGACGACTCTGCCTTTTCCTTTGGACTGTCCAGTTGGAGCAGAGAAATGAAGTAATATACTGTGAACCCATCACAGAGCATGAAAAGGAAACTGTAAATGCTGAAGTGAACAAGCTGCCAGCAGTCTCTAAATAAGCAATGTGTTACAGAGTGTATCTGCTGAAGGCTGATACACTCATAGTAGCTGCAATCTGCTGGAGAATTTTTTGCAAGTAGGGAAAAAAAAAGCAGCTAGATTTGACAGATAAATTTTTCACAGTGTTACCCTTTGTTTATAGACCTTCTCTCCTTTTAGTGTACCCTAGAGCAAATCTCTGCCTTTTCAAAGGGCCACGCCATTGTTCAACAGAAATGCTATTATTTCTTCTCTCAAGTTTGATTAAATTACTTGGCACTCAGACAGAAGTTGATAATAATACAAACACAGTGATCAGGGTGGCAGATGTGCCGTTATTCTCTTAATGGCAAATAACTAATTCTTCAAACCGGGGCTACGCAGTGTTGGAGCAGTACAGGGGCTACACAGGGAACATTACGGCGAGTTTTACATATGTTAATTGAAATGGGATTGAGAATTTATTGGGGGACATTTAAATAATTGCTTTCCTTAGCAAATACAGTCTGGCTGTGGGTTTGTGGATGGTGTGTGTGTGGAGATTGCAGAGATGAGGGCCAGAGAGGAAAGCAGAGGTTGGAGGCAGCTGACAGTGCCTGCACAGCAGTGAGGCTCAGCTGCCTTGCAGGAACTTGCTCCCCTATCTGAGCCCTAGGATAAAAGGTGTATTTTTAAAGCGTGCTAGCTTAAATGTTTTAATTAACACCTGTTTAAGCCCTGGAATAAGCAGCACAAGGTATTTTCTGTTATACCAGCTGATGGAAAAGTGGCTTAATTAGGTGGAGGAGTCAAGGGAAGGGTTAGGACACCCTGGACCTCTGAAAGGACCAAGTGGTGAAAAGGGGAGTCCTGCATCCTTCCTGGGAAGATTAAAGTAGCCACCCTTTGAGCCAGGATCAGAAACCAGGGATTTTAAATATATTAGCTCAAATGCTTGAGCTAATAAGTTTCAAAATAAATCTTTTCTAGACTACACAATGCCCGAGGGAAGAGCAAAGAGATTAAGGTAAAAATAGAAAGCATGGAGTGCCTAATAATGAGCCACACCTGTTTAGCAAAGTTTCCCTATCTCTGGTCTGGTCTACACCCCGGGTTTGTATCAGTATGACTGGCTTGGCCAGGAAAGTGTTTTTGTAAGGGACTGGGAGGATGAGTAGGTTGCCACGAGGGAGCCACGTGACAGTGGCAAAGGCCCTGAGGGCAGCCATGGAGCTGTCTGCAGAAGATGTTTCCCTCTCCCTTACCCCGGCACTGGAGGAGTTTTGGATGTTTCATGTGTAGATAAAAATAAGGGCTTTTTCAGAAGATCTAAATGTGATTTAATAATTTAATTATTTAATTACTTGGAGACAAGTGGTTTTCATTTACTACAATGGATCCCAATCTTGTTGGCCTCCAGGCTCTATTGTACTGTAAATATTATTACTCATAATAAAAACCAACCTAACGTTTTCCCCCAAAACTCCAAGATTTGGTGTTTAGCTGCTGATGCTCTATTTCACAGACCCCAAAGTCTATACAACCTCCAGAGAATTACAAGTTAGCAGCCTGCAGCCTGCCAGTCTTTTCCAGTCAGTCCTTTTTGTCCATCATGGGAGCTGTCAGAGCATGTGAAGACTTTGTCCATGGCTGTACTTTAAATTTCAGTGGGGCAACCTATGTGTAGGACATACTGGCTAAAACAGCAGGTAACTCATAATGTTACACCCTTTATTTTGGAGTTTTATTGTGGGGTTTTTTAAAATTATAATAGGCAGGAATACGTCATTCTTCCTGAAAAATAAAGATCCACTAAATGAGATGTTAAAGATTAAGATCTAGAGTAGGGGAAGCTCAGTTTTGAGTCCTGAGAATTTGTGCTGTTTGTATAAAATAAGATTATCTTTCTCCTCTGTTCATGACCAATTATTTATTCAGTAGAACCTTACCCCCAGAGGAGCAACGGGAGCTTGGGCATCCAAGTGTCCAGGCTGACACCTTGATTTCACTGAAGTCAGCAGGAGTTTTGCCACTGATGTCTCCTCCTTAGAGTTTTCCCCACAGCCTTGTCAGAGTGGGCAATAATCCTGATGAAACTGTAGGACAAAGACAGTCTCAGTATAAATAGAGACATAAATTATATCTGGGGTTAAGAGGCACAGATGGATATACATTAGGTGGCTTCCATACTATAGGAAAGCTGCCAGAGAGACTTTTTCCTTTACACCTTCTTACACCTTTGTCCATGTCTCTTTTTCCTACCAGCTATCTATTCAATTCTGCTCAGGAGAAAGGTGAGGAAACATCTATTCACTCATGCTCATTTTAAACAGTTCATTACAATATATTTCATAGACTCAGCTGCCTGTCTGTTTGATCAAGATGAAGATGCAGGTTCCATCAGCAGATTATTAGAATAAATATGAATTTGGTTATGTGTCAACACAGTGATAAGGCTTAATCATTCAGTTATAAGTGAATTTGGTTACATTTACCTTATTAATACTCATAAAAGCCCTACTGAGAAGAAAATAATTGCATTTTCCAGAACACTTTTCTGATATATTTAAACCTAATATAGTACAATTAGAAAGCAAATAAGACAAGTCAAAAGCAGAGGAGAGAAGGAATCAGGAAACTTATATGAGTGATTTTTATACTCCTATTTTCATGGTACGTGGCCATCTGATGATTGCTAACTGTGAGATGACAGCTTGGGCTTGGTTTCAGGAGCAACTGAACAGGGCTGATGAACCAACTAAAAGGAGAGTCAATTTCCCAACACCGTCCATCTTTACTCATTTTTTCCGTACTGCTCTTTTTCGTCCTTCCTACCCTTTCCCAGATGCAAAGTCCCACTGCTTTGACTCCAGCCTTGGGACAGTTGGTTTTTGCTATAGACCAGTTAAAACTCAGCAACCCAGCAGAAGTTTTTTTTTTTTGTTGTTTTCTTGTGGAGTCTATTTTCTGCCATGAGTTGAGTTGGCTCAAAGGGGTCACACCAGAAGTGGAGCCAAATTAATAACAGCAGTGAGGGAGGATGAGGGACTGACTGAGGAAGAGAAGGATCTTCTCTATTTTGGTGGCAATGAGCTGTCAGAGTGGCTCATCCTGCGTCATTAAACTGTAGCTTGAATATACAAGTTCATTTCTGCTGGAAAGGTCACTTCTAATTTCTTCTGCACTCCGGATTCCTGGCAGATTTCTTCTAGTTTGGTGAGGTGAAACTGCTCATCAGAAAGCGAGAATTTCTGACACAATCTGTTGGGGGGGAAAGGAGAAGGAGGTGTCCTTTGTGGCAGTGTGCCACACCAGATCAGGAAGCACATCTGACTGCACCCCAGCTGTCTTGCCCAAGATCACATGGGAAATCTGTGGCACAATGGAAAGATGGCCCTCTCCCTTGTAACAGCAAGAAAATTGCTGTACCCCCAAAACTGCAGGATCTTGCTGCAGGTCCAGGCAGGATTAGGTGGTATAAAGGAAAGTGGTGGTTCCTCAAAGACACAGGAATAATCTACTTTATCCAGCATGTCAGCCCATCTTACTTTCTACACATCAGAGAATGTTTTAAACTTGAAAGCATGGGATTATTAGTCCTTTCCGAATTTGTTAGTATAAAAGGTTGCTCTGAAAAGTTCTGACCCCAGAACTGTGTGAAAATTTAATGAATTTTGCTAAGTTCTCAGCCTTGGGGATGTCCTTTCACAGTCAGTTCTGCAGGCAGAATAGGTGAAAAATCTTTCCCTCTTCCCAGTTTTGATTTCACCATGTCTTAATTTCCCTGGACACTCCCTATTCCTTAGCGTTTGTGGCAGCAATAATAAATTTTCCCAGATCCCGCATTGCTGCCGAACCACAAGACCCGAGCTTCTGCCTCTTTCCGGGCGGCTGCCGGGCAGCGTTATAAATCAAAGATCCTGGATGCGCTCCCGGATTCCCCTCTGATTCCCGCCGCCATCCCGGTAACTCCGATCACCCGAGTCCGCCTCTGCAAAGCTGCTTGCGAGGGGAGACGCTGGTTCCTGTCGGACTGACAAGGCTGTCGTGGGATGATTTACCCCACGAGAGGGTGAGGTGCCTAACGCAGGTGCGGGACGCGGCTGTGCCGGCGGAGCACGGATTTCCCAGGGCCGCGCTGCCGTTCCCGGCGGGAGCAGCAGATGGCGCTGCGCTGCTGGAGCAGCCGCGGCACAGCCGCCCTCAGTCCCTGCCACGGGCACCAGTGGTACCTCCCCTGCTCTGTTCCACCAGGACTGCAATAAAAAAATCCGGGAAAAAAATAGAAAACTGCGTTATATTATATTTTACTAGATTTATTTATTTTTTTTTCCCCCCAAAGATTTAACATGTCTCCCTTTCCTCAAACGAGAGAAGGTCTCCAAAACCCACCGACACCACCAACCACCATTTCTGACCGTGGAGATTGAAAAATACCATGCCATAAATTCCAGTTTGATTTGATTTTTTCCTTAACCATAACTACACAGTACATATAATACATGAACCTAATAACAAATCCCAGGAACGACACAGTTAATTTGGGATAATCAAAGTGTACTTTTGTAGAGGTATTAATAAGATTTATAATTATTTACATATTGTCTCCAGGGAACAATAGGAACTGTTAAACAATTTGCTCAAATACAAGCAGGACATGTGTAGCCTCGGAGAGAAAAAGAGCTTTACTTTCTTCAGCCTCAATCTCTTATGAGCCTGTATTGCTTCCAATATTCCCATTTCTAGATTATATGTGGAATGATAAGAAGAAGTGGAATGCTTCAAGGGGAAGGGACTGTTCTATCCACATTGTAATTTTCATAGTCCTGCCTTAAAACACAATTTATCTTTATGGCTCACATGGAAGTGATATATCACCCTGCACAGTAAATAGGCAAGGTGAACTTTTTGGTAAAGTTTAAACTTACTTTAACATTTTCTTGGGTTATAAAAATATTCCTGCCTATGGCACCTTATTTAGAGATTAACACGTATCCTTTTCCACACAATATTTTCAACGCCATGGTTCATGAACACCTGCTTTTTATATCTCTCCTTTTAGTGTTGGGGCTGGGGAACTGTCAAAGGAATGAATTGTATACACTGTATCTTTTTCAGTGTGTGTACGTTTTACAAACCCCGTTATGTTATTGAGATATCACAGAGAATACACAAAAACATCCAGAATATTGGTATCCATAAGCCATGGGGCTGTGCCATCACACTGGTCTCCAAATGTGGCCTGTGGAGCTTCATGGGAAGATTCAAGCATATCTCTGTGGACAAGGACTTGCTCCTGGGATTGTGGTTTTTCCTCTCCCCTAGTTTGCCTGGAGAAGGGCATGGGAATTTAGATACAAATGATCACTGTGCTTTAGGAAGAGAAAAATACCTCAGCTTCCTGCATTTATCTAAATACCATAACTTGGCCTCTCTCCTTATGGCCTTGGAAAGCTGGCCCTGAAGGTTACAGGTGAGAGCAGGGCTGTGCCAGGCCCCCCCTCTGCCCAGGGCTCACACAGAATGAGCAATAGCCCTGTTGTCTGGAAATGTAGCTGCCAGTGGCCACAGAGACAGAGACAGATTTAGACTTTCACCTGTTTTCTGAGGATTCGCCAAATGTCACCAGGTTTGCTGCTGGAACTGAATGTCCATTGAGACTGGATGTTCCAAGACCCAGTCCTGTGGTTTGCAGCCTGTATATGCTCCTCTGGAAAGAAAAGGATTCAGGACAAAGCTGTGGGACTTGTTTAGGGTAGAAGCTGAAGCTCAGGGACATAAACCCCCTTTGTGTGAGTCCCTTTGGAGGAGAAGGTGAGTCAAAGCCAAGACACTCCTCTTCACAGACACTGTCTTGACTCAGGGTCCAGGTTAGCACCACTCACTTCTTCCCACTGGGTTAAGGGGCAAGTGAAGGCTGGGAGCGGCCAAGCTCCTGCATCCTGGTCCTGTTGGTCAGTATTTGGTCCCTGAATCAGGGTTTGGAGGGGTTCTTCTCTGCTGCTGGTGTGGGCCATGGCATTGCTCAGCCCCCCGCCCCAGGCATGGAGAGACATGGAAATGGGAAATAGTGACTCTGAGGGTGTTTTAAAACACAGTCCTAGAGGTTGATTGCCAGTGCCAAAGATCAACCTGCCTTGTAATTTCTCTACACCTGCTCCTCTTTTTTTTAAGGTGAGGTGCTATACCCCAGCTCATTATACAGCTCTGTCCCTACTCCTAATGAAGCTAATGGTAAAACTCATGCTAAGAGAAGCCTGTTTTGCATTTAGAAGCAGCCAAGGACTGGTGGAATCTGCAGTTACAACCATTACATTTTTTGCTATAAAAGAGAAAATTAATTTTTAAAAGGGGAGATAAACTCTAACTTAAGGCAGTTCTCCTTTCAAATTTATTCTTAAATCAATTTTAAAAAAAGTTTGATTTTGTTCCTGTTTCTAAATACACACCTCACATAACAATAAAACCCACAGACATTCATATACATGGCAATACAAGCACTGCTTTTGCGGAGTTTATTTAAGCAGCTCCAAAATAAACCCGAAGATAATCACACTTAGACTAAAGACACACTTAAGATAAAATAAAAACACAGCGCAGTAGTTATAGTCTAGAAGTGACTGGGGTACAATAAAGTATAGTCACAACTAAATTATGTCTTGGACTGAAGTAGATACATAGTATTAATTGGATGTAAGCCCTTTAACCTTTTTGCAGGAAGCAAACTTGAGATCTAATAATTTTTGTGAAGATGAGCTTTCTGTGCTTCCAGTAATATTTCTGGGCTTTGAAAGGATCCTGACTTTCCTTTCAGATTGTTTTGATGAGATGGGCTCTAATATTTCAACCATGCCAACTGAGCAGGGGTAAGAGTGGATAAAGGGGGATGGAAGTTTGATTGCCTTATTCAAAGAATACAAATACCCTGCTGGTGCTATCTGTGCTCTGCTGCTGATCCTTTTAAGGTACTTTGTTGCTAGACATTTTCATGCACGTGAAAAGTTGTGGCAGAATGTTAGCTAATGATTCAAGTATCTCAGCTTACAAAGAAGAAGTAGCCTGTTGGGAAGAAGACAGTGGAGACAACAGTGTTTTATGTCATACACAAAACTGATTAAAATTTCACTTCTCTGTTAGGTTCACCACCTTTCATTGTCACTATCTGTGTCCAAAATAAGATCCTGAATTAAGCCTTGTGCTTTTAAAATATAAAGAATTATATAATCCCTCTCTCCAACAGCAAACCGTTGCAATTTTAATCCCAAACCAGTGCTGACTTCACTAAGAAGAGTAAAACCGTAATTCAGGTTGACAAACCCACATCTACAGTTTAAAGAAGTAGTGGGTGGGTTTGTGTGACTTGCTCTTATTGTGATAGTCTGTTATGAGATATCAGGAATGGACCTCACCTACATGAACTCTTGCTCTGAAGAGTTTTGGAGGAGCCTGAAGGGCTCCTGATGTGCAGTTTACAACTGTCTAAAATTATGAAAGATGCCTTTCCTCATTCTGTCTTGCAGAACTGTTCAGGAGGTGATAATGGTGAGCAAAGTAGGCACATGCAGCTGAAGAGCTGGTGACAGCATCAGCTGTCACCACCACTTCTTCAGAAAAGGTCTGGCCATGGTCAAAGAGGATTAAGGTACATCTTTTATCCTAGTAATAGGAGTGGGCTAAAAGAATATACATACTTACATGTATGTCATCTGAAGAGCCAAGATTTAACAGCCACAGGCCATAAAATCTGAAATCCTGGACTGGCTGCAGGCAGGGAAACCACCACACACTCACCAGTGGCCTGGATAAACATTTGCTATTAATTTCCTCTTAGTGCAGATGCAGCTTCATCCTAACAGCTGACGTTTTATGAAGGATCAGATTTTGTTCCCTTGTAAAAAGAATTAGAGAAAAGCTTAAAAGCCAAAACAAATCTGAGTAGTGAAGGGTGATGACATCTAACAGGTCTGCAGAAAAGCACTTCTGCTGAGCTTGCGTACTAACAGTTTGTGTATAAGAAAGGACAAAAGGAGTTAGAATAATAATTATTTTTTGTCTCTGTCATCCCCACCCCGTGGACAGGTGTGGCACCAGAGGACAGCCTGGACCTGCTGAAGCTGCTGAGCACAGTGGCCTCAGGCTACCTGACCTGCAACAGCCCCACCACTGACAACTACAGTGCCAGGGACGGCGAGGCAGAGGATGCCTATGGCCAGCCCAGGCTGACCTGCCCCTCCCAATCAGCACCAGTGTCCCCAGGCCATGGCCTGAGTGAGCAGGTGGCTCTTCCCAGGCTGGTACAAGGGACTCGTGGGGAAGAAGAAGAAGAAGAAGAAGAAGAAGGGGGCACGGTGACTGGCTCAGGGGATAATTTCCATCCCTGTGACACAGGTGTCACATCCCACTGCTGCAGGGTCCCAGTTCAGAGGATAATTCCCATCCCTGGGACACAGGTGTCACATCCCACTGCTGCAGGGTCCCAGTTCAGAGGATAATTCCCATCCCTGGGACACAGGTGTCACATCCCACTGCTGCAGGGTCCCAGTTCAGAGGATAATTCCCATCCCTGGGACACAGGTGTCACGTCCCACTGCAGCAGAGTCCCAGTTTTGTGTCATCAGTGAACATACTGAGGAGGCATCTGCCCCTTCACCCCAGCCATTGATGAACAAGTTAAGCAACACTGCACCCAGTACTGAATCTTGGGGACACTGTCAGTGACAGGTCTCCAACCAGACCCTGTGCCACTGATCATGGCCCTCTGGGATTTGCCATTCAGCCAGTTCTCAATCCACCTCACTGTGCACTCATCCCATCCACGCTTCCTGACTTTGTGAATGAGGATGTCGTGAGACACAGTGTCAAAGCCTTGCTGAAGCTGAGGTAGACAATACCTACTGCTCTCCCCTCGTCCATCCAGGCAGTTGTTTCATCATGGAAAGCAATCAGGTTGGTCAGGCATCATTTACCTTCAGTGAATCCATGCTGACCGCTTGTGATCACCTTCTTGTCATCCATGTGGACAGAGATGGCCTCCAGAATGAGGTGCTCCCTCACCTTATCAGGGATTGAGATGAGGCTGACTGACCAGTAGTTCACTGGGTCCCTCTTGCCATTTTTGAAGACTGGAGTGACTTTTGGTTTCTGGCAGTCCTCAGGCACCTCTCCTGATCGCCACAATTGATAGCACATGAAATATAGCTAAATGTTCTTGAAGGTTAGGGCAGGTGCTGTGCAATCATTCAGTCTTTTACTAGCTGTCAATGCTTGTTTGTAAGTGAGGTCAACAAGATGTTTACTGTATGGTTGAATAGTTTATTTGAAGCAAAGATGTATGATCTTTGAATGAAGATATTAATGATGTGACAAGAAAATCTTGAAAAAGTACTTCTTTCAATAGGATCAACAGTTAAAGTCGTGTACTAACAAGCTAGATGCCAAAAGTAGCTGCAAGGAACGTAATAATATAGATTTTTGCTGTGAAAATAGAAAACAGGAAAAGCAATAAATCTGTTAATCTGCTCAACTTTTAAAAACTAGATTAGGATGTGAAGTTCCAATTCTCTCTAATTATTGTAGCTAATGATTTTCTTACCCAAATCAAACTCAAATTTTTGAGTTTTACATGTTCTTCCTCGGTACAAATGATGCTATTTTATCAAAATTTGATTTCTGTTTCCCTTAAATCCCATTCCTCAAGTGTTCCATGTGACAATGCAAGCTCTGCTATTAGGACAAATAATAAAGGAAAAGTTTTAACTCCAATTGCTAGCTGAGGGCTGGATTCAAAGAATTTTTTTTTTGGTATCATAATTCAAATGATAAACTTCAGTAACTTTAAAATATTAAATTATTTAAATTATTATTGTAGATAATACACACAGATGATTTAAAAGCCAAACACCAGCCTTCACCAAAAGTGTATTATCTAATTTGTGAAATCAAGCCATGGAAGTCAAAGAATAGCAGAATTAAGGTTCCCTTTGCAATCTCAGCTTGGCTGCTTTGGGTGTAACCCAAATTATGAGGGGGTCATAATTCTTAATTAGAGATCTCTGTGTTGGTCCCATTGCTTCTTCTTTTCCTCTTTCAGTACACAGACTGGGCCATGTTCTGTTAACGAGCAAGTTGTATTTAATTTTCTTTTTGGTATTCATCATGTGATCTCAAGTGTTCTCTTTCTCCCTTCTACCAGTTTCTATTCTGAATTCAGCATAATTATTTTTCTCTAGGTTTTCCTGTAGCTTTCAGCTCTCTGCTGTCTGGGAGTTTCACAAAAAAGAATGGATTTATTTCTGCCGCAGCCCAACAGATGAGATATGGCATTAACCTGACTCCACAGGTGAGGCACATGGCAGGCCAGAAATATTTGCTGGATTCGAGTGCCCAGTTTCTGCTAGTTAGAGTTTGACTTTGCCCAGCATGGAGCCATATTTTATGTGGTAGTTGACTGTGAGTGCTCAGCACTTCCGCAGCTCAGAGACCCCACAGAATCTAGCCAGGGACCCAGAAAGTGAAGCTGTACAATTTATAACAGTGAGAGAAGGAGCTGGTTGAAATTGCTTGCCTTGCTTTGCAGAGGAGCTGAGCAGCAAAAATACAACCAGCTCTCAAGGACAGCGGTGAAACCATCCTCCCTCGTCTGGTAAAGCCCTAGGAGCAGATTTAGTGGGAGAAGCCGTGAGCTGCGACCATCTCCTGTTACCTTCCCTGATGGGATACCTGCAGTCCAGGTCACCCCTGGAGAACAGCCATGCTGCAGTGCATTATCACCGTGCCTGAATCCTCTTTTCTTTTTGTGCTATTTTAAGACATCCGTATCCCATGGGCAGCAGTCTCCCTTTGTTACATCCTCCCATCGATCGTCGGTGCCGTCCATTTTGTGCCCGGCAGGAGGGAGAAGTATATGATCACGCTATTAAAGATAATGTCTATGCAAAAAAGGGATTGAATCAGGGCTGGAGAGGCAATTTGATTCTGGCACTTCCTCACATCTGATTGCAACTGCAAGATTCTTTTCACACAGTTTGGGGTGTGTAATTTCACATATTTGAGGGGGGGGGGGGGGGGAAAAAAGTAGACGGCCAAAATAGGCATTTCTTCATTATGCAGGGTCACAGTGAGTCCCAGGAGAGCCAGCGGGGGTGGAGTCTGTGTTGGCCACTGAAAGCTCTGCTACTTCAGTTAATAGAGTAGCAACATTAATAATCACCAGATACCAGTGTCCTGCTGAAAGCACTGAGAGGCTTGTTTCCTACAGGGCAGGCTGGACCATTGTTAGTGGATTTTGCAGGTATTTCAGGGCAGCAGGGGATATGCAAAGCTCCTAAACTGTGTTTTCCACTCCAAGTTCAGGAGGGAAGTTTGACGTACTATTTTTCTAGATTTTCCACTTTTACTGTGCCAAACGAGACTGGGACAGGAGTATTTAGCTACTCCTAATCTCTTTGCCCAGCCACAGTTTCCTTCAGGTCTCTCTGTTGCTGGGGAAATCCCAGCCCTCTTGCTCTGTCATCTTCAGTCCCTCAGATCTTCTAGTTTTAATAGTCTTTCTCAGCCATAAGTCAAGGTTCCCTTCCTCACTGGCTCCCACACTGTGCTTCCTCACACACTACTGGCATTAAGCTCTGGCCTCCCCATGTCTATCTTCTGAAACAAACA
Organism: Oriolus oriolus; assembly: GCA_013400235.1. Lineage (NCBI taxonomy): Eukaryota > Metazoa > Chordata > Aves > Passeriformes > Corvidae > Oriolus > Oriolus oriolus. The sequence continues at coordinate 1,382,390 of VXBT01006884.1, forward strand.
TGAGGCTGCCCTTAGATTTCCAGCCTATTACTCGATTTTGTTTCTTCATTTGCCTTTGTCTTCTCCCTGTTCCTCCCCCACTTCCAGCTCAGAGACCTGTTTCCGTATTCTTCACCAAGGAGGTTGAAAGCATGGGTAACCCTGTCCTTTAGAGTACCCTAAAATGGATGGAAATAGCTTGTATTTACTTGGAGCAGCGAGACAGTGTCAGATCTCTATCTCCAACCCAAAATACTGATGCTGTGGATGTACCTTCAGGGAACGACTGAGGTCTCAGAAGTCCATGGTTCTTGTGTGACCTGTGGTTTTCTAACAGTTGCGATAATTTCTTGGTGTAGATTTTCTAGAGATGTACAGAAGTTGCAAAGGATGTGTTTCAGGGATAACCCACATCTTAATTCCAAAATTCAAGTATGTTTTCCAAAGCATTAAAGTTCTGAAAAAAGGGGGTTGCCACATGGTTTTAACATGGACAAAGCAGGTATTTTTCCATGGTCTTGTTATTAGCAGTAGGTGAAGTCTTTTGGCGGGAGTTCTCCAAAGAAGATTTTTCAAGTTTAGACAAGTGTCTGACATGTCAGTGTTCAGCCCAGTCATCAGCACTGGGACCCTGAAAGGGGAATAATTGATTAATCTCAGTAATAGCTGGTGTTTCCAGCAGTGCCTATGAAACTCCTATGCATTGTGCCTAATTGCACTCCTGAGGGAGGTCACAGCACCAAGCCTGTCTCAGCTCAAGAAGCTTGAGTTCAGGCACATGGTGTCATTCTTGGGGCGTCCTGCTCAGGGCCAGGAGTTGGACTCAGTGATCCTGATGGGTTCCCTCCAACTCAAAAATACTCTATTGGCTCTATGATAATTCAGTTTCACATTTATCCAGTCTTATAATAATCAACAGAAAAATGAGATGATGGGAACTGTGGAATAGCCATTATATCTGATAGGTAGGGTTATTATCCAAGGATGACAGATGATATTTATGCAAAAATGTTCATGATTAAGAATGGTTTGTCTGCTTAAAAAATCCCTGAACTTATTTATATGAATCCCATAAACATTTTCAAGAGGAGTTTTAAACCTAGACTTACCTTTACAGATGCAAACTTCAACAGTCATTCCAGAGCTAGGAAAATCTATTGTCATGCCTGTAAATAGTATCTGCTGATGCTATTGGTTTCCTGCATAAGTAGCTTGGTAAGAAGGAAAACCATAGGGCTAGTAATGGATTTTTCTCCATTTTTAGTCTCAATCACACTATAGTTAATACTACTTAAAATTGAGATGGAAACCCGGTTTACAGCTTGGAAGGGCTACATTTTGTATAAAGTGGGGATGAAAAAAGCTTTTCAATTGAACTAAGTTATCAAGGTCATGAAGCACAGCATATCAGCATTTCTCATCCTCACTCATTAAAACACTTACCCTAAGGTGTCTTTCAGGACAAACATCCTGAACGTATTTGAAGAACTTCACATAAACCCACCTCTTGACTCTCTGCATGCTGGCAGCATTTTGCATTACCATTCATCTATTTGCCTTAGATTATGAATGATTCTGGGATTCATAGTCACAGTCAAATTACTGTAATCTTACATACTTCTGTGCATCAGTTAAGCAGCAACAACGGCTCATGTGTATGGCCTTAGACAGTGGCAAATATAAGGATTTTTCCCACTCTGAAAGAGTGTTACCTGAGATAATGTGCCTTGCAACTGGCTTGGGATCATGAACCTACGGGGCATTGCCAATTATTTTGACTTGGCTGATGTTAAGAGGCTTTTTAAACTGAGTTACTTTGTGAATCTGAGCCCTTTGCTCACTTACAGTCCTGGGCACATGGTAGTCTCACAAGTCTTTAAACCATTGCTCCAAAAGATAGGCTGCTTTATATAATAAATTAATGTGAGAACTTTGGAAAATCCTAAATAATTTCTCTGAAATTATGGGTGTCTTATCTATCTCTCTGTAGATGAAAAAATGTCTACTAATGACTTTGACCTTTTGCTGACAGTTTTTTCTGTTGACTTGAATATTGTGGGAGTGGCAGCATAGTTAAAGTTGGAAATTCCCACCCATTTTTCCACTGTCTCTCCCAGTAGACCAACAGATGTTCCTCATTAACCTTTAGGAGATAGATTTCTTGTTGATAACTCTGGTTATTTTTTTATTGCACGTAGGAAGCTGGGAAGTGCCTTGCTATGAAGTGCCTTGGTTTTAAAGCACATCTCCATGCCCCAGCAGTTCTCACACAATTTTTGAAAAATATTGTCATTTCAAAGCACAATGATAAGTCTTGTTGGCTGGGTCTTCAAGAGTATATCGAAGTACTGAAATTAGATGTAGAATATTAAGTAGTTTCCTGATTAACCAAAACTTCATGTGTCTGAACCCCTCCTTGATTTTATTAACTCTAAGAGGCCCTACAATCTCCCTTGCAAAATTATTTGAAATTTTAAGGCTGGAGGACTTTGCAAAATAAAATTTACTGGCTTGTGTATTCCTGTATCGTATCATGAGGGTGTTACCACTAGACAACTTTTTTTGCTTGAAACAAGTCCTTCTCAGTGTATCTCTGATCCCAGCTGTGACTTTGCATTTTTTGGCAATTTTCTTGGCAACGAAAATGTTTCTTAACCAAAAATTTAATTTTGAAGGAGATAACTAAAAATGTTTTCCCCTGAATTCTTCCATAAGAAGACACACATTTTTGTAAAAGAATTTAATGTTTTCTTTCTGTCTCCATTAATGGTGAGCCACAATGAATGATCTGCTTGTAGATGAAAGGCTGCTGTCAGACTTATTGTATCTATTTAACTTGGGTGTTGTTCATCTGTCCCATCTCCTACATGTAAATAATACTGATGGTTCTGGGTCTTCCATGAATTATGGAGACATATAAACTATAAATGCTAATACTTACCTTTAACTTCCTTCCAGAGCTGTATATTTTCACTGTACCAACAGAAATGCCATCAGCTCTCAGCAGTTTAAATTACATTCAGGGTAACAGAGTCAGTGCTTTGGCCAATTAATAAAATTACAGTATTGAAATGGCCAAAGAAACTGTAACATTTGATGCCTAATTACTATCCAAGCCACTGTAAATGAGAAATTACAGTGAATCCCCTATTAAAGAACAAAAATATTCACACAGGAAACACCACTATAAGGACATACCACTACAAGTGCTCAGTGTTAGGTTGAAGACATGACAACTTCTCCTGCATGTACCTAACTATCAGTGCATGTGCAAAATGAAGATAATGGGTGATTTGAGCCCATCTGTGACAAAGTGTGCATGTTCCTTCTCTAGACAAGGGACATGCCAACAACCAGTCAGCATTAGAGCAAAGTCACAGTCACATCTGACACGAGAGAGGTTTTTTTTTATGCAGAAGCATCCTGTAGCCAAGTAGAGTTGTCTCAGAAAAAGCTTGGTGTGTGCCTCCTCAAATCAGCCTTGTCCTTGTCATGCCACATTCTCCTGCTCTGGCTATGGCTCTTTAGGTTTGATGCCCTCCATGCCCCGGGGTTCCAGCTGGAGGCTTCCCCAGCATCTGACATAGGTGGCCACACTCTGCCCTGATTCCTAGCTAGTTGAGTATCGGGCATCAGCAACAAAAACCTGGAACAGGCCTAGCCCTAATATTTGGTCTTAGTGGAATGCAGCTCAAATCTAGTGACATAAATTCACTTCACGTCTTTTTCTAGATAGGGGAAAACCTTCCTCAAGAAGCTCATAAATCCCTCATTTCCGCCCATGTTTCTTACCCCACCACGGGTCTCTGCCTTCTGAAATCTGTGAGAAAGCAATTTGCTGGAAGGCAAGTGTCTGTGGGGATGCAGGATCATTTAGTGCTGGTTACCACCTCGGGCGTTCTGGAAAGGCTCTGCTACACGAGGTGCATTTCAGAGATCTGACTGTGTGCTAAACGAGTCCTGCATCCCTGCCTCCTAGCTCTGGGAATGCTAGGCAGGTAATTAAGAAATCACACAGCACAGGTGTGCCAGGTGAAGTTTGGTAGCTTGCTTTTGATCTAAATTGAGATGCTCTGGGGATTTAACTTCTTAAACAAAAAGGGCATAAATAAATAATCAGGATTTTTTTTTAAGGTTGGAACATGCAGGCTATAAAATTTTGTCTTGGATGTACACAAGTAGGCAATGCTAGAAGATTGTTTAAGAGAGCTTTGTTTTTTACATGGGAGTGTTGTTTTCATTAACTTGGGTCTGATTAGTTTTTTCACTGGGAATTTCCCCACTGATATAAACAGGAACAGTGTTTGGTTTTCGGGAACCAACTCACGAATAAGCTATGAAAGTGTCTTTAAAATAGACCTCAAAAAACCAACAAACCAACCCAAAACCTAGAGAATTAATTATAACCCAGGAGTGACTCAAAGCATTTCTTTTTAATATTCATAATTGAAAATGAGACGGCTTTAAAGTCTGTAATGAGTCCTTCAGCGTACCGCACTCTAGTTAGAGCATTATTTCATAGCTGGAAGCCAAGAAACAGGCTGACAATCAATTCTTAAATTATTCTAAGCCCACACAATAGCCTCTTGCCACAAAGTTTCGGCATGGTGCCTATTTTGCTACCATGTGGGTGGGTGAGATTGGGATAAACAAGAACACAACTGCCCACTTTTGATTTTTCATCTTCACTTAAGTTCAGTCGCGCACAGATGGTTTCTGTAAGTTTGAAATGTTTCAATGCCTCTCTCTTCTTACACAATTTCTCAATAAACATGAGACAAAAAGGAATGTAAAAAAGAGTCTTGTATTTTTGAGTCTGAATCAAAAAATGAAGTACCAGGAAGTAAGAGTATCACTCTGAAACGTTGAGCCTGGCTCTTTGGTCTTCTGAAGTAGGAAAGCTTTCATATACTTTCTCCAAACAAATTGGGTGGCTATCTCTGATCTATCAGAGTGCCCTTAAATTACTTCTTTTGATACCTTGGGGAAGAAAGATAGTGCAGGTGATGTCATAGGGCTCCTTCCAGCCCCACTGTGTGATGCTGGCTCCTCTCCTTCGGAGAGGGAACTTCAAGGGAGGGCACACAAGGGGTGTGGGTCTGGAGGGGGCTCATGCAAAGCAAGGGCAAGGGCAGGAGCAGCACTCTTGCAACACTTCAAGCATGCTGTGGACAATTTGCAAATGTTAATTTTATCCTTGCTTTTCAATAAAGCAACAGACAAGTTCACATTATGGGTTGAAAGCTCTCTTTATGGAGAGTTTGATAGTGGATGTGGTTTACAGCCTGAAGTACAGTACTGGGGGAAAGCTGACATTGTAGTGTAGCTGTGTAGTGCATGGTTTTAGAGAAATTCCTGTCTGATGGACACAGGAATGGATGGAAGTGTTGGTCTGGAACTCTGAAATCAAAGCTGAATATAGACACTGATTTTGCAAAGCCTGCATTCTGGTTTGGGTCAGATAAAGACAGAAACTGAAGTAGCAGAGACCTCCTCCAAAACCATTCTTTTATTTGGTAAGGTTTGGACTTTTGCTTTAACACATTTCCAGGAAGAATAAAAAAAAATGTTAAGCTCTTTGTGGTGTAGTATTCTGAGGGGATAACCCATCCCCATATAATATTATGTTACAGTTGGCTGATTTGTTTTCTGCTGAAATGTCCTCCACCGTCACCCATTAGGCTTTTCATGAGAACAAGCTTCTTCTCTCACTCTCACTCTCAGGAATTCTGGAGCATTAACACACATTTCTTCCATCTCCCTCATTCCATCACTTCCTCCTCTTCTCAGCCTTTATCTAAAATCTGGAGACCAAAAATCAAACATTTTTCTTTATATGCACTTCAAAACATTATTATCTTCTGAAAGTTAAAAAAGGATTTTTTCCCCCTAAATGTTATCTAGAGTGAATTTTTTTTTCTTTACCAGCTGTGCTTCAGGGAAATTCTGCTGCTTCATGCCATCCTTTCTTTCAGTCAGCAGAGTACAGAATTTACTTTTATTCCTTTTTCACTACCAATAATTCCCCTACAATTACATGACATGTAAATTAAAATGAAAGGGGAGCGTATTCTCAGCTAAAGACCTCAAGTTTGGATTTCTTCCCAAATGGTGAATTCCCCTCACTGGGCTATTGGGTTTTGTCACTAGAACAAATATGTTCTGGTGTTTTGACTTTGAGGAGATCTGGAATATTACAGATAACACAGGAGCTATGGGGAAATCTGAACTCTGAGTAAACTCAGCCCATACTTCACTCCTGTCCAAGCATGAGTCCCGCTTGTGGTGTTGCAGAGGATTGTGCATTTACCACCCTGCTTCTGGCCCCACGAGAGGTTAGGTAGACAGCAGTTCCCAGCTAGGAAGACAACACTCTTCTCCCAGAGATGAAGAACTGCTTGCTTTTAAGCAGACTCCAATAAATTTTTATCTCCTATCTCAGTAATGATAAGATAATCTGGTGAAACAACTTAGAGAACCTCAGCAAAAATAAATTGGACACACTGGATAGGAATTTGACACATCTAAGAGTGATATAAGCCTGTTGCTGACCACTCCACCATGGCTCTTCCCATGATCCAGGTTAGTGGGATTCAGGGCAGCTTGGGACGGGAGCCGCAGGGAGTAGCTGCACTCTGACTAATAAAGGGTCTCCACAAGTTGTGTTAGTGCAGTCTCAGTGAGGACCTGCAACACTCCCAGGTATGCTGAAGCCTGGATATGTGGACACAAAAGATGAGTCCCACCAGAAAACGAATACAGTCCCTTATTGCTGCCTTCTCATGTCAAGGGTGGTTGGGTGTTCTGCTCTTCACAGGGAAGGTTAAAGCAGCCACTCAAACGCACAAAGGTGATGCTTGTTGCAATTGACCCATTCATAAAAATGGGCAACCAGCAAGTTTAGCCTTGCAGTCCCTTCCAGGGTGAAATGCAGGGACAAGCAGAGCACAGGCTCCTGAGAGTTCAGTGCTTGGGGTCAGGCATGGGAGACTCCCAGGAGCAGCACAACACAAGTCAGTGTGTGCTTTCACCACGAAGCCCAGAGAGTGGACACAGATTTGCCTTTGGGTCAGACTCATACTGAGATCCTTCACCTGCCACCTCAGTCTGTGGCTGCATTGGCAGCATTATTAATTGCCAGGGAAATTCCATTTCTTGTCCTGCTTAAACAGTGAGGGCTCAAGTCCTGCCAAACACAGTGGGAACTCTCCTTGGTTTCAATGGTCTCTTACATCAGTAATATGCTCAGCAGTTGGAGGGGATTAATCTCTCATTTTTCAGATATCAAACTGAGTCTCAAAGAACTTGTGTGACTTCATGTCTCCATTGCAGCTGTAGACCAAAGCATGCTTTCCCCACATGAAAATGCTGTTTCCAGGATTGCATAGGCTGGTTCTGAGTTTAGAATTTATTTAGGTGTCATATTTATAAGTATATGAAATGAAGAGGCTGAGAGTAGGGTCAATGGCTCCTTAAAATTTGCATGAATATATGCATGTTACTGTTTGCAAAAATATTTGTGCAGTATGAAACATTAAAGAAAATAATTTAATTGCTTTAAAATGCAACAATTGATCTTTTGATGTTTTAGTGTGTAGTTCAGCTTTACTTTTAAGTAGGTACTATAACTAGTGTGAGCCTTTTATTTATGACTGAGGCAAATTTGCCACTTGATAAAACAAAAAACAAATAAACAAAATTAGTAAACAAAAAACACAACAAACATGTTGCTGACTTATAGTCAGAACTCCCCCAGGTAAAAGACTTATTTTCTTCTTTTTTGAAAATGAAATCTTAATCTCATTAGATCTTGGAGGAAAATAGTTCTGATATGTTTTCTGTAGGTAAAAGGACTTTCTTAATGTGCTTTGTTTATGTTACTGTTTTTACAGTAAGTGATACAATTTATTAGGGCTATTATCCATTTATAGAATCCGTTTGACAATGGCTTTTTAATGAAGTATAAGCTTTTCTGGACACAGGTTAAGAAAACACAGTACTACAATAGCACGGGCTTTGTCAATAGGTCTCTGAAACCTGGGAACATACATTGATCTCAATCCAGGATATATGGCTATTGATTTTAGTGGCAGACCAAGAACTGTGTCTTGTATTTATGTGTTTTTACACTCTAATTTCCCTAATTCCTCCATCAAAACATTTCTCTCGTCCCCCCATTTTCGGGGATATGTGGAGTTGTACCCAGGAGAGCTCTCTTCCTGCGGACTTCTTCCAGTGTCCACGGCTCAGCAGCCTGGCAGCACAGCACTTTGAACGATCTAATATGCAAGACAGGTGAGGAGTTTAGAGATAAAAGCTTATACTTGGAATTACATGCAGAAAGAGACTGAAAGCAGGTGCAGGCTCCTAAGGGCTGCAGCAGAGCAGGCCTTGGTAACCCAGATGGGAGAGCCAAGGGCACAGATGGCACTTCATGTCCACTCTGTACTGGACAGAAAGAGAGCACAGGGCTAACAGTGTTTGTTGGGACATCCATTTGACAGATTTCCAGTTTGGAAAACATGGACTGACAAAGGAGGGACAACTACAAGGAAAAGGCCTGTTGGTACGTGCCATTGGATTGGATCATTCCCCTGCCTTTGTACAGATGCCGAAGAGGGGAACCTTGCTGATGCATGGCACTACAGTTTCTGGATACTGAACCAGACAGTGAAGAGAGAGATAGCTCTGCTAAGTCTGCTACACCAAGACTTGCAGGTAATCCTACATCCACTATTGTCTTTGGGGCTTGTTTGCTGAAATCCTTGCATGGATGTCATTGCACACCCTCTTCTTGAACCAGACATCTGTTTTAGATGACCTCTAGGCATATTTACAAGTACTTTCAAACGTTCTGGAGCATAAGTGATGCGGTTAGGGTATTATTTATTGGCTACCTTTTGTAAATATTACATAACCTACAGTAAACTAGTGGTCTAGATCGTCTACTGAAACAACAGAAAGTGACAATCAACAGCATCACATCCCACAGCAGAACATTCCTTCCTAGTATGGCAGGTTGGAAAAGCATTGTACAGCCCTTTCCATGGAGGGATTGGGAGTGTGTCAAGGAGTTTTCTGGAGTTGTTAGGTGGAGAGCTGCATCTTATAGAGAACTGTTAGAGATATATTTGTATGTATAAATTGTCAGCCGCTGGGTGTTTGTTAGATTAATGTCCTCTCCTTAACATGAATGCATAGAAGGTAGACCATGTGATTATGCAGGTAGGGTAATTATCTTTCAAAGAGTTGGAAGACTTTGACGTAACCTCTGTGTCCCAAGTGTGCTGGTTCCAGCACTCGCTAGAGGGAAGAATAAGGACTTGAATCTGCAAGCCTTTCCCATGTGACAATCTGGTATTGTGCCTTATAAAATCTGGCAAAATTGTAAATGACAGTAACCTTTATAAGCACTAAAATGACTTAGCAGAGTTTGTTTTTTTTTTCCTGATAAATAAATTCTCTGATGTGCTGCTCCAACATGCAGAGACATGCATGAACTATTGTAAGTACTCCAATTTAAAAATGCTTCACAACAGGCCACAACAAGCTAGCATCAGCTTTTAAGTATTTTAAAATTATTTTTTACATGTCTTTACAGCATGTTATAATGAATCTTATAATAAAGTAATTTCTCTGATGAATATTAATTATTATTTTCCAACTGTATCTACAGTGCAGTGACACTTGACTGGGAATGTGAGGGCGGAATCGGCCTCGCACAAGTTCACCCAAAGAAAGCCCATATTTCTGCATCACCATTCCAGAATTCGTAGGCAAAGAGAGCAGACATTCAGCATCCAACAATCCTGGATTCAGACTTTGTCCCAACAATGCCATAGGAGAGAAATCTTCAAGTCTTTCTCTGGCCCTGTATCATTCTGCTCCTGGATGGATCCCTTGGATGATCCCTGACCCTGGTCTATGCCTTGGTGTGTTGGGGGGCTGCCAGTGGACCCTGTTACCACCCCCTGGCTCTGCCCACCACATCAACCCTGCTGGGACTGGCACCACTGAGGAGGGATGGGACTGTGATAGGTCCTGCTCAGCTGCACAGCCCCAAAAGTGAAGAAACGTCCAGATTTTATGACATTTTCTAGAAAGAACAGCAAGCATAGTGCTGAAGTGCAGTCAGTAACATTAGACTTGTATTCCAAGCTTTTTAGGGACATAGAGTTTCTTTCCCAAACACAGACAGTTATCTTTCCCCCAGCCCCTCCCAGATCTGTGCCTTCTTTGTGTACTTTTAGGTCTAGCTTGTACTACTAGGAGCTCTAAGGCTTGTCAGATTTTGTTGTGTGATTTAAGTGGAGTTTTGCCAAGAAGAAACGTTAGTTTCTAACCATCAATAAGAATAGGTGTGGCAGGACACCTATGAATCTGTTGATCTGGGTTTTTATCCAATAAGGATATGCTTTTTAATATGAGGTCATACCAAATCCAGACACCCTTTTTTTTTTTGTTTTCACAGAAATCCGTCCCAGCTGCCAGCAGACAAAGTCCAATCCCTTTGTACAGCGGAGGTGCTGTGAACTAATGTTAGTGTCAACCCTCATTGTCTACATCCAAGGAGAAAAATGTTATGTTTTCAAGATCAATGAACATCATCTACTTTCATGATGCATTATTCTCACTAACAGTGATGTACGGGAAGCACCTGAGAGTCAGTCTGGAAACTTCTTTGGCCAGGACGCAACAATATCTCTTGGTTGTTGATGCGTGGTCTGGCAGCTGTTGCTGCTAATCTGGTTATCAGGGCCTGCAGGTGTATCTGTATTTACACAACTGGCTTCTAAGGACCTACATTTATCAAGTCATGATTTATACTCTACAGATTGCTTGGGTTTTTAAATTTTTTTAAAATATTTTTTATTGAACACTGAGGATAAGAAGGAATGAGGGAAGCCTAGTCTTAGTTTCATGTAGGTTCAAGGTTTGTTAAATTCCCCTGCATCAGTTTACATTCCTAGATGTTTCCCTGTCTGTGCTGAGATGAGTCAGTGAGAAGAGCTAGTGGCAGTGAGGTTTAGGTACCACACACAGCTGTAAGACCCACTGGAGCTTAGTTCTGCATGGGGCCTGTGCCACATGCTGCTGCTGGATGCTGACTGAGAGGATTTGGGTGCTAGAGCCTATGAATTTGGATCTCCTGCCTTTGTGACCTGATATGGAATCTCCTCCTGGCGTTGCCCTGCACCGGGAGCGGGTGCAGAGATGGTGCTGCCAGAATAGACATGCCCACTGCAGTGCCATCAGGGTGCATCCAGATAGATGAACTTCCTGGCTTTCATTTCATGCTTTTCTGCCCTAGATCATAGTGAAGGCAAGGGTGGGTCTGGCAGACAGTGCCCTCGGCAATGGCTTATTTGAGGAGTCTGCAGGGTATACAAATGAGTACGCCTCTTGTATTATCCTGGGATAAGGAATAATAAAGTTACTGCATGCCCTTTCAAATGCCACTAAGTTTTCAGTAGAAAAGTGGCTCTCAGGACTGTATTTTGGATTTACCAGGCATAATTCTGTATCTGTCAGCCCCATCAATAATTAATTCTTTCTTCTCCTGCCCCTGAAGCATCTTGCTTCAGCCCTAAGGTCAGACATGAGGCTCTGGTTCTGGCTAAACTTTCACCAATTTCATTAGGTACCTACGTGCTCCACAGATCACTTGAGCTAATGACTGAAACTGTGTCTCTTGGAATGACATAGTCATCCTATGGTGTAGTTACTTGTGTGATGTGAAATTATTGTCTGAAGACACTGCCTTTTTATTGGTGTTTTTGTAACAAAATTTTTTGGTTTTGATGACAAATTCTATTGCCCTGTCATGTAACCAAACACTTCTTCGCAAGTGGCTGTCTTTCATGTAAAAGAGACATCTTTTCTATTTTCATTCGTCTTATTTTAAGTGACCTATAGGCATTTTCATAAGAGAGCAGACTCACAGTCATGGTTTGCAGAGGAGTAACACTAGAATTTTTCTAATTCTCACTAATCCTCTGAAGTTTCTTCTTTTACTTTCCCTTCTTGAATCTGTCACTGAAGACCCTGACACTTTGGTAATTGAGCAGAACATTAGTGGTGACTCTTCCAAAAATAAATGTTCATAAAATGAACTAACAGGAACCAAGCAACATCAAGCAGAAATATTGCAGTGGGTGCTAGAATCCATCCCAATTCGTGACTGTGCTCTTCTTGGTATTCAGCTTAAATCAGAAATTCTGTCAGTAATTATTCACTTCCACAATATTCCAATTTTGCATTGCTGCATATTTTAGATGTAAAGAGAGCTATTGATTATTTCAGTGATGGCAAAAAACCCTTCTAAGTTATCTTGCTTGTGGTTTCTGGTGAAGTTCCCAGGTCCAGCCCACCGGAGATCTCGGAACAACCTTGTGCCTGCTCAGTGAGGTGGGGAAACATGTCCTTCTGATCTCAGTCAAAAAGGCAGCTGCCTGGAGCTTGATGCCTGTGGGGCACAAACCTCCCTGCATCAGATGGGGCAGGTCTTGCGACCTGACTTGTGAGAGGGACTAACTCTGCTACTGCTTTGTCTTCTTCTTGATGATGGCCCTGATTAACCAGTTTTCTGCAGTGTGGAGAGGCAAAGGAGAGGATTATTTAGGAAAGGCATTGTTCTCCAAATATCTGCCTTTTGGGGCCTACATTGATTTCTGTTTTGTAACTGGTGAAGAACAGAGGGTGTGGGAGCCTTGCTAGGTTTTGTTTTACAGTGCTGGGAGGTACTGGTGGAGGTTGGGTGATTACCTGCTTTGAAGGCTGTTGAGGTGTGTCACAGTGTAAGAGTCCTTCAACATGGCACATCTACAGGGGCAATACACTGGGAGTTGTTTCTGGCCTAGGAACAACAATAATTTGATAATGAACTATTTGGGATATGATTTTGCTGAAGACATTCATCCCCGAGCTGTGTCTCTTTTCCAGGACAGTGATAACAGGATAATGACTGTCACTTAGCAGAAACTTACTGTGAGCCACAGGAATAAAACCATGCTGGACTGTGTATGTATTCTCCTTGAATCCCTGGGTCTGGGGAATAGCTGGAGCTGGACACCTCTGGAGGTCAGTGAAGAGGTGATCTGGAAGACCTACTGAGAGCTGAAGGAACTGCAGCCACCGGGAAGCAGTAGGTGCAGTATTTATTAGAACGAGACTGTCTTAACAGAAGCTTGAGTAGATACTGAGTTTTACAAACTTCTACTGATTCCTGTCAGTGTGTGCACAACACATACTCTAAATTGTTGCAAAGCACTTTTTGCACTGACTCATAATCCTCAGTGTAAAGACAAATACAGACAGACCACTGCATTCCTTTATGTGTGTGCCAGACTGCTATTCCCTAGCATCACTGAAATGCCTGTAAAAAAATGTAAATTATGCACTGACAAACGTACACAAAAAATTGGGGTAATATTTTATTGTAGTGTTGAGCCCCATTTCCTCAGCAGAGTTCCCTCTTTCAGCTGAAATGGGCCATTACAATAATACACTGCAAACTCTACAAAATTTCAAGGGAAAATAAAGGGACATTGTCATCATATTGTCCTTCACTAACAAAAGTTACCTCCACTGTTTAAACAATATCCTTGGTCTTTGGCTCCATGCATTATTTAATAATCTTGGAAACTTCTGTGACCTTTAAGCAATAGTAAACTGTGATTGCTTGACAAATAGGTCAATGTTTGTATAATAGTTGTGTCTTTGGAGGTACAAAAATATTCATCAGAATTCTTTGACTGACTTCCCCCACCCTTCCTTTCGCTGGCAGTTTTCCCGCAGCATTGCCCTTTGTTAAACATTATTCCACTTCAAGGGTATTTGCAGGACTAGGAAGCAGGCAGTATATATTATTATGGTCCTTGAAAACACAGGGTGGGGGAGGTTGTGTGTCTCTGAGACACATTCACACATGCACACACCTATATGCCATGAATAGCTGTTACTGTTGGTAGAAATTATGTGTTAAAAAAGTCAGTGAAAGGATTTGGTATCTAGTGTGCTAAGCGCCTTGGTGTAGATTTGTTGGATTTATTCCTGGTTAACATGCACCCTGTTTTAGGGGGGATGATAAACTGGTATTTGCTGTTTGAAGGGCATACTTGAAAGCAAGGAACTGAGTTTGAACTTCTGGTTTTATTGTTAGCAGTGTTGGTTGCAGGGCCAGTTAAGCAAACATGTGGGCTCCTGCATGCTCCTTAGCAATACTTAACAGGAAAGTTGTATTGACACATTCTCTATTACTTAAGTTTGAATTAGGGTGATCATAAAAGTCAGAAGTGGCCTCAAACAAGAATATTGAAGCATGCAATAACTTTGCTCCATGGCATTTTATATGAAAGTGTCTGTAGTTTCACCATTGACTGCTGAATGTTACATGCCTTAGTGATACCTATTTCACACTGGAAACTGTGCCCCAGCATAGCTGCATAAGAATAATGAAATACCAGTTTAACTTTAAAAAAATAGATTTTTTTCTACTGCAGTGCAATATGCACACACATAAATATAAACACCCACACATAAATACATATTATTAAAATATATAATGCTTTGAGGGATGAAAGACTTGGAAAACAGCTCCAAGTTTTTAAACACAGCATGGTAAATGTTCTGCCTCTTTTAGTCTCTCTTATGGTGCAGAGTTGTGTTTGTCAACATGCAGTTTTTGCACCCAAAAATTTTGCCACACCACCTGCTTTTTAGAGAAGGAATCAGACACAGAGCATTTGCTATTTGCAAATGCCTTTAATTGCAGCTGATACCACATTTCAAATCCTACGTGCTTTGTGAGCATCAAATGAAAGGCTAAGAAGATGACTTTGATAAGTTTTCCAGAAAGCAACTAGAATATTTGTATTTCAAATAGGGCTCTGGACCAGTCCATAAGCATTATGATGACCACAATTTTGGGTGCATTTGCCTAGCAGCCATCTCTAGGTTAAGAGTTGAAACCCATTTTGTGCCTGGCTGGTGTGTGTTATGGTATATCTGAGGTCAAGGTCTGGTTTAACAATGAGGAAATCTTTCTAGCTTGGGGGAGGTTACATATGCACTTGGCATATTTGAGCTAAAGCATCTTTATCTGTTGGCTTTTTTTTCAAAGGCGGAAGCTCTCACCCCTTTCAACTCGGAGCAGGGTGGAAGGAGCCGTTGGCATTTTGGTGCCATCTTTGAGCTGGATCTCAAGGATAAATTCCTGCCCTCTGCTTGGCTTGCACCATTATTAACGCTGTAACTGGGACACTCTCTGAAGTACTTCTGACTCAGTAGTTCTCCATTAATTAATTAGTAATCCTCTCTCTGAGAATACTGCCAGGTTACAACAGATACTGATAACTCCTAAGTATTTATTGCATTCAATAAATAGAGGCTTCAAAGAAAGTACCTGGTAGTGAGGTGTGGACTTTTTAATTATTTCCAATGTTAAAGCTGTGAAAGGAAGCTATAAGGGTTTTCTTATATTTTTTTCCTTCCCTTGGACAATAATAAGTTTTAAAAGATTTATCTTTATTTAATCTTTAACTTTGGGAAAACGTTTTATTGGGTGTTCTAGGTTTATGCTTTGGCTGGCAGCAAAGCAGAGCTCTCTGAAGGTCTCAAATACCAAAAAATAAGAAAAAGTAACTCAGGTAAGCACTCCACTGGAGTTGAGGTTGGGGTATATTAGAACAAGAAAATTAATCCCTGTATTAACTCATCAGCAGTGACTTCAAGCTGAAAATTACATATATATTTATAAAATACTCACACTATTCTAAATGTTTATAGAGGAATCAGTCAGTATGAGAGGAAGGATCTAGACATTTTTGTTTTCCTTCATCTCAAGGATTAAAGAATAACAAAATTTTCAGGAGAAGATCCCCAAAGATACAGTCAGTCTTAGAAAATACATCCATTCTAGTAAAAACAAAGCAAAGAGTGTACAAAGTCAGGTTTGGCAGGGAAAAGAGTTATTTTCAAACAGTCAGAAATGTTCTCCTGAGTGTCACTTTTTATGATAATCTACAGTCACTGAGGATATCTACACTTACAAGAAAATATGATAATTGAGCATTTCTCATCCTTCTCCTCTCTACTGTTCTGGCCCTTAATGGTTTCTTTTGCCATCTTTCCCCACTTTTCTGCCTTTCATTCTGCTGCAGTTTCTACCATCTCTTCTCATTCTGTTTCCCTAATCTTCATCTAAAACTTCACTTTTCTTACTCATCCATGAAGTCCTGGGACTGCTCTTGTTCACCCCAACCATGAATTGCCTTTTGCCCATGGCCAGTTTGTTTAAATCTGGGACAATATTTCCAGTGTTAAAATGGTGAAGCTTTATGGAATTTGTTCATACACTCTCTTTCCAGTTTGTGCATATTCCAGAGGCCTTTCCAGGACTCCTTTTTCTCAGCACATCCTCTTGTTGTCCCATGTTCCCTGACCATGCATGTCCTGACTGGCCATTTCTTTCTCGTAGTTTTTCTTTTTTTTCTCTTTCCCCCTCCACCCCCTCATCCACAAATGCAAACTCTTATTTTTATATCAGTCACAAATATTGTGGTAAAATTTTCCTGAACTCAGCTTTAAACAATGTAACTTCTCTTTTGCAAATTTCTGCTCCCTTTCTTTTCTGAATAAGATCCATTTTCCTATGATAATTTTAATTCTTGGGAGAAAATTCTTACCACCTCCTACAAAAATATTTAATTATTATTTTTAGCATCTCTACAGTTAGGATCTCTTTTTTCATGATGCTTGTAAAATAGAAGTTAGGGCACTGCTGTACAGAGATTTTCTGATTGACATTTCCATTTTCTCTGGGTGCTTTCATCCTTACTTCTATGCAAATGATAAATGATGCATAGAAGAAGGTAAAACAATCTTTTAGTTCAGTAGACACAGCAATTGCTGTAGTGGGATCCTGTTTAATGTATCTTCAACACTGCTTTATCATTATTTTTCTTGGTGAATCATAAAATCATAGAATGGTTTGGATTGGAAGATGCCTTAAAGATCACCTTTTTCTAACTCCCCTGCCATGGTCAGGGACACCTTCCACCAGAGCAGGTTGCTCCAAGCCCCATCCAATGTGGCCTTGAACACTTCCAGGGATGGGGCATCCACCACTTCCCTGAGTAACCTGTTCCAGTGTCTCACCACCCTCACAGAGAAGAACTTCTTCCTTATATGTAAATCTAAATTTAACTTGATTAAATTTCTAGTGAAGAAAAGTAAAATTTTACATGTTCACAAAAGTTATATGGCACCTAAAACAACTGTAAAATAAGATTTCCCATATTTGCAACCAATTGTACCAGCATCACTGTATTAGCCCCAAACTCCTACAATATTAGTGGAAAAGTGTTTTCATTATAAGATAAATTTTCAGAAGACTTAGACAGCACTTTTATCAAATTAACTAACTTTGGAAGAGTGGGAGGATAGCTGGGAGAGTGTTTCAGGGGAGAGAATATGATGTCCTCCCTTCCAAGCTTCAAGTCCCAACATGTCCTGAAATCCACAAACCAGTTCTGCTCTGACAACATGCAGTGACCTTGTGGAGAAGCAGCAGTTTGTCAAAAGGAACTGTTGATTCATCATGTTTAATACCAGTCTTCAGGATTCCAGGAAAATGGGTGCACGGTGAAATATCAGTTATAGCTTTTATGAGTAACATCTTTAATGTGAAAACCATTGCTTTTTAAATCCACCATGATTCATACTAATAAATGAATATACCTTAAGCCATTAGTATTTAGCATACAGGATGGCAGACAACAGCTCAAAACCTACAGCAACTGAGCTGAAAGAACTAATTGAAAAATCATAACAAGGCAATAAATGTTTAGTATGTGATGGATGTGCATCAAAGCAATGAAACACTGGAAGCAGAGAATGACATTTTTCTGACCTATCTGATATAAGAAGTTGATCACAAGAAACAGTAATGTAAAGAAAATGCTTTTTCCCCCTCATATCTATATTACTGCAAATTGCTCTGCTGTGAAGGAAAATCAATTGTTATTATGGCTATTGAGTGCTTTTTAATAACATGTGCTTTTATACATGGCTTTTTGGTAAGCATTACTCTAAATTCAAATATCTTTGTAAATCTCTTATGTGGACTATCTTATAACTTAGATATGATTCAAGTTATGCTTGTAAAATCTCCACTTAAAAGGAATCTCCATGTGACAGGTAATTGGCTTCAGGCCTGTTTTTTGTTATTGATTTAACTTAATGCCAATGTACACAGGTGTGTTGGCGGGTTGTTCAAGCTTCCAAGGCACCCACATTTGGCAGGACAATAAATTGTTGCATAATAAGATTATTTTCCCCTTCAATCTTGAATCTTTTCAAGAGTGTATTTTAAACCTTTGTAGGTATGTACGTGGGTGAGAGAAAAATACCCAACCATGTTACCATGAGGCATGTTTCGATTTATTGTTTGAGGTGCTCAAGGAAACAGCATCATGTAGATAAGATATCTGCAAATATATATATATATATTTATATGCCACCTGAAGAGAAAAAACCAAACCCCTTATATAAATTAGCTTGTTTCTTAATTTGTTTTTTTCATGGTATGAAAAATTCTACATTGTTGTCAGATGAAATGGGTTATTTTAGAAAGAAATACAGCACTGAAAATATCAGCTGTTCAACGTGCTTTCAATGCAGACAGCAGATGTGATTTGCCCTTGCACACAGAAATATCTGCATCACAGACATCCAACTGAGGCCTCATTTGAATACTTTGAGCAAAATCCTGGCTCTGTTGAAATTGATGGGAATTTTGCCATTAATTTCAGTTGGGCTTTGATTGCCTTCTCCAGTAATGAAATGTGTGGAAAGGAAGGTATCCTTGAGGAACACACAGGCTCAAAAGGAGAAAATGAAGAATGCCACAGCAGGTCACAGGTGATGCAAATTCTCAGGAGAGCAGTGACCTTGGAGGAAAAGAAGGGGAAGCACTGCTGAGAGGGCTTTTTGCAGAGAGGTGGGAGGAGATTTCATGAAAGGATGTGGAAGAGTGCTGCAAGTATAGCAGGTAGCATGATTGAACGTGTAAAATCGTGAGGATGAGAAAACACTTCTACTTTCACAAGCCTGAAGAAACAAATGAAGAATTAAGTGTTGTTTCCAAATTTTAGAAGAGTATGAATTGGGAGGAAAGCTTTTTGATGGCTCTTCTTTCACAAAGATGTTTCTCTTGGGCTTAGTTCAAAAGGAAGGATTTGTTTAGCTTTCCTGATTTGTCCACTAATCTCTGTTTCAGAGGAAAGCTATCCATCCCCTCACAAGGAGAAGGCCACATCTGAGAGAGCCAACTCAGGACAGAAGTGAAGTGCTTCGCCTGGATGATTCAGAGCAGCTGGGTTGCACTGGAGCAGGCATTCAGTCAATCCCTCTCCTGGGCCAAGAGTTCCTTTTTTTTTCATCCTTTTTGAAGAAATAATCCTGTCAGCAAGCTAATACAACAGCAAAGTCCCACTGATGGCTTTGCAAGTAACATGCTTCCTTAATGTTTTTCCACACTGATTTCAAGGAGCCATCCTCCATAGCCTGGGCTAGTTTAATAGAAGTGTATTGGATACTGCTGGTAAATGTATAGCAATAATACATTATTGCAGATCTATTATATTTTATAATGCTAGAGCCAATCCATTAACTTCTTGGCAAAAGCTTCAATTACTCCAATGGAGCATTTGTAGGCATCATGTCAAATTGTGCTCTGAGATGCCTTAGGTTAAAAGTCATCAACACCTTGGACAAGAAGTTGTCTGGGTCTGTAGTATGAAGAAGATGATAAACATCCACTAAAAATCCTAATGAAATATTTATCAAAAGCTCATTGCTTTGGATGCCCACTAGACACTATTTTGAAATTAAATAACTAATGTTTTTCTTTTCTTTAAATGACTGAATATTTTATTCCAAAGTATATGGTGATGAATTAAAACATACCAAATACAAACTTCATCAACACAGAGCTTTGTTTTAATTTAAAGGAGAACACAATCTGCTCAGAAATACCGTCCCTTTTCCTTTGCAAATGTTTCCATCTGAAAGATGCCGATCTGGAAACAAGATGCTGTGCATGTTTATGTGTGAAAGATGAGGATGATGGAGGTTTGTACCTCTCAAAGAGATGCAGAACAAAATCAGAGCCAGGTGACTGTTTTCAAATGGTTTATTAGCCCTGAAGAACACTGCAGTATTCACGCATGGGCAAGGACTCTTACACATGGAGGAAAAAGTGCAAAAGCCTTTATTGTGCATCAGAAATGCCCTTAAATACCAGTAGCTAACAGGATATCACATCATATAAACACGAAAGATGTTCACCTCAGTGTCCCCCAATCACCTGGAGTATTTCCCAGACATTGCCTATTATGGTAAAAGGTAAACAATACCTTACAAGGTCACAAACTGCAATTATCACATCTCATAGGGCTGACACTGTCCAGAAACCCACAATGCTCTCTCAGCCCATCCCCGGTGACCTGGCTGTAATCCCAGGGTCACCTCCGGGTCTGAGAACGAGGCTCTTTCTTCGGCTGACAAGGCCTAATCTCTCTTCCAGCACACAGTGTAGCCCAACAAACATGGCTTGGAGAAGCAGCACCACAGCTGGAAAATGGTCCCAGATGCTGCGGTCACAGCACAGAGGCAGGTACTGCCATGTGCGCTCTTGCAGACAATGGGAAGCCCCCTCCCCTCCCTTATGCTTTGAAACCAAACCAAACCAAACTAAACCAAACAAATTTTCTTCAATGCACACAAGAGAATGTTTGGCATCTGCTACTGAGCAGCATTCTTGCTGTGTTTCACTATCTATCAAATGGCACGCTCGTCCTGTGCCAAGAAAAATACTTGTTCCCAATACTAATCATGCTCCCTGACTACCCTCTAGTGTATATTCTTCCATGACTGCTATCCATCCATGCAGCCATTTGAAAGATATTAAAATTATTTTGAGGAAATCTCTCACCTATTGTGCTGGCAAGAGCTGGGATGTGCTCCAGAGGCAATGCCTGCCATTCCCAGAGAGAGGGCCTTATGTCTCTCTTTGTCCAGTGCCCCATCTAAATGAAGAAACATCATTGCAGGGCCTCCCTGGGGAGTCACAGACAGGGCTCTGGTTTGGGGGGAAGATGGCCAAGGTACAAACTCTTGGAGAAATTAAAAATAAATTGATGAAAATAGGAGTCGGTAAATAGATCCCAGAGCCTCTTGTGACTGTAGGCTTAAAAGGAAAAAGGAAAATGTCATTGTAAAATACCTAAAGAGGCTTGAAAGGCAGCAGCTGGGAACTCAGCGAGAAGATTTCTCTCTTCTGCTGTTTATTTGGTTAGATTAATCACCTGTATCCACACAGGCCCCAGCTCCTCTACAACTACAGGATGCATCCCTGGTCAGATCCTTTAGGTAGTTTCTAAGGATAAGATTGAGACTCTTCTCATCAGCTTCTGGAGTTCCTGAAAGTAGTAGCAATTTGTTCCTCCACCTGAGAAATTGCCTTGGATTTCTCAAGAAGAAAAGTGCTTGTTTTCTGATCTCTGCCTGGAAATGACATGTCCTAACTTGGTCCTGCATAGTTCCAAGAATTAAATCCCTTCCATGAATCTCTAAAGATTTGAGATTTGGGCCCCTTCCGACCAGAAGGCTGTTTGTGACTGCATCAGCAGGTGCCCTGAGACACCTCTGCAAACGGCTGCTGCTGAGCAGCAGCAGAGAGCAGCCAGGAACATCCTCACACGGTGCTGTCATGTGCTTTGCAGACCACAGCTAAACCACCGTCATTACGGCGAATTCTTCAGGTGTTTGTACAGGAGAGGGTGGGATTTGTGTCATTTATCTTTCAACATCTACAAAGTAGATGTCTACAGTCGTGCTAATCACTCTGGGTTCCCTTTATAGTCAGGGAAGAGCAATAAGTGCTTTTAAGGTGCAATTTGCCTGGCCTATTATAGACATTTACTTTGGGATGACATGAATCACACCCAAGGTTCCTACATGTGCAGCCTGCTGAGGTTCTCACTGACTATACCCTCAGCCTGAGGTGACTGGTAAGCCAGTGCACACTATATTTACAATATATGTAATATACACATTTATGTCTCTCTGTTTAATTAGATGAGAAACTCCCACTGCCAGTTACAGACCCAGCTTTGAATACAGGTGATGTAGGCAGTTTCTGCAGAAGTAGAAACTTCTGGAGCAAGCAGGGGATCATCCTCTTTCCATGAGGTAGAAGAAACGTCTTTGTTCACAGGAGGATCTTTTTCACAAAATGTACAGGGATCAGTTACAGCAGCCATATCTTCCTGTTCCCCATCTCTCTCCTTCTCCACAGAGTGGAAGCAGAAGGGGTCATGAGCATGAAAGTTTGGATGACCCTCTTTTAGAGGAACACTTTATATGCACACTTACATAGCCAAATGAACAAGAAAACATAGAAATTTCCTCAGGAGCCCCAAATGTTGCCTGGAAAAAGTTTGCAATGAATTAGTACTATTATTTTTAATTTAAACTGCGCCATGAAGGTTCATAATTTTTAATGTAGTGGTGTTAATGAAGTCATGGGAGTTTAAAGATATGAGTAGGGCAAGATATATATAGGAGGAAGAAATAGATTTTATTATCCTGATTGATGTATTGAGAAAGCAGACAAGATTTAGGCACGAGGTCTTTAGGTAAACAGTAACAGGGAGACTCTGACCTCAAAAGTAAGTTAATGGATAGCATAAACTCCACAGGGACTGGAGACAGTACACATTTCTAGGAGATATTTGAACAGATAGTTGTCATAGGAAGTTTTTAACAGGGACAACAAATTGGTGTTGGATCGCTTTTTGGCTTTTAAAGCTGTGAGGTGAATTAATTTTCCTGTATCTGGAAAATATTTTACATTTTGAAAGTGTTCCTGCCTGAACTGCAATAAAACCAGAAATTTCAATAAGTTTATGAGTCAATAATGAATAAATGCAATATTTTATTTGAAATCTATGGCATATTTCAGTGCAGTGTTTATTACTGATATTTTCCTACACATATACTAACGTTTAAAAATCAAGCCATTTTGAAGGCAAATGAAAAAATTATGTTAATGAATCATTAAAGCAAAAGAAACAAAAAAAGAAAATCAGATTTCTCCTGAAAAAGTTCAGTTTTGAGAATATCTTTTTGCAAGGAATGAAATAAAACAACACATATTCAGCTCTCATACCCACCTGGAGACCCAGCACACATACATGTGCCACACACCTGACACTCATCTGTCTTTTTCTCCAACTCTGGCCCTTGTTTATAATCAGCTCCAGGTTTTTAACTGTGGGACAGTCTCCCTCTCAGGGCTGCTACAAATCCCTCATCCTCTCCTGACTGTGTTGCCTTGCAGTGCTTTCTCCTGTGCAGCTGTACACTTCAGTTTCACCAGGTTTTTTATACTGCATGAGCTACTCCTAGGAACTGGGAAACCTGAACCCTTCCCCCTCTATTATTATGGATATTGTTTTTCTAAAGCCTAGACATTTGTTGCACAAATTTAGCCCACTGGGAATCAGTGGCTGTAATTATTAGACCTCAGAAATGTCAAAAGAATAAATAGTATTTTGTGTTAAGCTTGGTAATAAACATGCCTCCATTTCCACATATTGCTCATCACAACTGGTGATAAAGTCAGTAGCTGATCTTGACACCCCTTGAATCCTGCTGCTCTATCACAAGAAGACCCTGAAGCATTGTACATATATAAAAAGATAATTAATTGCTAAGAGATTTTTTTCAGTAAGTGTGGGCTTGATCCTGAATCCTGAATTGATCACACTTTCCAAAAAAGTTTTTGAAAGATTTAAAAGAATTTCTGCAAGATGCATGATGTGCCTGACCTTTACCCAGCCCCTTTTTCCTTCCCCTCACACAAATCATTCTTCTATGAGATTTTACATCTGCCAGAAGCAGCCACTGCTAAAAACAGGGATATTCCTTGAGAGAGAAGATGCAGGGACCTTGCAGCCTCTCCTCACACTGGGTCTCAGAGACACTGGCCACCAAGTTCTAATCTCCCCTGAGCAGGTGTGGCAAAAGCTGTGCAGTGGTTTTGCCGGGAGAAGAGTCCAACCAACACCAGGACTTCTGGGGACTTTTCCATCTGTAAGAGAACTTAGGAAGAAAAAAAATAGAATAATGAAAGTCACTTTTAGAGAGGTTTAAAATTTCAGCTGCTCTCTCTGTTGTAATATTGTTATTAAGACAAGGGGAGGTGTAGTTGAAAAAATGATGCTAACAATCACAATAGTTATTTTTAGAATAATCTAAGAAGTCTTGAAAAAGATAAAATAAATACATGCAGTATCCATAACAAAGAACAGTATTCAAACCATTCATAATCAAATACTGCCCCTGTCACACTCTCCTAGGCCCTCTCTACAGTTTGATATATATTTTCAGATGGATCTGAGAAAAATATGTTTTGAAGGATCTGATAAAAGGGAGACTGTTGCACAACTCTGGCTGTTGATATAGTCATAAAATATATATTTATACACAGTTTTAAATATACAAAGTGAACCTCACAGCCTACAGTATCTTACTGGAGCTCAGATGTATTGCATGACACATTATATTTGTGGAAATAGGATCTATAACCTAATGTATTCTTGCATCAAAGAATAATGTCTCATAAATAAATCATTACAGCCTGTCACATCTATGGTTTCACACCATAGTGTATAAAATTATGTATTTTGAGATATGGAAGAATGTTTCAAGAAAAAAAAAATTATCCTGTGCTAATGCATGTGCTGTCTTTGAGGTGTTATTGCCTTACTACTGTTCATTGTAGACTAATCCATAATATCAGACGAAAGACAGCCTTTCTGTTTTCAAAAACTGGTGCAATTTGTGTGCAGCTTTTCTCTTTCAGTAATTAAGAAATCAAATAAGCCTGAGTGAAACTATTTAAGAGGTTCTAGATATAATTAGAACACCTCATTCTCTCATAACTAATTCCTAATTAAAGTAATTTGTCTTTTTGCCCTTCTTTTCAAGGGTGAAGAGCAAGGGGTGATGAATGCTCAAAATCAGGAAAAGTGAAAATTGCAGTGTGTTGATTTGCGGTGATTGAGAATGTTCCAGTTTTTAACAGCTACCTTCGAGTGAAATGGTAAATGAACCTCCAGCCTCTGTTTATGTTGCATATGTGCTATCTGGTGCTTGACAAATGGTAGTATTTGTCATATAAAATAGCTACCACCATCCAGAAAGTCTGAATATATAAAAGCTGCCTTTTTTTTTGAGAATAGCACATTTCAAGGAGGGAGGGGAAGAAGAAATAGAGGGTGCACAGGAGGGATAAAAAGTCTGAAATTTGTTCCATAGGGTGAAAATTGTCCTTTTACAATTTTATTTGCAGCTGTGCCCAGATGATGATGGATTTATCATAAGAACCAGAGATTAGTAAACAATGTGTACCCTATAAAGAGCAAAACAAGTCCTTGCTCATCACTGCACTTAATTGCAGTGGTTATATCAAAGCCGTATAAAATTTAATCATCAACCACAAGTAAGACTTTGCTTTACATGTGTGCTTGCTTCCCTGTTTTTCCACCTGTTTAAATGAAAGATTCTTGGAATATCACAATATGTAAATATTGTTTATGATGCAAAAATATGCTCTTTCATCTCCTCGCTGCTTTGATGTCGTGATATATAAAGCTTTTAGTGCCACCACCTACCTGACACACAAAGGTCTTATCTGATTCATAAACATGTGTGCCCAGTGCAAACAGGCTGTATCCAATAGAGGATTTTTCTTTTCCTTGTAATGTTTTTTCAAGAGGCAGAAAGAGAAAGAAAGTGTAAATGACAGAATCACTCAGGTGAAAAGAATATTTTAAGCATCAGGTAAAGATAAGCCTATTATGATAGAATAAAAAGATGTAGGTCAAGACTGATCCTAAGAGGTTAGTTATATATAGAGGTATCTTGTAAAATGTGTTTTAAAAGCTTAAACTTTTTTTATAAGAGTTTTGATCCAAGTGGGAAATATGCAGCAAGATCAGATGACCTCCTAAGAAATACAAATATCTCTAATTAGCAAGAGAAAAAAGGGAGAGAAATGCAGGAAGAAAGGTCAAAGCTGGAAACAGGACAGATAAAGCAAGGAAGGACGTAAGGTGCAGGCAATATTTAAAATCTGCTGTCCATTGTTAGCAATTTTAAAGGAAAGGGTGCTTCTTAATAAATAGTATACTGCTTAATGTATGGTTTGTCCTATAAACAGCTATTTTTGTACCAATCCCTCTCTAAGAACACACTGGATTGGAGCCTCAGTCTGTCAGAGCTCGCATTCCATGGGGGTGCTGTCTCCCGATGCAAATGTGGCAGACACTTTGGGAGGGGGGTGTCTGCTGGCCAGCAAAGGTCCTCAGGGCTCTTTAGGGCAAACCCACTCTCCAGGTTCCCAGGGAGGATTCCCAGGAGGATTTCCTTGCCTGGCGTGTGGAACAATCAGGACTCATGGCTCTGCATAGCTGCAGCTGTCTGCACGCTCTGAGAGCAGAATTTGGCCTTTTAATGTCAAATGAACTGCCACCACCGCAAGAACTTCAAGGTTTAATGTTGCTTCTTTTTATTTTCTTTTTTTCCTC
>VXBT01006884.1:1409052-1420638 GCA_013400235.1 Oriolus oriolus
CTGGGAAATCCTTTCGTGCTCTTTATTTCCATCTAAGCCCGGGGTTGCTTTGAACAGCAGAGGTAATTGTACGGGTGAACTTCAGAGATTTGAAGGGATCAAACTTGAAAGCCTTTGACTGCAAGTGCAAGCTCCAACTGGAATCCTGTCAGGTGCTGCTAGACGGGACGTGGCGGGATGCTGCTGCTCCAGGAATCCCTGCAGCAGGGACAACCTCGATGTGCCTCTCCCCGGCACAGCCTCAGAGGGCAGCAAGAGCACAGCAGCCTCATAATAGCGCTATAAACCTATAAACTGATGCGTGTGATTATGTGATTTGACTAAGGACATCTCTGTGAGTCTGCATTAGGGTATGAGGAAACCGTCCTTAAATTTCTTTTTCAGTACACTGAAAGGCTTTCTCAGGGATCAGAGCAGAGCGGCCAAGGGGAGTATAAGCTGCCGGTCCACATCTTTTTTGAGGAGTATATGTTCCTTTGCCTAGAAAATCGTGGAAGATTCAATAAAAAAAGGTATCAAGAAGTATATTTAATAGAAGTCTATAGACAATTTCAGAAACCAGTAGAATTTAGGAAAGTAGAATTTAAGAAAGTTGGTTGTTACAATGCACAAGTTTTGCAACAGGGTTATGCATTTTTCAAATTTTGTGTGGCAGCCAAAACCCTCCAGATGTGTTAACTTCCTCTGCCAGGTTTCCTAGATCTTCCCTTCGAGCGCAGGTGAAGCTCCTTGTGTTCAAAGGCAGGGCTGGGTATGATCTGATTCCATTTCCCACACCCTTCTCATGCCGTATCTGACTGTCATCACTGCTGCAATCCAGGAATACAGGAAGCACGAGGGAACATTGGGGCTGCTTGGATTTTTCAGATTTTGAATGCCTTTTTTGCCACTTTGGGAAAGAAGCAGGAAATGACAGTAGTGAGATAATTATTTTTCCCCACTGAATTTCAAACAACTGCAGCTCCAAGAGAAATGAAAATTGCATTTATTTTCTTTTCAGTTAAAATATTTGTCTTGGCCAAGAAAACCTATCTCAGTAATCACATACTGTGTCAACAGCATCTGTCTTCTTGTGACAGTAGGTATCACAGTGGATAGTCAAAGTTTATTTGAGATACCAAAAAGCCTGGTAGAAGTCTATTTTATTGTATTTTATTCCTTTATTCTACCACTAGGCTACTTGTTTACAGAATTATGTTTCAGTTCAGTATTTTTGGTTAATGTTGCCTCTCTTCACACTGGAGGCTATTTCAGCTTCTGAATTACAGTCTACTGATGCCTGGTAACCTCTCTGCAGGGAACACAAACCCAGAAAGATGCTGGTGATCTTTCTTGGTCTGCATTTTTTTTCTCTTGACTGGTGGGTGAAGATCTCTTTCCTGCTCAATTTGCTGAACCTCACCGTGGTTCCTGGTCCTTGATCAGGAGGTCCTTCAACTTATTCCTAAGAGTCAGAGGTGTAATGCGGACACCCCTACTTCAGATCAAATCCACATGAATTCTCCCACTTCCAGCCTTCTCGTGGTGTGGATTCTGGATCATTCCTACCTGAGCGTTTCCTGTGCCAGAAAAGGAAAGCTCTGCAGTCTCAGAAATTCTCTTCTGTCCAGGACAGAATGACACCTATTCAGACTACTCACTTTTCCATGTATAACTACCCATATAATTATGGAATTAAGTCTTTTTGCAAAGCACATATTATTATTAGCGATAATTTGTACTACAGCAGTGCCTAGAGGAAGGGATGCCTTGCGTGAGGTACATGAAAAAACCATATCTATCTGAAGCTCACTTTCACATTCAGCTACAATTTGCCTCAGCCAGACATGAAAGACTAGGGGAGAGGAGCAGAAAGCGCTAGTACAAGTGTGAAGCCAGGCTTTGAAAAAATAAAGGAATTGCACAGGATCACAGAAGTTGATCTACAGAAGAACAGTTGTACATGCACCTCCTGAGCCTGTCATGAACCATCCACAGTATTCCCTGTCCTCCCCCACTGTCACTTGCTGTGTAAAATAATGCTCCATTCCTGACCAAGCATACAGCACACTGACCCGTCACACTGTGGGGAAACACTGCCACACAGAAATGTTCAGACATCTAAAGAACAGCAAAAACAAAGCCTTCATGCCCTTTTACCCTGCCAAGGTTAAAACAATAACTTCTTTTCTGCATTTTCGCAATTCTAGCGACCTCAGCTAATGTCACTGCTAATGTCAGTGTACCAAGATGCCTCGGTGCCCGCTGCACAGCCAGGGCTGGTACTGCAAGGGAATTAATGTGCCCCAGTCTCAAAGGGATCAGTGCTGTCAGGCACTTGTGAAGGACAAGGAATAATTTGTACTTTGCATTTGAGCCTGTCCTTGGCTTGCAAAAGGCTGCCTAACTGGAATGAGATTCCCACCAGGAGCTCAACACTTCTTCCAAATTCCAAACACACTTCACAAACTCCACTTATTATGAAAATCATGATTTTTATCACTCAAGAGCACTAAAAAGTCAACAGAGAAGAATGTAAGAAAGTTCTGCTGCTGAGATCGTGGCCTTGTTGTTCATAGGAAGTTAAAATGAAACTATTCTAAGTAGAGCAGAGATGCTTAGCAGTGCTTGTGTGCTTGTAAAGAAAACATGTTTTGTCATTTAGATCAAAAAAGCAGTTCTGATTGATTTTTGAGACATAACACTAATCTCTTCCTTTGCACCTCATTGTTGTGACCTTTGGGTGCTAATGTTACAAGAGGAAAATGGCAGGGATTTTGCACTATTAAGTCTGTATCTTGACTGTCTCTAGTATACTCAGCTGTAATAAAACACGCTGGTCTGCAGCTGGTGACTGAATTATGGATGCACACACAACATGAGGAAGAAAATTCAAGCCTCATCCACAAGTTGTAAAGAAAAGACACCCAACCTGCAAACACAATGCTGAAGTGATTACTTCATGATCTTTATTAAATTGCTTATTGTAGTGGCTGAGAGTGGCTTGGTGCTTAACACCACACCAAACCTCAAGCAAAAAATGTACAATTCCGATCAGCTGCTCTCCGTGGCCGCGGACCCATTTCCTTGTGAGTCAGTGGAGAAAAAGACTAAGGCTTTTATGCCGGGTGTGCACAGATGACAGTGTGAATATAGTTCTTGCATCTTTGCTAATTTGATGATGATGGGGTCACCAAAAAACCATTTTTTTTTGTGTTAGATTAAGGGTCTAAGGTTGCCCTGCCATTGGACAGTCTGAGGACTCTTGGAGACATGAACCAACTCTTTTGAAAACTGCTCACCTTACTGGCATAGCAGTGGAAGATGTGTTTTCAGAAGACATACGTGTACACATAATTTCTGCTCTCATTTTTCAACAGTGCAGACAAGTTTGTGATAACTCTGTTTGGACATCACTAGGGGAAGATCCTTGGTTGTTGCACTCAGCACAAGTGACTGCTCAGTCCTGGCTGATGCCAATCCAGAAGAATGTCTATTTTTGCACATATAGAATCCATAATTTTCAAGAGGGTCATTTAATATGGCTTGTAAAGAGGATATAACTTTTGTTGACTCTCTTTGCCCAAGAAAGTCAGAGGAAAAATGGGTGTTAGTTTCACTGCTAGGGCAGTGTTGGCTCTTTGGAAAGTTTTGCTGTGTGAGATCACTTTGGTTCCCATTAATGCTTCTTATTTGTTTTGTGAGGTATTTAGAAAGCCTTGGCAGGTAGGCTGCATATAAATAAAGCATGGTCTTTTATAACTATTTGGAGTAGGGGCAATTAGTTGGTGACTGAGTATTCTTAGGGAATGAATTTATCTCTTTGAAACTCTTCACTTATGTGTTACTGCATTTAACCTG
The DNA here is from genome assembly GCA_013400235.1 of Oriolus oriolus. Taxonomy (NCBI): domain Eukaryota; kingdom Metazoa; phylum Chordata; class Aves; order Passeriformes; family Corvidae; genus Oriolus; species Oriolus oriolus. Next base: position 1,412,893 of record VXBT01006884.1, read on the forward strand.
CAACTCTCTGCCAACTTTATGGCACCACAGGAACTGCCCAGCGTGTGTTACCACGGTGGTGATGGGGTCATGCTGGATAATGCCTCAGGTGTACTTGCAGCTTGTGGCAGACACTATCCTGGAGCTGCAGTGCTCCAGCCAGAAACACGGCTTTTACTGAGATCAGTAAATCATGTCAGCCTTCTAAATGCAGTTTTTCAAGAGGGTGAAATCACAATTTGTGCTCTGGATATTTATCTGGCTCTTCCGGATGGTTTCCCAAAGCCTTTCCTTGAAGGGGAGCAGAAGTTGGCAAATGATTTTTTGCCATAATCAGAACTGATTTACTGCTAAAGGGGCTTTGGGCTTGTGTCAGGTCTAATCCTGCGCTACTCAGAATTAGTGAAACTGAGCCTGACCTCAGTGACAGGAATATAAATTAGAGAAGATGTGCTGGTTTTGAGAGCTGGCTCTGACCTGTGCCATGGGTGTGCTGCAGACTGGAAGGAGTTAAACCCAACTTGCCATGACTGCAGCAGAGTGTGAGCTCTCAGCACCTTGGAGCAGCCAGGCACTGTGGCAGGCTGGTGATTTCCTGTCCTGAACCCTGGGTTAGACAAGCACAGCCAAGTGATGGAGGCAGGAAGAGGACGCTGACACCCAGGCTGTTCTCTTGGCCCCTGTGTATGGACAAATGCACTGGAGGGGATGAGGGCTCCTGAGTCCATTCCTGACGGTACCCAACACATCTTGACCAGCAGGATGGTCACCTCTTTGTGCTCCTCTGCGGCTGAACAGCAGAAGTGAGCTCTGAATGCTCCCTCTGTGCTCTGCAGAGTGGCAGTGTGGCCTCTGCTGTCCCCAAGGCTGGGCTGAAAGGTCTGAAGTTTGCAGAGAAACATGCTGCGTCAGGCACAACCGGCCTGGCCCCACATAAAGTCAATACTTGGATGAAAACAAATAAAATCTTAGAGTACGAAGCAGAGGCTAAAGAATGCCTTCACCTCTTTCCTTCAAGCAACTATTTTGTTAACTTGAAAGACTGCACGGGCGATCTTACTCCATTCTTTCTCTACAGGTCAAATACTTGTCATAGGAGACACCCTAGTTAATATTAAACTAAAAATTAATAGATTAGATAACTATTACATGCTTTTAGTGCCAATTAATTTAATAGCTGGGTTTTTTTCTTTAACAAGGTAGGCGAATATAGAAGCGTGGTTTACTGTGCCTGTGTGAGCTCTCAGATAGGTCTTTTGTGATACAATTACCAGCAATTGATTGGGCTGACACATGTAATCCCCTCTGGATCACCCAGCGATATGATGTCAGTAAGAAGTCCTTCAAACAGGGCTATTAAAAAGCACATTAAACAGGTCCTTATTGTAAGCTTTATGCTAGCTCATGCTAGAATAACAGTGATACCGTGGTATTTGTTTGAAAAAGGAAGGATTATATGGTCTTTGTAAAATGAGGAATTTAGTATTGGGGAGGGGCAGTGGGATGGTGATTTATTTTTTGTTTATGTTTCTCTGAATCCTTTGATATGTCAACTTCTGTCACTAACCATTAGGGCACTTGCAATTTCTTGTATCAACGAAGATGAAATACATACTGCCTCAAATAATTTATGTCAAACATTGAAGGGCATAGATGGCAGTGCATATTGTGAGATTATAATGAGAATTGAATTGGGGTCTTCAGAAATCCATCAGTAATTTGTTGTTAAAGAGCAGTCATGAATCATTCTAGCCTTTAATTGTCATGTGGACACACTTTGCTTTCAGCTAGTGCAGGAAACAAATTGTGAAAATAGAGTGATACCTCAGAAGACACTTGGTACTTATTAATATTGCTCCAAGAGTGCCATGCCTTCTCTTGGGTCAGATGCTGGTGTGGAATTGAAAGGGGTGCTTGAAAAAACTTGAGCATATATATATATATATATGTATATATACACACACTACTCCCTGCCCCCCCTCCNGATAAGAGTCAGTAAGATTTGTGTTACTTACAATAAAGGACACCAGAAGACTTTACAGCATGATTTAAGTGTCAGCTCTGAAATGAAATGAAGCATTCTGGAGATTTGTTTGTAATGCACCAACCTCCCCATCATTCCTCTTCACTCTGCTCTCTTTTATCTTACAGTGCCAAGGTAACCCTCTGAAATGGTTAAGCAATTGCTGTGTATGTGTTACACAGACATGCTTTGTTAGCTGCTGCTTCACACAGAGAGAAATTTAACTGTTAGCCTGTATCTAGTTGTAGAATATCTTCTTCGGAAAATCAAAGCTAGCAGCAAGATGATATAAATTATTTGCAGGGTCTGGTTTTACTTCTGCTTTAATATCATGTAATCAAAGGACAGATTACTCAAAATTACTCATCTTGAGTGCTTCAGTGTAGTCATCACAGCACTCCTCTGTGACTACTTCACAATTTCTCATAATGCAAGAATTAGGGGGAATGCAGTGAAACTATGAAGAAGCAAGCTTAAGATATACAGATAGAAGGGTTTTTTTTAGGAAGCATGATTACATTTTGCTACACCTTGACAAAAGTATGAATTTTAAGGCAATTTAATACATTTGTGAAGAATAGTTTCTCTGGTGACTATTAAGCCATTTCAAGGAGCCCATAACTCAGAATGACTAGGAGGATGAATTATGCCAAGGAAGAACTCTGTATTTGATCTATCCATAAAATATTTACCAACTGACCAACATGAGAGACAGGCTACTGGACTAGACTGGTTTAGTACTGTATGGTTATTTTTATGTCCCATGTGATACTACAGAAAACTCATAAAGATTTGTTATTATGAGTAGTGAAGTGTGTCTTTCTACTAATAATAAATTATTAATGTGCTACTGCTACTAATAAAAATACCACATCACCCTGCAATGCTTAGTATGTTAGATAACATTATGCATTAAATGCTTTAGGTGCACTCTGTTCTTGTGCTCCTTTGCTCTGACTCACACGAAGATCAATCTCTTCCCTAAATCCAAAAATTGAAGCCCAAGAACATTGCGCTGCTACTGCCTAAGATGCAACTGATTGAAAGCAGCAGCCACCTAAAGTTCCACACCTGGGAATATCAGAAGCACCCTGGAGTTAATAATGACACCCAGCAAGACACTTTATTTATACCTGGCCCCAAGCTCACAGCAAAGCTCACCTCTGGAAGACATGCTCTGAACATGCCCACTTCGTGGAGAGTCATGCAGGGCACAGCCACTTAAAGGAAGAAGTAGCGCTGACCTTATTCTAAACTTCAGGGGCTCACTTAGAGCACAAGAAAATACAAAGTGCAAATTGCACTTTTAAGGCACAAGTCCCTGCAGAGTTGTAAAGGTGATGAGTTGAAACAGGAAGCAGAAATGCTGGTTGGGAGGAAACTCTGGGGGTCTCTCATCCAGCCTCCCATGAGAAGTGAGACTGTTGCCAGCTGGGAATGACTTCAGCCATGACTTTAACAGAGTCTTAAAGCTGCCAAGGACAGAGTTTTCATAACCTCTCCAAGCACCTGTTCCCTTGCTGCAACTCCCTTCAAGTGCACTATTTCCATAATGTCTGACTTGAACATGCCAAGCTCCAGCCTGTGTCCATTGTTCCTTGTCATGTAGTCTAGCACCATTGAGAGGAGTTTGGCTCTGTCATTTTTGTAACTCCCTGTCAAGTAGATGTCAACTGCTATTATACTGCCCCTTATCCTCTTTGCCAGACTAAACAAACCCAACTCCTCTAGCCTCTCCCTCTGAGTCATGTTGTCTTGGCCCTTGACCATGTTGTCAGCCCTCTGCTTGGCTTTCTCCAGGTTTCCCACCTCTCTTGTGAGCTGTCCCTGTGCTCATGCTTCCATAGCAATGTGCACACAGTGCTGCCCAGGGCACGGCTGGAGAGTATTGTGTGCTTTTTGCACAGGTCTGTGTCATGTGAGAGCAACTCACAACTGTTAATTGAGAGCCCTGTGTTTCCCAGGGATTAAAACAGTGAAAATTAGAGCTTGGGAAAGCATCTGTCTAAATCCAAAAGGAAACTGCCTAGGATGCAATATTTAAGAGTGATGACACTGGTGATGATAAAGCCGACTTTTCCTGCCCTTGGTAAAATGTGTTGCTGTGGCGCATAATGCTGAGGAGTCACCTTTGCTATCACAGGCTTTATGTTCATAATACTTTATGATTTTACTCTTTAAAACACTTACCTTTTGGCAGGGTACCTAAGCTACACAAGTAGCTGTTATTCCAAGACCTGACACATTTGCTGACTGAGCCAACAGTTGCACGACACTGATGAAGTACAAAAAGGCAAAATAAGCACCTGTGGACGCTGCTCTGTTTCGGTCTTGGTAAATCAATGTGTCAGGATCCTTCACAGGCACTTTTAGGTGATGTTACAAAGCTGTTCTCATGCCATTGTACTGAAACAGCTTGCAAAGATTTACTCACTGATGTGTTAGGGTTGGCTTTTGAAGATGTGCTATTTGTAGCAGAAACTGATGTGAGTTTTTCTATGATTAACAGATCAGAGTAGGCACTCACTATCCTGTAGCTATTTGTAGTGACAATAGTCTATGAAAAGCTACTCTGGGTCATAGAATCATAGAATAGTAGAAATGTTTAGGATGGAAAAGTCCTCTAAGATCACTGAGTCCAGCCATTTACCCAGCACTGCCAACTCCACCTCTAAACCATGTCTCTAAGTGCCACATCTACACATCTTTTAAATATCTCCAGGGGTGGTGACTCCACCACATCCCAGGGCAATTTGTTCCAATGCCTGACCACCCTTTCAGCAGAGAAATACTTCCTAATATCCAATCTAAACCTCCGCTGGTAAAACTTGAAGTAATTTCCTCTTGTCCTTATTACTTTGAAGAGGAAACCAATCCCCATCTCGCTACAATGTCCTTTCAGGTGGTTGTAGAGAGTGAAAAGGTGCCCCCCAACCCTTCTCTTCTCCAAGTCAAACACTCCCAATTCCCTCAGATGCTCCTCATATGGCTTGTTATATAAAAATAAATACCTTCACCATTCTTCTATCTGCTTCACAGGCATGATAACTTATTGTATTCTAATGTAATAAAGTCCTTGTTGAAGAACAGTTCCTGCTACATAAACGGGCTGAATGAAGTGGTGAAGATCTTCTTCATACCTTTTACTGTCCTGTGTGTTCCCAGCTTACCCAATTCTCCATTGCAAAAGGTGTAGCTGACCTTTCTGGGAGCACAAGGGACACCCGTGTGCCCATGCTGCCATAGCAGCCATGTCACCACAGTGCGTATCTGTAGCTAAAAGTAAGATCTTCAGGAGATCGAGATGATGGCTGAAATGCCTACTGAGGGTTAGTCATCATCACTCTTCTTTCAAAGACCTGAGGGTCTGATAACAAAGGTGAGAAAAGAACATGTTACAGATGGAAAGCCAGTTCTGTCATCAGCAGATCCCCAAATTGCAGCTGGCACAGACAGAAATAAAATTTTGTCCCTTGCCAAAGCCCCATGGCATTGAATGCTGAATTTTCCTGTGCTGCCTGTGTGTGATTCACATGGGAATTATTCCTCTGCATCTGTCCAGAGCAGGCAGAGGGCTGCAGGGATGCACCAAGCTGCCTCACCTCCCACCGAAGCCCGTGGAAGCTGGGGCTGAGTTCAGCTCCTCCCGCACTCAGAAAGGGGCAAAGCATCTCTCTTGCCAGTCCTATGCACTGGGATAGACTGTGCAGGCCCACATGGAAGAAAGGGTGCTCAGAGTGAAACAATTAATCTCCATGATTTAATGCAGACTGGGGAAAACAACAACAAAAAAGGGAAAACGCTTAAAACAGAGAACCGGAAATTGCTTATAGGCAGCACGGGAGCAATTCAGGTGCCAAAATATAAGCACAGAGCATCATTTTCAATGCCTGAGGCCACGTGAGACATCCACACAGGACTGGCAGATCTGACACTTGATCTATGAAAGACCTGCTCGCTTCTGGAGCAGCAGCTGGGGGCCAGATGCAACACCCTAAGGCATCAAAAATGGCACTAAACACATATGTTTAGGCAGCTGAATCCCACCCTGTGCTTCCAGACTTCTGATGAATAAACCTCTTTTTCATTGTCTCGGACTCAGATCCCAGGTTCTTGAGGTGCTTTCCCTAGGGCTCAGCAGTGTGTGGTAGAGGCAAATTTCATTGGTTTAACTTGGATAGAGTTGTTACAGCCCTTTGTTATGTATTTTTAAAATTGCTTTTAGGCTATAAAGTCATGAAGCGGTTTCTGCTTTCATAGGCTCTGCGCATAATTCAGGTGAGACCAAAGGTTTTTCCTCACCACAAGATGTTGATGTGATTGCTCCAAATCCCATCTCCTTTGAATAGCTATTCTATCGCAGCTCCCCATTAGGGACCTGTTGTCAAATAGCCAGATTTATCCTGAATGATACTGGAGAAGATAACCAGTTGTTTTCTTGCATAGTTAAACAGAAGCTTAGAGCGTGTAGGAATATTCTGTTTTTAAATTGAGCTGCACAGATCTTAATATCCCCTTGCATTTTTCTGGGATATTTGGTGAGGAAGAGATTTGGCAACTGCTTATATCATGTTGGGGGTAAAGAAGAGGAGGAACTGAATTACTTGTATGTGTCAGCCTGATGTGTGAGGAGGGAAGCATTGCTCCTATTCGGATTATGTGGTACCTTTTTATGGAAATGTTTTAAAGAATCCACCAGAAAAGGAAAGCTTTTCAGGAAGGGCATATTTTCGCAGCATACCTCTGAATGTGGAAGTTCTGGCTGTCTTCCAATGTGATTGCACAGTGCTGACAGCTCCTGAAAATAATACAGGTTTTAGGGGTGAGACAGGGACTCAAATATTTCCGTGTTTCCTAGGCTGATACATTAAAATATATGTAGACAGGTAGAAAAGTTATACTATTAACTTTTTTTAACCCTCCTGGGACACTTTCATTAATGGTAACCTAAAGAAAATTGGAATGGGGATAACTTGTAACATGGTGTTGGCTGTTATACCAGGCTTTGTCCTTGTCTCAGCATTTGGAAGGAAGGTCAGGAAGATGAGCTGGGACTGGAGAAACAAGAAGGGAACAGGGATGGGAGAAGAATTTGAGAAAAACTTTTAAGGTTCAAAGGACGGGTCTCAGCTGCCTGCAGGTCGCAGATGTGAAGATATGGATACATTGGCATTAGGCTGTGTTGCATTGCAGGAAAATACTAATTAACAGTCATGAGTTTTGGAATCTAATTTTTAGTAAATGTGAACAACAGTCAGAGAGTATGAGAGACACAAAATACATACAGTGCCCTCACTGTCCACTTTCCCCTGCACTGTCTTTCTGATGAGCACAGTCTGAATGTGAGTCGTGCATGGGGTTAAATCTCAAGGTTGTTGCATGTGAAATCCTTGTTATGGCTGCTAATACCTGGTGCTGAGAGGCTTTAGAGAGGGCAGCAGACCACTGATAGTGAGCAAGCATTTAACACCTTCTCACAAGTATTTCCAAGCAGTTCTAGGAGAGCTTTGTGTTAATTTACTGAACTTATGATAATAGAAAGCAAGTAAATGTATTGACACTGATGCCTTAGGGGCATCAGAGAGGGGGGATGATGCCTTAGGTTTTAGCTTTTATATTTTACAAATTCTGTATTCTCTGTATTCCTAGTGTATAACTCTGAACTGTCTTGCAGCCTGTTAGATGCTGCTCTCTCATGCTAAGATAGACATAACAAAGCCTCTCCAGTTTTGCTCTTCAAGGAC
>VXBT01006884.1:1420675-1612109 GCA_013400235.1 Oriolus oriolus
GGTTACATCATTAGTTGAAGTTTAATTGGTGAGTTTATGCTGATATGCAAATGGACCAAACCTATAACAGTATCAAGAACTTGTGACTCATCGTCCGTCTTGGGTGTAGCCTTTGGCCTGCCCAGGTGTACCTTTGAAGGCCTTTTTTTAAATAAATATCACCTTTATTCCCTTACCCTGTCTAGTCTCTGTTTCCAGGTTGGCCTTTTAAGGCATCACACCCTTCCAAAATGATTTTTCATTGCTATATTCTTTAGTATATATTCCCAGCTGAGTTGAGGTTGTTCACACATCTCACTAACTTTCTCCAGAGCCTAAGGAAAACAAAATCTAGATGCCTCCAAGCTTCCTCAAGGAAGTCACAGTTCAGGAGCCCTTGTATCCAGCTGCAGTTGCAGCTGCTGAACCCACAGCTGATGACCCCCTTGGTTTTAAGTGAAACAGGAAATAGTGGGAAGTTTAACATGAAGCTGGCACTCAGAAACAGCCCTCACATGTCCAACTGCTTTGCTACTCAGGCACCACACCGAAGGACTGCTTCCAACTCCTATTTATAACCATTTCTCTGCGGGCTTTGAGAGTTCAGCTCTCAAGGCAGGCAATGTGTGGTTGCTTGTCCTCACTGAGCAGTATTACAGAGAGAATTTCAACACAAGTTCCCTTTAGATCAAACTCCTACCTCTGGGATCTGTAGGTCTAATGAAGACAAGCTGCAGTTTCATGACTGCTTTAAGTAAAACTGCGCAGGCAGCTGCTGAAAGGTGCAGTTTTGTCTTTTCCTTTCTCCAAATATGAATTCCTGCTGCCTCCTTTGTGCCCATAGTCATGCAAACCGCAATGAGAGCTGAAAATTGCCCTGCTTCCCCAGCTGATTTTAGGGAACTCATCCATCTTGTCACTTGCATGCGTGGATGATGGTCCTGGCTCTATGGCAGCACTCAGCAGGAGGGAGATGGGAGGGGACGAAGGAAGGAAGGAAGGAAGGAAGGAAGGAAGGAAGGAAGGAAGGAAGGAAGGAAGGAAGGAAAGAAGGAAAGAAGGACGGACCATGACACACTGATCCCGTGCTCTTGCTGACCCTTTGTCTGGTACAGCACTGCCAACATTTTGCACTCAATGCTGGGATGGTGGAAATAATCAGGCCACTCAGTTCTGTGGTGTGTTCAACCTCACATCTTCATTTTATTCTTCCTGATGCCATTCCAGTCCCTGTTGGTGGCTACAGAACCCAAGTGGTCTGTATGGAATCACTTGTTCAGGACTGGCATTGGAAACTGGAGGCTAGACTGAGAAAAGTTGCCACTTACCCTCTAAGTCCTCACATTTACCCATTATCTGTAGTGCTATTTTGGGCTTGCTGGAAACCTGGGCTACCCCGCAGAGCAGCTATGATACTTCTACAGCTTCTCAATTACTGAAACTTTTCTTTTTACCAGACCTATTAGTAGGCTGGAGCTTCAGTGGTTTTAATTGCTTGACCTTTTGGCACATTATCTGTAGATGTGATCTTTACAATCACACAGGAAGGCAATTTCAGCTCTATGAATATTCTGAATACTCCACTTTATTCTCTCTTCATTAAGATTTGACACACTCCTGATTGATCCCCATATAACCAAAAGAATATGAAACTCATTATAACTGAAAAGTTTTAGGTGTGGGTTGCTAAAAAAGCTCCTTTTTTTGGTTGTTGTTTCTTTAGTGATGCCTTGTGTACACTGCCTATCTAAGGGGATGTTCTGTCTGCAAACTGTCTTGTTAACAGCAGATCTGTTAATAGCAGATCTAATAAGCACAGAGGGGGCTGGTTCAGAGCACGTGTCACTTTGGGATCAGCCATTGAGCAGAGTGGTGCAAACTGGCTTTTCCTCCTAAGATGATGAGTGCCTTAACAGCAGCCAGGAGTGCCATTGTCACACCATCCATCAACTCCCTTCCATCCCTCTTAGCTGAACCCATGAATTAAGCAACTGTGGTTAAAAAGCAATAAAATTAAAAGTTGTAATGGGGAGACATTGACAAAAGGGTTACAATGAGCTGGCCATATATCTTTTAACTAGCTAAATATAACCATAGGTTTCCATAAGTTCAAAGAGTGGTGGCCTGGAGAGGAATACAACTGTTCCAACTGAGTTCTGGGCTAGGAGCCAGAAGTTTGTTAAAACACCTTAGAACATGCTTATTCCCTCTTAGAACATTTTTTGGTACTTGCTCTATTAGTATGGATTTTATTTCCCCACCAAACGAGTTCTCTGCCTTTGAACCATAAACAATAATGGCACATCTGTCTCTAGGCTGCTGTACTTTGAAACCAATGCTAAGGACACAGAGGGGTAGATTTTCAAAGCGTTGCGTGGGAGTTTGTACCAGGAGTCTAGCCAAATATTTTTCACTCATACTCATCCCTGAGCCTAACCTTTCCTCGCTCGTTAGAATGGCTCTGTTTGCTCTGCCCACGTGGGGACATTTCAGACAGCTTTTTACCTCCAGGGATAGAGCTTCAGCTGGTCAGAAAAGCCTATAAATAGGGTTTTACTGATGACCTTTTAAATCTAGTGATGGATCTTCCCTCTGATCTTTTTTATTTTCCTTTTCTGGCTTTGTCTGTGTTTGTATGTGATTCTCAGTTTCTGCTGAATTATTTACCATTAGGCCACGATGCAGCTAAAAATCCCAACAACAACACTGAGACAGGTGGTGTGGAGTGATTGCTGCCTAAAAGTGGTTACAGCTCAAAACTGCATCAATGCTCACTGTGCCCACCTGTTTTCTGTGCCGGGGAGTTTGATGGCAGCCTCATGGGAACCAGACAATTTTGTGCTGCTTTTATACAGCCACTGTGAGAGGACAGTGAAAAGCAATGAATTAAAAAGGCATCCTTGTGTCCTTCTTTGCCTGTATAAACCAGCATTGCTCTGTCCTGGATTCCTCAGAGCAAGTGATCTAGCTCTGAGGATGCTTCCTCACTGGCTGAGAAGGTAAAAGCATAACACTGCAGAAACATTATGAGCTATTGCACAGGGACATGGGCAGCTTTCAGTTGTAAAAATTGGCCAAATTGCTGAAAATGGCTTTGCTTTTTAGGTTTTCCCTTTCTTTTTTGTTAATTATCTCTGCTAAGAGGAATGTATACTTTAAAAGATTTTTGTCATATTCCAGGTGGCTTGGCTTACCATTCAGTAAAAACATACTGATCTGTGCTGCTCTCTACTTTGGAAGGACTTTACACTGTGGTGGAAATTTGCCCCTTTAAAGACTATCTCACAATGTTTCTTTGCAGATGCAGCACATGGATATTTGCTATATCACAACAAACTCCCCTTCTAGTTGCTACTGTTCCAAGCCTTATTTGATTTTGATGCACTACTTGCCATGGGGGTGTTATCATTTTTCACAGTTGAGAATCTCCTTTGATGAAATCAGCTCAAAGTTCTATCTCTGGGTGGTTTCCCAGGAAAAACCTTTTGGCTACTAGCAATCTTCCATTTAGAAATGTTTGCTGGTTGAATTCAATCAGTGTCCTTGGAAACTTCTTGTCTTTAAAGATACCATCCTTCCAGGGTTTTCACTGCTGGATCTCAGGCATCTGTCTGTGTTATTGAAGGCTGAGGCCAATAGAAACCACTTATTGAAGTCCTGTTCCTTTTTCACAGAGACATTATGGTGTAAGGAAAGAAAAGCTTGCAGATAACAAGCCAGTCAGGGTGGAAATGATTGAATCCTTGAAAGGTGTTTTCATGCCAAAGGAAAGCTCTGGATTTATAAACTGCATGGCACGCCAGAGGTGTGACTTGGTAAAGCTGGATCATACTTCTGCAAACCTTCTACTGAGGAAACAAATGCTTTTGTGAATAGTGTTTGGCATGAATAAAAAAAAAAATTTGTAATCCAAACACTTGCAAAGTTCACTCACGAGCTCCTAGTTCCTGGACGGGAAAGGATGTGATTGCTTTGATTGCTGTATACACTCACACAACCTGCACTCACCTCCTTGGGATCAGAGAAAGAACACCTCAGCCTTGTCCCATTTCAGTCTTTGTGTTGCATCGCCATGTGCTCAGGGGATTTCACATAAGTGTCCCATATGCGTGGTAGATGACGTAAGATGGTTTAAGAATTGTTCCAGTCATTTAGTCTCAAACATTTCTGAATAGATCCTCTAGTTTTTTGAGTAATAGACACATCTATCATTAAAATGTAAGAATGGATGATGAGCAGACCTTCAAATGCATGAAACTCTCAATTTTTTGATGGGAGAACTCATTATATCTCTCTGTTATTAAATAAGTTCCATAACAATATTTTAATATGATTAAAGATGCTGCGCCTCATTTCTTAAGAACTCGGGAAATTAATCTGGGCAGGGCATTAATGTAGTGGGGAAGGAAGGCATGTGAATCTTTTTTTTTATTATTATTATTAGTTTCTTTCTTTGCTACTGGTTGTATCAGTGCCTTATCAGTTAAGTGCAGGAGCTTAACAATGGGTTCTCTCAGCAAAGCCCTCTCTTTTTGCTGGGTGAGGTTAAAGAACAAACACATTGTCGTGAGCTTTTAAAAGCTTGATTTCAATTACATGGTAGTAGGGCAAAGCTCTCAAACACACAAAACTTTGACTTTGTAAAGATTGTGACCTCCCAGGTACACGTGCTTTAAGGAGAAAAAATGTACTTGACATGTCCCACTGCTGTTTCCACGCACCAGGAGCTGTGTGTATCGGGAAGAGGGGAGGGTGGGAGGGAGGTGTTCGACGTGGGATGGAGAGAAATCTTTCCTCTGGGAAAGCAAAGCTCTTCTGTTTGACTAGAAAGAATTTAAAAGATAAATATATCCCTTATCATGGAATGATAAACAACGAGGTCCAGGAAAAACTCTTTGAATAATTGAGTTTGATCTCCTGCATTTTGCAAGATTATTTGCCTTTGCATTCCTATTAACATCTTATAGGACTTTGTCTTTCCTCATGTTTGTTTGTGGCAGTGCCTGCAGTGTTACAGGCACTTTCTAGGCTTTCAGGAAGAGCTGGAGCTTTCAGCCTCTGGATGGACAGGCAGACAAACAGACAGAGGTCATGGCAGAGGAGCAACAAAAGGACTTTTCTGTGCAACCTGAGACCTGCTGTAGCTGGTATGGATTTCATAAAGGGGGTTCAAGGAGGTTGTTTTCCCTTATCCCACTTTGCCCTTCAGTTGCCTGGAAGTGGTGCCCACGCCTGCAACCACTCTGTCCACAGTTGGGTTGAAACTGACTGAAAAAATGGCATAAAACTGAGCATGAGAGACTGCAAAATGTGCATGCCTGCCCAACAGGTTTTCCACCCACAGGGGGATATTTTATAAGGTTATTTGGAGAGGTAAGATGTCCACAGAAAGCCAACAGTAGCTGGATTCCTACCCATCCTTTGAAAATCCATCCTGTATTTCAAAACACAGAAACTGATAAGGCCACACGAGTGACTCTGCCCATGGCACTATCAGTGCTTAAAAAGAAAAAACCCAAACACAAAGCAGTGCAAGGCATTAAAATGAACTGTTTTTTTCCACACTGAAATTCAGTTTTCCTTCTCAAGCCTTCTATAGGACTTTGCCTCTAAGTGTGTTGAAGGGAAATTAAATAGCATTCCTAAACATAAAGCAAAATGCCTAATCCCCTGGCCTTTCATAGCTTACCCCGTTGTTCAATACATCAGCCACTCTGGAAGTTGTGTCAGAGACATAAATGCGGCCTATGCTGTTTTGGATGTGAAAGTGAAGTGAAAGATGCCCACAAATCTAAATCAAACTGCTTGAAAAAGTGTTTTAACTGCTAGGAAACACAGCAAGGTTCAGATCAGCTGGAACGATACAGAAGCCCATAAAATCTTCCCAGAAAATGATGCAGGTTGATCCGTAATGGGTTTGCAGTTCTGGTTTCACATCCGTGTGCTGGTGGTGCAAAGGTCAGACTCCTGCCCGCCCTCTCTGCTGTGCAGCCCCCTCTGGGGTGCCACGACAGCCCTTGAATGGGCTGCTCAGCACCAAATATTTTGTGGAGTCCGAGGATGCCTGCACTATGTTGGATGTCTCTTTTTATGTTTTTTTTCCTGCCTGTAGTGGCCCTGAGGTGACTTAGTGTGGTGCATGACAGGGGCGTGGAAAGAGTTAAAAATCTTTCTCTTTTTAATGCTAGGTCCCCTATTTGTGTGAGCAGGAGCTCTCTATCAGGGCTGGGCTTTGCAATGTATTCCATCTATTGATAAGGAGGCAAAATAACATTTCTAAATTGTTCAGGGTGTTTGCAGAATGCCAAGGCACTCCAGTGGCCTTCCATACAGAGCCCTGCTGATGATAAATCATAAGAGATATTCTAGAAGTGCCTATTTACTTGTGGAAATATCTGAAATACTGGAAAGCTCACAGATTTCCCAAGGTGGGTGAAGAGGCCATTCAGCAAATTTTCCCTCTACTTGAAATGCAGTTTTCAAATCATTTAAATCCTAAGTACCTAATGAAAATACACCGTAGTCCCCATGGCTTCCTGCAGTGATATGCTCCAGTCTCAGGCTCATGCAGCCGAGCAAATAACCTCCATATATTATTTTGCACTAGGTGATTTCAGTCTGCAGCACATTCTGTTTGAACCATACGCCTATAAATGCCTTCAAAGGAGGGCAGGAGCCTGCCCACTGAGGAATAAATGCAGGAACAGAACCTCCTGTGCAAATATTAGTGTTCAGCATCTAGTGTAGCCCCAGCGAATATGTTCCTAACACATGTACAATTCAAATGAAAAGGTTATGTGCAGTACATGGACGTGTACTGACATGGCCCATGTGTTTCATGTGGAAGCACATTCACTGTCCTAAAGTAAATGTTGTCATCAAAAAAACCACCTCATTTTCCTAATATTATTAATGTGAAGGACTGACAGAAAAAAAAAATCAGATTTATCTGGAAAATGAAAAAAGTTTCACCTAATTCTTGTGGAGGTTATTCAAAAATGTTTTCCTAACTTTCTATGCTAAGAGGCAGCTATGTCAATAAATTACTTAGAAACATGAGCCTTGCTGCAAGGAGTCAACACTGTGGTTTGTATGTTCCTGTGCAAGAGAAAAGTGGAAACGCTACAAAAGGTATCTGTAAGATAACCTATCAATAAAGAAAACCTTTCCTAAGTCACACTGCAGGCTTGCTTAAAGCCTTGAAGCTTAAAGGTTCTATCCCTTCCGAAATGCTTAAAGTGAAATCTGTCTTCCAGTGATGTTAGTAGCAAATTGGTCATTATTTCCAATAGTCCTAGAATGCCATAATTACCCTTGCCTACCTTTTTCTTCATCACACTATAGCTGTGTTCAGTATTCAAATGCTGAGACGTTTTAAATTATATTTATTTATCTAACTGATTGTATTTAATGTATCGCTGGCATAGCAGCCACCACTATGTGCAGCACTGGGATGCTGAATAAAAGGCAGCAGTGATCCTGTGAGACTGCAGCATGCTGTCTGTTTACATATGAAAGCAGGTTCAATATGCACTACATTGTAGCAGCCCCATGATGCCTCTCTTCGTCGCTTGTTAGTCCAAGAGCCTCCTTACTTTCTCAGAGCTACTCCTTATGCATATGCATAACTCCTCATAATAATGCCATAAGGCTGCTAATCTATTCTCCTTCAAACCCCTCCTCAAAACTCACTTTTTCTGTGGTGGCTGGAAAACATCTGACAATAGCCCAGCAGCTGGTGTGCTGCTACTTATTCTGCTGAAGAAGATAAATACGCTGTTATCCCGACTGCTTTATTTCCCTCTTCGTTATATCCACCTGTTGTTTTCATCCCATGCTAAAATGGTGAGGTTTTTAGAGGAAAGACTGTTAGGATTTTTAATAAGTACACACGTGTCACCTACCATGGCAGGGTTCTCGGAGCAGCGTCTCTCCTTACTACTACAATATTCATATTGTAGAATTACAGACATATTGTCTAAGCAATTTTATACTCTTTCACGAATAAGACATCCCTTATTCCTTCCAAATATGTTTGCAATACGTTTTCCTTCCTGCTACATTTGCATCAGTATCTGCTCTGCCCATTGCAAAGCAGCTGAGAAGGAAGAAAATATCAGTTTTTGGAAGGAAAGCAGGGTATTGTCTTTATATGGTGAGGTACGGCGACAATTGCTGTAAATTTGGGATCAGTGGCACCTTCGCAGTCCCTTCTTCCCTTCCATTTCCTGGTGTCCAGCTTCACTCCCTCCCTCTGCCCCCATCTCTCCAAGCATTTCATCCCTGTTTGCAAGGCAGGAGCTGCAAGTGCCCTGCAAGGCAAAGCCTCTCCCTTCCCCAGCACTCGGATGAGTGGCACAGAAGCAGCTTCTCCAGCACAAAGCCTGGTGTCTTTGCCAAAAGGCCCACGGCAAATTCAGTTTGAAGCAGCATCAAGGCACATGTTGTGAGCAGTGTTTTATTCGTGTTTGGCACCTCGTGCCCTGGAGGAGACGTGGCTGAGTAGTCCCTCTGCTGCCAAGGTCCAACCTGCACGCAGACCTGATTCCTCTTCAAGTCTTGTAAACCCCCATCAGATAATATTTTCTACCCTTCTGCAGAGTGGATATTTATTTTAGGGTTGTCACCATTTCAATGTTGACTTGTTTTTGAAATTTCTACGTCATGGTGTTATAACATTATGTGAGGCTCTCAGCTCTCAGTGGTTCACAAAAGCACTTTCTAGTCCACCTCTTTGCACAGGAGAGTTTGAAGCTTCCACTTCTGAGAGAAGGCAGCAAATACAAGAAACAGCATGCCATTATTATATTTGTTAAAACTGAGTTATCTTTGGCCTAGTTCATATTTCCTACGACAATCTAAAATTACTCTTGTGCTTGAAAAGGCTAGAAGAGTGAAATATCATTTTTATTGTCTCATTTCTACAATTTCTTTGTAAAATCTGAAAATTTCATTAGGCTACTAAAGCAAAAAATATGGTATATATCTGGCACTTTTTTGGGTAACAGCTGTTACAGCAACTAGTGATAATTTAACAATTTGGAAGTAAGTTCATTTTCTGTCTAAAGCGGACAATTTTCTTGTAGAAATTTTTGTGAAAAGCCAACTATAAAATCTGTTTTAAAATTGAAGATGTGGGTGCTTTTGCATTTATCCAATCTGGAATTTGAAATTGCACAGATCGTGTGACTTTTATGACTAGTCACAAAGGAACAAAACAACCCAACAAAACCATCCGAACAATCCAAGAATAAACAGATATTTTTTAATCTGAAGGATGAACAATCATGAGAAAACTGCAACTGGAGGCTGGAAACACTAACTGGATAACTTATAAATCACTTACTCATCGTAGGATGACATCTGTAAGATTGATGATACGTTCAAAGCTCATTTTTTGCAGTCTGTTAGGCTGTTCCTAAGTAATTGAGAAAGCCTTTGGAGTGCTCTGTTAAGATCTGCCCCAACACATGCTGCAGTCAAAGTACGTCCTCCCATTTAATCCAGAAGGCATAGGAGGAAGACTGTTAAGAAGCTCACTGAGACTTTAAAAACACTGACTTAACAAGGAAGATGGAAGCAAATCCAATGGATAGGACTTGGTGGACGAGCAATGTCCACTGGTGGTTCTGCGTGTCAGGAGTGAGCTGGGATCACCTTCTCAGGATGTCAGTTCAGTGGCTGATTTGCGAAGGTACATGGTATCCCCATGGGCCCTCAGCACAGCGTCCTTCAGGTGCTTTGTGTTGGGGTCTGCAGCTCTCATGGATGGCACTCAGAGTAGAAATTAATCCTTCAGCTCAGCCTTATCTTCTAAGGCTTACCCTGTGTGTTCCTCGTGGATGCCTGCCTCTGCATCCAGCCAAGACAGTCATGGGGGAAGAAGCTGTGGATCAGTGCTTGGCAGTGATGTTTGAATGGGCATTGTCACTTTTCCCATTTTTAATTTTCCCAGTTTTCTCTACCTTGGCTTGCTTTCCACCATTCCTTAAATTCCTGTCTCTTTCCTGCCCCCATCCTACTGCTCCTCCTTGAATTGCCCTCTCCTCATCTTTGTTTTTTTGTCCTTAGAATAAGACCATCTCCCCAAAAGCAGTGGCTGTGGCATGACCTAAGGGAGCTCACTGGGGCTTTTTTCCCCTCCCTACCCTTTCCTGTTGGTGAGAGGTGCTGCTCAGGATGTGCTTGGGTGAGAAAGCTGACCACTCACATTTCAGTAAATGGGAAGTGGCTCAAAGTGACCTAGAGATGCTCTGTGCTTTCTTGGATAATTTGTGCTACACACATGCTTAATAGCCTGCAAAATAGGCAGAGTAACCGGAAGACTGAAGAGGGAACTTGAGTGATTATTATGGAGTCACTGGAACCATTAAATTCAAATGCAATGTGTTAATAGCCTTACCAAAAACAGTTTGTAGTAGATTTGTAAGCCAGCAAGGAAGACCAGATATAAGGTTGTATGCATGCATGCAAATAGTTCTCATTGCTCTCAGGGTTATTGATTTTGCACCAATAGGCACCAAGACAACCATTACCACTGACAGGAAGCTCTGTGTAAGTACAGAGGCATGAAATAGCTGGTGATCAAGATAAAAGAAACAGCACTTACCAAAGCAGAAAAGACTACTACCTGTTGTGTGATAATGACCTCTGGGTTCTTGGAGCTTCACACAAAGTCAAAAAGGGAGTGACATTCTGGTGGAGCTCACAAAGCCAGGCCAGCCAAGGGACAGAAGCCTGTTGAGAGGTGAAGGTAGTAAAAAGCAATTTCTGTTGTGGCCAGTTCACTTCTTGGTGTGCATAAAGGGTCAGAAATGAATGGATGGCTGTTTGGAGGTGTGTGCCTCTGCTGGGGGGTTGTGCCATAGAAAGAGAATAATGTGCATTGCAAATGAGGTTGTGGAAGGCTTACCAAGATGGCATTGGTGTGGCTGTCATGCCAGGGCCAGGCCAAGTGAAGGTTCAGAACTGTTAGCAGTAGTACTAACAATTACTACTGCTTGAAGGAGCAATGGGGGATTGTAAGACTACTATATTTCAAAGAATTTGTGATACAATGTCCTTTTTTTGTGCTTTGCCAGAACCACTATCAGGACACCCACTTCAAAACAGTAGTTTGTCTGGGTTTGAATTATACGTGGGGCCACTTGCACAGCTATGCAGTGATATTAAGTAGCACAATGTCATGTTATATGCAAACGCTTGTGTCTTTAGAAATACAAAGGAAAGTCTATGTATTAAAATCCACCAAACCAAAAAGTTGTTCAATTAATCAGCAGCACTTCTTCTAGAAAGCCCCATGCTGAAACTAGAGGCATGTAAATCCTACCTTGTACTTAGATGCTGTTCAAATAATTTACCTTGTCTTTTTTTGAAAGAAAAGAGAGAAAAAAGCAAAACAAAATAATCTTGTGCCAGTAAGAGGAAAAAAAAGCTTTCTGTCAGCTGTGGCACGTTTAAACACCCTAAATATTTCATCAGACACTGCACTTAGTTCAGTGTTTTAAATAAGATTTAATAAATAGCTGCATGTTCAGACTTGTACAGCCCTACTTTTGTCTGTAGTTGGCAATGTGCTGCTGTATGTGTTTGACTGCACAGTTAAGAATTTTAATTACTTACCTGTTCCATACAGACACTCATTCTCTTTTAACTGTTTATTAAAAAATAAAACCGAGCCATTGTGCAAGAAGTCTTCCACACACCGTACAGCTGCACTATTGCCCAGAGTAGGCCCCTATTTTCTGAATGTACCCCCACATTCCCCTTGCCTCCTACTCCCAATGTCCAGTCTCTGGAATTCCCACAGACCTGAGACGTTCATGTAACTATGTAATTCCCTTTGAATGTCCTTGCTGTTAATTTTACAGAGATGTCAGAGATTCTGCCATCTGCACACCCAAATGGATGGCACAAGCAGTGTCTGTCTTACCAAAAACACAGCTGGAGCTCATGGTCTTCTGCCTGTTTTTGTTTGTTTGTTTTGTTTCTAACTTCTAGACCCATTTGGTAAAATAAATATTGAGGAGAATTGAACAAACTCATCAAAATTTGAGTTAAGATCCAACAGTAAGTTATGTTATCATCTTTTTCTGATGGGCTCCCTTAGCAATGACATTAAAAAAAAACTATGTCAGGATGAAAATCTTCCATCATTTTAAGTTGGTGGTCAGTGAATGAGTCACAGTTGAAGCTTCACACCTCAAGAAGTTCCTTCTCTGCTATAGAAGCAGCCGGGCTTAAACTAGATGCCTAATTTTTAGATATCTCAAATTACATGAGATGAATGTCGTTCTTAGGGTACATTGACAAAGATGGCTGTAGACAGGTACCAATTTTTATGTCTCCACTCCAAGCTGACCAGTATTGAAGCAGCTCTGCAATCTATGCCATATGGGGCATGTTTGGAGTCCATATATTTTGCAATTTAGCGACAAAAGGGTGAAGCAGAGCGTAGGAAGGTTTCTGACCTTTTCATGAAGATGCTAATGTCAGAAAGCCAGAAACAGTGGCTGTCCTGAACCATGGGATGTTTGTAAACAGCTGTATGTAGATAAATATACAGATAGGCATTTGTTTTCCCAATTACATCCTATTTGTTGTTTCATAGTTCAGAATGTGTCCTGAATACAATAGTAGAGAAATAGCTTAAAAGCAATTAATGACATCATTTCGTATCTAAAACTTGGGTGCAAATGAAGTAGATGTATGGATTTGAGCCAAAAAAATGACAGGTTATCTATTAAATGTGTCTTTTGATGGTAGTATACTCGCTGTTGGATTTCAGGGTACATCAAAAGCATTGGAGCGAATCTTTAAGGACTGAAGTCTGGCAGTTTCAGAAACACCTTAGTTTGTCTGCCATCCTGACATGTTCCTCTGTGGATGTTCTGCTGACATGTCCTTTGGTCAGATGAGGTCAGTGGCCCAGACCTTGTACTGCTGTATAGCTGAGCATCTCTTCTGAGCTTGTTGCTCTTTGACTTGAGTGCCACAGCAGGGTTTTCACAACTTCAGGTCTGGTGGCTTTAGCTGGCAAGGCAGGCTGGGAGGCCTTGCCTTTCTTCTTTGTCATGGGAAGATGCGTTTTCACCTGACAGATCTTGGAGCACGCAGTGTCTGGTTCCATACGTGTGAGCAGGTGTGATGACAAGCACGTTTGGGTCATGGTAGGTAGCTGAGGAGTGGTATCCAGGTGTAGAAAAGTTGTATGAGCTCGATCTCCTGCTCAGGCTCACAGACCATGACTCTGTGCAGAGCTTTAGAGCTGGGGTGTTGCGCAACCTGAAAGCAACCACTTTGCCAGTGCCACCGTGGGAGACTCCATCATTGTGGGCAGCATGGGAATGTGCTCAGATGGCAACTCACAGAGTTAATGTGTGAGTGGATCCCAGCCTGTCGGGATATTTCATTTTGGTCTGCAGATTTTGTGAGAGTACTGAGTGCATTGTTTGCCATTAGCCAGTTTTAAATGGACTTCAAATTTGTCTGGGGACGCTGCCCCCAGGATTAAACTTAGTGTGTCTGGAATTGCAGTCTACTTACATATGTGTTCATTAGAATGCTGAGCCAACTGTCTATAAAATGTCAATATTCACATTTCTTTGGTGCTACAACATTTGTCAGTTTTGGAGGACAGTAGACTAGCAGAACATCCTGTTTTGTTTTCAAAGGATTGCTTCTAGTTCT
The DNA here is from genome assembly GCA_013400235.1 of Oriolus oriolus. Taxonomy (NCBI): domain Eukaryota; kingdom Metazoa; phylum Chordata; class Aves; order Passeriformes; family Corvidae; genus Oriolus; species Oriolus oriolus. Next base: position 1,434,344 of record VXBT01006884.1, read on the forward strand.
TGTAATTTCCTACTGAAAATGAGAGGCTGCTTTGCTGAAAGGGAGAGTGGGAGGAAATGTCCTTATTTTCATCCTTTGTTGTTTCTTTCATTTGAGTGTTTTCTCCTCCTTCCTCTTGCTTTTCTCACATTTACTGCCTACCTTTACACTTGTTCACTTGTCAGAGAAAGATGTTGATATCCTGTTGGCCCATTAGCTATCTTTTTGCTTGACTTGCCAGACTACTTCAATATGCTTTAGCATGATTGAGAAAGACAGCTTCTTTTCTCTGATTTTTTTAAAAAAAGTTTGCATTATGTTTTTCATACTGAAGCTTTTACAGCAGAAATACTGTAAGTAATTCAATTCATAAATAGCAAATGTTACCTTTGCTCCTAAAATCCAGGAAGCTGATGAAGATTTCTGCTTTACTTTCTGCTCTATCTTCTTTTATTTATAGAAGAAGAACAGAGGGAGCAGGGCAAAATCCTTGGAGAGAGACAAGAAATCTCTTATTAATGATTTTTCTGGAGTGAGCATAGGCACTGGGAGCATCCTTGCCCCTTCCTTTGTCCTCCATCAATTTGAATGCAGCAGATGGTACCATCAAGCCATGTTGGAACAGCAGTATGAGGTGGTTTAAACTAGAAGTATCAGGAAAGCTATGAATCCATTTAGTTCGTGTCAAAGGTGGTTGGATAAAGACAAGTATTTATCATGAATGAGATGGAGAGAACAGATTATGGAAAAAAAGAGCCTCAATTTTAATATTTTTTTCATGAGAACTCTGAGAGTTGTCATCATTAAAAAAATCTATTTTCTCTAACTGGGCGTCAGACTTAAAGACAAAAAAAAAGTATTTTTGTGATACTTTTTCTAGCACCTCCTTGCGGTCTAAAGACAGCATGTGAGCATTGCTCAGAAAAACCCCCTAGATTTCAATAGTGTTACTTTATCTATCCACAAAGTAGGTATCTGAGCTGGATTATTTGGCTCTCTTATTGGCTAAAGGGGAGGGACAGGTGGATCCTTTCAGGATCCTTTCAGGATCCTTGGCCACTTCAAGTAAGGGATTAATTGCCCTTTGGGGATGTTTCCTTTTCCTTGGCTATAAAAGATGGCTAAAGAGTTGTTCTATACAATAACTTGCAGCCTTGAGGGAAATTCCTGTGGGTGGCCTTTACCCACTTTATCTCCCAGCTCAGGTGTTTAACACAAGTGATACACAGAAGAATCCCCACCTTGTGTCCAGACCAAATGTACTAAGTACATATGACATAAACTGCATGTTGGAGGGCTGTCTTACTTCTCTGACCACTGTGACTTCATACCTGAAAGTTGTCATTTAAAATATCTTTCCTTCCTTTGCTCACAGTTTAATTGGTGTGACTGGAAACCACTGGCACCAAAAATTCAGGGGGCACGGGTCAGAAAACTGAAAAAAAATGGGACATTTTGCCAGATATCCTACGTGACAGCTTTGCTGTAGAAAATTCCTTTTGACAGTCTTTCTGAATAGTACTACCCAGAATGAAGTGACCACAGAATCACAGAATGGCTTGGGGTGGAAAGGTGGAAAGATCATCTAGTTTCAACCCTCCTACCCATGGCAGGAGCAACTCCCACCAGATCATGACCTGGCTCACAAGGATGGAATTTTATATGATACCACTACACTTTTTAAGTGATCCTTCGAAACATTTTGCCTCTTTCACTTAATATTGATATACTGCTCCTACAAATGCTTTGCTAACTGAAAGTGCTATCTAAATGCTAATTATTCTTGTTCCCTGGGTTTGGAAAGCAGACCTTCCTCTAACAGTCCATCAGGGAGGGTTTATTGTCTGTGAATGTGCCTTATGATCCTGGAGCACTCACAGCAGAAAAATGAAATCAGGTTCAAGTCCAATTCATTCTTCTCAATTTGTTTTTTTTTCTGTGAAGTAGCTGAAGGATAAAATCATAGCTGGGCCACCTGTCTTATCTGATCTATGCCACTTCCTTCTCTAGTCAAGTTAAGTTAGGACTATACTGGCATGCAGTGAATTTTACTTTGATTTTTTGTCTTGTGGCTTCCATAATTCCTTTGTTTTGCAGTGCATATCAATGTGTGGCATTATACAATCTCTCAACATGCAGCAATCAGTGGTTTCAGGGAGCTGGATCCATAGTGGATGGATCCATAGTGGACTTTTCTGTGGGCATGAGAATGGCTGTGGAACCACCTCCTAAAGAGAATGTGTCCTATGAAAGGGTCTTCCTTCTCTGAGTTAACACTGCCCGACTGAATCTCTGTGAATGTCTAACTCTTCAGTTATCAAAACCAGAACATGTTGCAAAATGAATAAGCAAAATGGCTTATTTAAAGATGTTGAAACACTCTGGTCTTCCATTCTTCCTGTCAAATTCAACCCAACTTTACCATTGGTTGCAGATCTCTCTAAATTGCGTGGATGACCACAGTTGTATTAACCTTAAAACCATTTTCCAGTTTACCCCTCCCTTCCCAATATCTTCCCCCAGTGAGGGACAGAGGTACCCCAGTCACTAGACCAGTTTGTAGCTCTCCACTCTGACATATGCAACTCCACAGACTTTATCCCTAAGCATTATATTTCAGTGAAAATATTTTTCTGTGAGCTTTCCTTCTTGTTAGTAGAAGGCGATTTCAATGAAGCATTTGGCTATTGCTTTATAGTGAACTTTCAAATAAAAATTGGTCTATCTCTTATGAATGAATATGTGATTTGAAATGCTGATGCCAGGTTTTATTTTCAACTTTAGTTGTTATACCATCTGCTTAAAGAGGCCTAGCACTGAGGTGTCAGAGATATTTCTTCACTTTGCTTTTCTCTTCCAGGACATTAAAGGGCACTTTCAAGTTAAACTCATCACGAGACTATGTGAAAATGAGAGTGTCTGATGTCTGTTGTAGGTGAGTTGACCGAAGAGATTGTGAGACTTCAAATTTATCTTTTTGTTCTGAAAGAGCAGAAGTCAGATCTGGCAATTAGAGTGAATTATGGTTCCGTTCCCAAACCGTCTTTTCACCAGATACACAAAACCCCCCTATGTTTATGTTTGCCACTGCTGTTTGGTGGAGACGAATGTTTCTTTAGTCTTTGTTTGCTTATGGGAAGCTTAAGGCTTATGCAAAGATTGGCACCTAAGTATAAAATAGTTTTGTGCACAGCAATAGCTCAAGGTTTTGAAGAGAGGTCAGCTTTTAGGCTTTACTTTAATTGTTGCTCTTGTAATCCCGAGATGCTGAATGTTTTTTTTAATGCAGACATGGGCTGAGTAGACAAAACTTATAAAACCCCCAGCTAAGCACGGTGCTAAGCTTCTGAATGTTTTCACAAGGCACCTCAGGGAATGTGGAGTTACAGTAGCTTTTAGCCACTTCATTTTGTGAAAATTTGGTATTGTAAAACCCTTCTCCTGCTATTGAGGCTGAGGAACTCATTGTTGGGAATTAGTGTGACAATGGAGCAGGGTTACTCTTGGGATCCTAAAAAGCAGTATCTGTTCTAAGGGAAACTCACAGCAGAGTTCCTTGAACTACGGAGAGGAATGCAGGTTTGAAATGTTGGCTCTGAAGGCAACAAAAACAATTAGATGAAAGTTCTAGTTAATGTTAAGTCTTAACTAATTGATTTCTTGTTTTCCAACCTGCCTTTCTTTCTGAGACAAATGCCAGAGATACAGAGTCCTTCCTTTTCTTGTATTGGGTTAATGTCTCTGTTGGAAATATAGAGCTTTGTTCTAAGCCTTACTGGAACTGTAACGTCACCCTTTAGAAGAAATACTGACAAAGTCATAACAACATATTCATTTAAATGCAACTGTCAATGTACAGTTGGCTCGTTAAAAGGGGATTTTTAGTAGCCATCTCAACACCTACCTCCTCCCTCACTCTTTGGACCCAAATTGCTTCAGTAGTGGCTGAATTCAGCTGAGAAGCTGGTTACCAGGTTGGTTGCATTTTCCATTAACATCACTCAGTATTTTGTTACAGATCGCAGCACACAGCATTCTGCACACTCAATTGCTCCATTACCGCAGTGAATAAAACAAATTTGTTTATTTTTTTCTAATAAACTTTACTCCTGGTTATAACATCACCTCTCTTTTGAAATTCTGACCATCATTCTTGACTTGGGCTAGACTTTTACTGTTGTCATTTACTTGTTTATTTTTTGCTTTCTGAAGAAAGCACAAATATCCACATTTTTAGCACTAACTTAATGTATGTGCTCCCTATCTAGTGTTTGACTACAGGAAAGTCTCAGGAAAGATTGCCATTATATCTGTTGTTCATTTTCAACTCCTCTGCATTTTGGGAGTTAGATCGTGGCCTTGTCTGGCTTAAGAGAATAAAAAACCTTCTCAGCTCACTGGTCTGAGGTTTGGGTTTGGTCTTGATCTCAGCTACGGAAATCAAGGATCAAATAGCTCAGGAGAAGGCCTCTGCCTTTATTCTCTGGCCAAGGCTGCTGTCAAGAGATGTAAGAATTAAACCGAGTTCTTTCTTCAAGGGAGACAGAAACTTCCGTCTGCAAATGAGCCTTCAGATACGATGAGCTACAGGTTATTGTTGAGCCCCTAGGGTCTAACCCTGAACTGGCTGCACTGTTTCTCTCTTTTAACTCCTGATATTTTATTCTGCTCGTAAGGGTGAACTGTCTGAAGCAAGGCAATAGTATGGGTTTGGAGAGGAGTGGGATACAAGTGAATAAACCCACTGTACTGTGCTGTGATCTATGTGTGCCCTGAGTGGTCTTGTGGGTGAGTTACCAGCAAAAAATAATGCACTAAACATCAGGTTATTACCTCAAAATGGGGAAATAGGCAGCTGGATTTCCCTGAGTGTTTGGCTGCCTGACTTAGGCACTTACCAAGGGCTCAGCTTATAGAAAAAAGGGCTCCTCGTGGACACACACCCACAGCTTGGATCATCCAGTAGCCTTCTAACCTCTGAGGCTTTGTGCTCTTAAATTATCATATGACTTTCAGGCAGGTATTTTCATGCCTGTGTTGTCTTGCTGCTTCCAGGAAGTGAAGACATGTAGTTCCTGGCTATGGCACAGCCTCCGTGAACACTCCAAGTGAACCCAAATATCTCTGCAAATGTACAGATCCTCTGCAAATCTCACTGCAACCTCAGGAACACAGTCAGCATTTCAATCATATTTGCTATCCTACTATTCAAACTAGTAGAAAATTAACAGATATGAACTTAGAGAAGGATATCTAGATCAGGTTTATATTAGAAATCACATATCTGAGACTGCCTAGAAGTAGCTCAACAGAGGGTTATGAATAATGTATGACACTTTTTACTGCTGGAAAGCCAGTGATAGCTGAATTAATCCACTCATATTTCTATATATACATAAAAAGCCTTAGCTTCTTTTCAGCCTTTATTCTTGCTGTAGTGTAGCAGGTATTTGAGTAAAGTCAGTGATTTTTCTTCCTGTCTGCTTTAGAAAACAATACTCATAGGCTCTTTCTTTGACTTAAACACTTTCATTCTTCCTAAAGCTTTTAAGAGAAGCAGAGCTTTCAAGATCAAAGATGTTAATACAACACCTGTACTAACACTATATCCAGTCGTTATTGACCATTCTTTGTGATATTGTTTTATGCAGGTGCCTTTCCAGTGTGCTCTTTAGAATGTGAGGGAATACAAAAAATAAGCATCTGTGTATCTTTTTATCACACTTTAAAAAGCAGAGCTTTTTGACAAATGGGGGGGAAAAAAGCACATAAATATAATCACTCTGCTCCTTGCGATCCAGAGTTGTAGAGAATCTTCAGATGGTTGCTCACATGATCATGAAATCACTGTGTATTCTGTAGAATTCATGGATATGAGCCAGAAATGAATATTTACGGGTGGTGGCAAAGCGTGCCACTTGATAATCATTTTTTGTTACCTCTTTTTAAAGAATGGAAATTGTCTTGCCAGGGAGCAGAAATAATTCCACATGTCTTACATTACCTATCCAATTCAGCCTGGAGAATGTGTGGTGAGTACTTACAGGGAGAAAGTAAGGGATAACTTGTGGGCTTTAATTTATTCTTGAAAAGTACTTTGCAAACACTTAAAAGTATCATACCAGAAAACAGAAATGAGTTTTCCAGTGATCAGAAAACAAACTAAAGGGGAAATGGAGAGGGATAACATAAAGTAATTGTTCCACACAGACAGGAATCAAACTATTGCTATTGGCAGCTATGTTACATTTAGAGACCTCTTGTCCTGCCATATTCCTGTTTTAACACTTACCAGACATGAACTGGGCATATTTAAAGACTCAAGAACAGAAATAGGTACACACATTAAAAAATGTCTATGCTGAGGTAAAGGATAGCTGAACTCTATGACAATCGTGTACTTGTGGATCAAAACTTAAGGAACATTTTCTTGTGCAAATGTTCTACATTTATTTGTTCCTCAAAAATGAAGTCTTTATTTCCTTTCAGGACAGGATGTAAAGGTGGCTTTTTATGACTTTAATCTGGAGCAGTTGATTGTTGTGCAATGTCTTTGAGTTTGACTGGTAAATCTCTGTTTTCTTCTTTAACAGTAATATTAAAGAAAAGGGAGATAACAGAGTAATCCTGTCCCAGGATGAAAGCCCATTTATTTGAGACCTGAATATTCATAACCACGTGCTTGAAAGAGATCAGACTGCTGACCAGTTAGAGAAAACACTAAGCAGAAACATTTGTAATGCAGCTTCCTTCTTGCTGATAGGCTCATGAACAGGTAATTCACAAACTGATAAAACATATTTTGGCGTTTGTAAAAAATGTTGATATAGTATTTTATTTTATTTATTTTATTTTAACACTTTCTTTTGTCTGCTTGCAGCGTGGTGCTGTATGAAGCTGTGACATTTCATGGCAACTCTGTGTTAGCAGTAGCTGAAGTCCCTAAGAAACCAGAGTAAGTGAAACCTCGTGCAGTCCCTGAAGTCAGTGATAACAGCTCTGTGGAACAGAAGGAGATGGGAGTGGTGTTCCCACAGCATCAAACCTGGGATTCTACTCCCAGCCCTGAGCACCTAAAGAACTCAGATATTAGAGATGCATGAATTCTTCCAAAAGAGGGCAGAAGCAGCATTTACAGAGTCCCCTTGACGAATCTGTTCCTTTCACCCAACTGCAGTCTTCTGTCTCCCAGTGTCTCAGAATATAAACCTCTGGCTCTGCAAAACAAACAGTAAGAACCAGCCAGGAATCCCCACAAACACTGCAACACCTACAGAGCACTACGGATTTTAGAACATAGCAAAGTCCTAAATGCTCTCTCCCTGACAGCAAACCTCAGTAGGGAAAGTACAGACTGCAAAATGGGTGCAATGATGAAGGTTATTTTCAGCCCCTAATATTCATACTTTTTCATTAGGTTTTCAGTTTGAACGCTTTAGAAGGAGTTCAATAAGAAGTCTGAGGAAGTGTGTGAGCTTGTGTATAGTGCTTAGATAAAAGAAAGGCAGAGGAATAAAGCAGTGGTGGACAGAAAGGTATGATGTTATGCACCCAGTGTAACATTTTTGGACATTCTAGGCTTGAGATCAGACCCAATGTGTCACCTTGGCCCACGGCAGTAAAATCATTAAATAAAAGGCTGAGAAGGACCACAAGAGGTAATTTAGTCCAGCTCCCTGCCCTAAGGCAGGATCACATCTACCTGCGTCATTTCTGACAGATGTTTGTCCAACCTACTCTAAAAAACCTGCACATGATCATGTCTGCCAGGTACCCAGGCAGACTTTCTTGCATGTTTGGCAATGCTTGGGTAGCCTGTCAAACCAACAAAGTCTCATTGAATTGACAGTTGAAGACAGTAAGAGATAAAAAGAAATTTATATATATATATATGTACACACACACATATATATATATATGTCTTTACACTACAGAGAAATTGTATTTGATTTTACATTACTGTCTCACTGGCAATTATTTAATTCTAGTCATTTAGATTCTTTTTAATGGACTGTTTAGGTAAAAATACGTTGTGGGATCTGCAGGCCGTCAAAACTGGGCTGTGGAAAGAAAATACAGACATCAAAGTAGATGTATATGGAAGAATTTTGTAGGCAATATTAAAAAGTTTCAGCCCAATTTAGAAGACACTGCTGATATCTACATCCACATTTTTAGGATTGTCTTACTGCAGTTGAGATGTTGAGAGAACAGCGCATCATGTTTCACCAAAACGTCTGTCAGATAAACTTCCAAGATACAGATCGATATGTCTTTTTGAAGTGTTTCACCCAAAATCTGTAAGAACAGTCAGACTGCTGACCTTTGATGGTGTTTTCTTTTTATTAAAAAAAAAGAGACATTTTCTGTCTTTTAGATTTTGTGAGTGTCCCCTTCCAAAATGCCAGTTGCCCACAGCAAGATTTTAATTAATGTGCTTCTGGATCACTTTCAGGACCCTGTTCTGAAATCAGAGAATGTCATCTTATGCTGTCTCCCCACTCAAAATTACCTGGTGTCTGAGAGTGGCTGTGAACTGGCAATGGGTGCCCACTTTCAGTGGACAAATGAAAAAATATTTACAGTCAGGTCTGGTTGTGTTGTTCCTTAGTTTTGGCAGCTCACTGTGGTTGTGAGCCCTGCTCCAGAGCGTGGCTCTTGGTGAAAGGGCTGTGAGAAGCAGAGTTTCTTCATGCATCCATGGAAAAAGTAGAGGGAGAGCTATGTCTTGTAGCTACAAAGAAAGATGACAGGAAACAGAAAAGCATAGAAAACAGAAGAATAGGGAAAAAAAATGAAGAAGTATGGAATTAGAGGCACGAATCCCTAAGAAAACCTTCACTCTCCAGGCTCATGTTAAAATTGCATCCTATTAATATCTCCTGAACATTCAGGAAGTTACTCTTCTGTAAACAACCAGCTGTTATGTTTTGTTCTGAATTCCAAGCTTTCCATCCTGTATCCTTGCATGGTTCCTACCGTATATTTAATCTTATATGTATATGTGACAGGTTTGAAAGAAAATAGGTCAACAGTACTTAGGAAAAGTAATACTTTAATCAATTTTAACGTATCTTCTGATGGATAGTGACTGAGGATAACATATTGCATTCACTAATTCCATTTAAAGTAGCAGAGACATAAAAAAATCATATTGTTTAAATTGCTTGGGGAACACAAATTATCTGTTTTATATTCCCATAGAAGCTATAATATTCAACAGGATACATGCAATAATTTTAGTATCCACTATGAGTGTTATTGATATACAATGTACATGTAAATTCATCCTTCTTCAGTTCTGTTTGGAGGGATCATTAATGTGTAATGGATCTGACAACACAGTAGACCTTAATGATAAGTTGTAACTGGACTTTTACTCTTTTTATGCTTAATAGATTTTTACTTAAATGAGATATCCACTAATCTACAGCTTTCAGAAAGTGTCCATATGTGGCTGAGGGCAAAGCACGTGAAATGCAGTCGTTGGAAACTCAATATTGAAAAATTTAAAATTAATATCATTACACTTTTTTAAAAATAGAAAATGCACATTACTTTTTAATGCAGATCATCCCATGAAAGACACAAGCAGTAAAAATGACCTGGATTTTTTGACAGAAGCATCGACATTCCGTATAAGAATATTAGAACCAAATCTCTAGCACGTATCTCTCAGAGTAGCTCCACTGATGTCTATAGAACTATGTCATTTCATATAGGCTTGAATCACAGAATCATGGAGTGGTTTGAGATGGAAGGGACCTTAAAGATCAGCTGGTTCCAATCCCTCTGCCAAGGACAGGGATGCCACCCCCTAGACCAGATTGCTGAGGGCCCCACCCAGCCTGGCCTTGAGCACTTCCAGGGATGGGGCATCCTTAACTTTTCTGGGTCACCTGCTGAAGGACTGACATGAAGGAAATGATGACTCGACTATCTATTTGGTCTTAGGACCTTTCTTGGAAGAGTGAAACTAGTGGAAGAAGTAAGTCCCATTTTCAAGATGACAGAAAAATATGAATAGTACCAAGCAATCAACAGAAAATGGTGGACAGGTAGATGCTGGAAGAAAAGCACAAGTGCAGTTCTGGAAGTCCACAGAAGCAGAGGAAGATCAAGTTAGAGTACAGATGAATTTTTAGCTCTGTGCGTAGTGTAAAGTAATGCACAATCTTGTACTAAAGTAACACAATATTGTAATATTTAGATGAATCTATAGTGGCTAACAAAATGTATGAGATCTTAGCTGTTGATCCAAAGGTCTTGTACCAGCTAATTCTTAAAAGAAGTGATAAACAGGAAACCTGACACAAGCAGTGATCTCAAAATATGGTGGAGAGAAGAAAGACCTCTGAGAAAGGGAGTTATACAGAACTTCTGTGAGATGTAGTGGGGGAAGGTCTTCTTTCCCTAACACTTTTCTTAAAATTCATTCCAGCCACCATTCCCAGGGACTGGCTGCTTGAAGGGCTTTGGTGTCCCCTCAGAGGGATGCATGATTTGAGTGTCCCTCAGGCCACTCTGTCAGCAGCTCTAGCAGACAGCTGTTGGATTTTCCTTGTCTGTTCCAGAAGCCACCCAAAGATACTCTGAATTGTCAATTGCCTGTGAGATAGGAGGCAAAAGGAAGGTGAACTAGTATGTGCAACACAGGGCATGTAAATGCTTTCATAAAACTTAAACCTTTATTTAATGGGTTCTTGAGTGAATTCCTTGATGTCATATCACCATAAAGCTGCCTGTCATCCATTTCAGTCAAGCTGCTTCCCTCTAGGGTCAGGACACCTTAGGAAAGCGGGTAATCCCAGAGTTTCTATTGCATACCCCTCCTGAAGCAGCAGAGTCCCACTGGACTAAATGCAACTGCAGGGACTTGCAGGACCCAGAGGTGTAGCAGGCATGTGATGAGCAGGGTGTGGAGGAACAGGAGTTCACAGATGGTGGCAAAGAGGTGGGACTCCAGTGGACACCACTCACTTTCTTCCATTTATTTCATTATAAACACAGATTTTGTCTTGATCAGTCCTTCTGATTTGACAAACACTTTCCAAAATCATAGAAAGAGATGTTCTTTGCCCTGATGAGCTCACAGTCCTCAACACTGCCCAAATCTGCACTGAAGGCAGAGAGGTGAGGACTCTACACAGAGGCACAACACTGGCACAGCATTGCAGGCCCAGTTTGTCCCTGCACAGATCATTCAGGATAACAACTTCAGTGCCAAATCCTCTTGCAGCAACAAAAGAGGCTTTTGCCATTCATTCACAGGCGTAAGGAGGCAAGGAAATGCAGAGTTTTCCCTCCAGCACAGACAGCCCTGCTAAGTAACTTCTGAAGATTCAGGTAACATAATGCTTTAAGAAGATCTTTTTAAAGAAATTGTGGTGGGTTTTTTTTATATGAAACAACCGTTTTATTTGCAGATAAGGATGGCTGCTGTAGAATGGAACTTCTGTGACATTTTGTTGTGATACTTTTCTCACTCTCTGTTCTAAGTAAGATATGTGGCACAGTGAGGCAATAAACTGCATGCAAACTTTAAAAACTCTTCACCCAGCTTCCTTTCAGCCCATTTTTTACACCATTTAGAAATGATATTTGTGTTCCCCCTTGTGCAGAAGAATGATGCCTCACTTTTCAAATTAAAACATGGAACTTTATGAGGCAAAGGTTGAATATAAATAATGATGTCTTAAAACAAGAGAGGATGATTGTGTAAAACTCAGCTAATAATTAAAAATTTTTGATCAGGGTCTGTTTCACAGAGGTCCTTAAATACCCATAAATAGTGAAAAGATATGTAGAAGTGCCCTACTGAAATTTCTGGCTTGTGTTCCTGTTAATGGATAGCTCTGCACAGCAACCCTCCAGAAGTAAGGTCTTTTTTTGCACTTAACTATCTTTCACTGACTCAGTGCAGTGGTTCATGTGCTTACAGTCACACAGGTGCTTAAGCACTTCACTTAATCAGTGCCTCAGGCAATGAGGATGAAGAGAAATCTACTGCCTCAGAGGGACCAGTCTGTTTTCTGTGACAAAGGCAGAAAATTTCACTTAGACTGATGAGAAGAAAAACCAACCCCAACAACATAAATCCCAACATGCTGGAGTCACTGCAATCAGGATATCTTCAGAAATTTTCCCTCTTTGGCCTAGAAATGGCTGTAAAAGGGTCATGGATGGATCTTTGACATACTGGTGCTGGGGATGGACTACATGAGATGTCCATCCAGGTGCAGCACATGCACAGGAGATCTCTGATGGGAATACAGCAGCCTCATGCAGTATCCAAGAGAATCTGTGTCTCCTGCTGTCCTTCCTTTCAGCTGGACTTTGAGATTTTAAACTGTTAATCAGGTTATAAAATGTGGAGTTCTTATGATTTGACTTCTCACCCCTCATTTCTCTTTGTCAGGAGAGGACTGGCCTTTGACTTTACCTCTCTTTGAAGCTTCCTTGCAAGAGTATAAGTGGATTTGGATGCATACCATCAATGGCTTATCTGAGGTGTGGTCCAGAGAGAGCTCTAGGAAGAGTCCATACACAGTGGGGTCCAAACGAGGTCCCTGCCCAGCACTGATGCTTTCCTTCACAGCACCACCCATATCTTCTGTTCTAGAGGGATCCCAGGTACTGGAAAATTGCAGATTGTTTTCATCTGAAGCACGATTTATCACTAAATTCAGCCAAACAGAACCTCACACATCGCTAATTCCTTGTGTATTACTAGCCAGTGCAAGGCCATGTCAGGTGTTTTGTAACTAATCTGTACAACCATTTCATCGTGTTTTCCATGTGAGGATAGTGATGAGTGTGCATGACGGTCTGGAAGAAGTTGTAAAGCTCTGTGAAACATGTAGGCATTGCTGGTGCATGGGTAAGATGTATGGACAGATAAAAGCTACTTTGTTATCAAGATGTCCCTTCTAAAATGTATTTGCTAGATTTAGGCTAGCCCCATCTAGAAATCTGCTGTTAAAAATAGCATTGCAAAAATTAATGAATGTTTATAGTATTGACTTGCATTGACAACTCTCTTAGAGGTCAACTAATGTAGTTAATAAGAAGGTGATGACTTAACCCATTTTAATTCAGTGGAGTTATCACAAAGATAACTTTGACTCCATTGCCTTCTATCCATTTGACCCATCAGAATTTTCTTTCATTGTCAGAGAACCATGTCTTTACAGCAAGCATTTTTTAAAAATCAAATCAGGGAAAACTTTAGGATACTGTTTATATGCGTAACTATTTCTATAGAAAGAGTTCTTCTGAAATAGTCTCATTCATAAACTATTCAAAGTAACAGTTGGAAATTTATGAATTTACGTTTTTGTATTTTACTAACTTATGAAATGAAGTTTTTTGGTGTAAATGATAATTTTGGCACAGTGCAGTGATACTGTATGGGTCCCACCACCCACCACCCCATCCTCACCCCCATGCTGGTCTCCAGACTTTGAGGCTGTTTTAGTTTAAGGTAAGCTAAGAACCTTTTTCCATTGATCTTTTATTCCACATCCACAAAAGAAAATGCTAAGACGTTGCTACTGATTTTTTCCCCCCAATATGTGGTCATTATAAGGAAAAAAGAAGCTCACACTTCTACCTTTTAATTGGGCGTTTAGCAGGACAATGTTTGAAAGCAATTAATGGGAAAAACATTTTTGTCCTGTTTTATCAATTGGTCTCCAAGAAAAATGCTGTCCAAAGTAACTATTATGTGCAAGCCAGGAAACTGTTGTCCTTTTCAGTTTTTCCCATGTCACAATTTATTCATTTAATTCAGTTCCTCAAAATTACTGCAGTGCCAATTATCTCTCTCTGTGTAGAAAATGAGTTTGGGCTACTTCAGCTCCCTTCATTTTATGCCTGTTTTCGGCTATTCTTCAATGAGTGAGTAATGTGCGATGTGAAAAAAGGGAGGATCTTCAAAAATATGTGAAGTGTCTAGAGTGGCTTTTTGGTACCTGTGAAGAGGCCCCTTGAAGAAGCTTAAAGGACAATAGAATATTGCGGCTAGCAGTGGTTTATTTTGTCCACATGACTCATTTCACACGCACCCAGGCAACTGATGAATGGAGGATTAACACAAGTTTTCACCTTATTGAAATGAGTGATTCAAAGCAAACAAATAGGACTAACTAGTTTGGAATATGAAATTAAAGTTTCTCTGAGTCCTTTTGTTATACATCACTTTCAAACTTAATTAGAAATATGATGGCTTTGGAATTACTTTTAACCAACTTTGTTAAATAACAGTAGTTTGATGTTTGTTATTGTCACACAGTCCACTTGTGTGAAATCTAAAGACTCCCAGGGACTGTTCAAACACATTATCAAAAAGTTGTTTTAAAACAAAATGAAAAAATGCCACGTATATACACATATATTCTCTCTTTTTGGCGGGCATGTTTTTAGACACACAACGAAAGAGCATTAGATGCATTTTTTATTGTTAGTTGCATTATATATGCCTATAAATATTTATGGATGAGTAGGTATAAGCACTATAGAAAATTGCTTTAGATGCTATCTTCATGGTAACTTACACAACCCGTTCAAGTCCTTCAGCTTTGTAATTACATTTGAACCAGGATGGGGTTACCCATGCACACCATTCAACCCTACGTGACTTCATATGGTTGCTAAGTTGCAACACCCTGCAATCATAAGAGTCATAAGCTCCCACTTTACAACTTCCCCTTGAGGAAGGATAATTTAGCAACTTTGCACGGCACGGTCAATGTCCAGGGCACACTTGTATTCTCAAACCAGAATGTCTCCCTTCTATTCCTTCTAAGGGTGCAACAAATCAATATTAACACCCTCTCTGCAGAGCAGGTAGGCAAACACACCTTGCTGGCTGTATAGTCAATGGGTCATGAGCCCTTTTCCCTGTTTTTTGGGATAATGCTCTCCAGTGCTTCTGTAATGTGGAAGTTCCCTGCAGCTGAGTTGGCTTCTGTGGAACAGCTCCATTAAAAGCTGCACACAGTTACACAAAAGCTTCAGGATTGTGGTTGAATCACAAATTTTGTCATTATTCTCTAAGGTTATGAGCATGACACTCTCTAAGGAACTTCTGCAGAAGTGTACTGAATTAAATGCAAGAGTTCTGGTTTAGTGAGTGGCAGTAAAGGGGAAAAAAGAGTTCAATGCAGCATCTAACCTGTGTCTAATACTTTTTGAAGATTTCTACAAGTGTAGGGGAGAGAGGGACCAGAGGCCTAATTTATTTCTATTTCCCACACACTCAGCAACACTATGGGATAGCTCTAGTGAGATCCATTTTTGTCATGGCATTGCTGTTCCTGGCTGCAGAGGGATGGCAGGGATGTGATTCAGCATGGAGAGGTACTGTGACCATGGGGTGACCAAAATAACCTGGGATATGGGATGACCTTTTAGCGTTTCCACTGAGAATAGCAAACACTGGCCATATTCTGATTTGCATCCAAAGTTTTATTGCTGGTTTGTGAGAGGAGTTTTGGTTTGGGTTGGCATCTGCTCATTGCTCAATGAGACAGGCAGGAGCTTTGACAAATTCAGCTGCCAAAGTTTAATGAGTGTGCGTTGAACATATTCAGTCTTTAATTTTTCCTTGTTCAGAGTCTTTTGCATTCATTGATTGGAAAATTTTCACAAATGTACAGGACTTTCCTATAAGTCAATCTTTTTTGACAGTTTTAAAAGCCTCAGTAGAGGCATGGAAATGTAAGATCTTCTCAGAAAAAATGTCTGCCGATATTTTATTTTCAAAGGAAAGAAATAACTTATATAATTTTCTTCTCTCAATCTTAAAAAGCAATGACAATTTTGCTGTTGTTGCTGTTCAGTCTGATTTCAATCTGAGGCAGGCTTTTGATGTGGAAAACCTTTTCACATCTCTCATTGTAGTGAGTGACCAAGTTTGGGTTCTGTACAGAAGCATGGAAAACTTCTTTCAAATATAACTAAAGTTTCCCAACAAGTAGAATTCTATGTTTCTGGGCAATTTCAACACTTTCAATTTTGCTTTGGTTAAAAGATTTTAAAATTTGTTTTTGTTGTGGGGCCCCATACACATATTTGAAATATTTAATGGAAAATAATTCTGTAAACTTGCTTCAGTTGGAAGAATTATTTTTGACCATGTCAAAGAGATTAGCACATTTAAAATCTGATAACTCTATACACATTGCACTGAACAGTATTTCAATATAATGCCAAAGCAGGATAAGAACCAAAATAATTTTTCTCTCATCAAGACAAAAAAGTCAAATTAGTCATTGTGAAACATTTCATTTTAGAATTATTGCAAATTTTTCTATCCCAGAAAAAACATAGTTCCTTCAGAGAAAATGTTATATTTTGATGAGGGAAGATTTCATCTAATTCATAAATGGATGGTTGTAAATCCCATTGAATCCATAATACACAGTGAGTATTTCAGTCTTCCACAGGAAGTTTTCCAAAAGGGTGGATAGAGAAAATCCTGTCCTAGAATGCCTTCTGCCTCAGAGGATAAATGGAAGTGGAGCATTCAAATGGAAGTGAAGACAGAAATAATTGAAAGCAGAGAAAGATGTTACACCACAGCCTACACTGAAACCAAGCTTGCTGTCTCAGTGTGAAGCAAACAACATTGCCAGGCTTTGTCGGATGAATCCTAAACACTTCTGTGCTGTAACAATATCTCATCCAGTCAAGATTTTGATATGCAAAGTCAGTGGTTTCATTTTCAATCAAATCTTGGACTGGAAAAGTTCTACGAACCATTGGTCTTGCGCCTAGGATCATGATGGATGTGATAAAGGCAACACTGCCTGCACTAGGAAGAGATGCTGTAACTGTTCAACAACAGAGACTTATTTCTAACATGCCAAGTACAAGGAAAGGTTCCCATATTTGTTATTGTTTGCTGGAGCTGTCCCACCTGAAGATGATCATCACATGAATGCAGTGTGATAACTGCATATCCATGTCAGTGACATCCATGTGTAAGAAGTGCCTAACGCAAGGTCTCTTGTATTTTAACACTGATAGCAAATATTCCTACACGTCTCCCCACACATCACAGTAGGTCTTTCATACCCATTCTATGCAATTCTGAAACCTAAGGATAACTTTTTTTTCTATCATTTTCGAGGGTGGAAGGCAGCTTTACTGTTATCTGACCAGTGCGAAAGGTGATTTTGTTGAAACATGCAGAAATTTGTCCCCTCCCCAGAACCTCTGAGCTCCCTCCCCAGGTGGGACATTTTTGTTGAGGGAAGTTCCAGTGTGGGCAGCCCAGCTGCACTCTG
The DNA here is from genome assembly GCA_013400235.1 of Oriolus oriolus. Classification (NCBI taxonomy): domain Eukaryota; kingdom Metazoa; phylum Chordata; class Aves; order Passeriformes; family Corvidae; genus Oriolus; species Oriolus oriolus. Next base: position 1,451,614 of record VXBT01006884.1, read on the forward strand.
ACAGGGCTCTGTCTCCAGGCACAGCCTTTAGACTCCAGGTTGAAACCATTTTTATGGGACAAGGCATGAGCACTTCTCCAGACAAGCACAGCTCATACTGTTGGGTGATATTGTGCTTCTGTGTTTGACTAGGTGTGACACAGGTGTGTTTTGTAAGAGAATGAAAACACAAGAGCATGGCAGCTTTCGAACTTCATGAAATTATGACAGGGACCATGACCTGAGAGACTATCCTGTGTTTTTTCCAGAACTGCCATTGATGGGATTTCATATGGTTTGGTCGAGGTGCATTTCACAAGCCAGTGATGTGGAACTTCCAGCTTGTCTTCCTTCACTTTGCAGGCTTGCTTTTTACTTTTTTTTTATCTGTCCTTTAGGTTTTGATTTTTCAGCTTTCACAAGGAAAGAGCAAGTCTCATGGTCAGAGAGATGGTGCTAAGTTTAAGGAGTGGCACTGCAAGAGATAAACAGAAGAAAGTTCAGAAACACACAAGAAAATCAGTGGAACTGGCAACCAAAATTGTAAGTGAACTTAAAAAAAAAATTAAATAACAATTCCCCTCTTACCAGCTCAAGGGTTTTATATTATTAATCCCAGCAACCAGAGCAGAATGAGCCCTGCACTCTACTCATTAACAGAGGAAAAGAGGATAAAAATAAATTAAAAGGAAAAGCTGTATTATTTTCCACTAAACACACTGATGTGGAAGTGTTGTTAGGAAGCTCATCTTTATTAATTCCTCTCCCTTATTCCATTAACTCAAAAATCTCAGGGAAGTCACCACCCAATCACACTTATCCTCCTTTGAAAGCTTGCCCAACTGCACGCATCAAAACCACTGTCCAGTCCAAGGAGTCACACATTTTCTCCTGCCATGTGCCACTGGATGCTGTACCGAGTCCTGCTGCCTGTCTAGAACTGCTGGAGATGCTGCTGTGGGCTGTGAACCAGCTGCTGTATTGCAGACCAGGAATGACAGCTTACCAGGAGGGAGTTAACGTGATTCCTCTCTCTGTAATTTGCAAAGTGCTTTGGGGTTCCACTCAGTGCAGCCTGCTCTCTGAATGTGTTATTGCTGCATCTGAAAGGTTACACAGCAGAGCACTGCGGGCTCCCAGTGCTTCTGGTATTTCTGACGCTTTTTGGGGAAGGACATCTGTGAATGCCTGGCTGTGTCTAAGGGCTGAAACTGGGGGGAAACGGGTCATTTGGCTGATGTGAGGGATGCCACATGCGCCACTGGTGCGAGGGTGGGGAAGGTTCACACAGCTGTAGGGCTGCCTAAGAATAAAATAAGGACAGATTTGTTTTCATAAGGGAAGAATGGAGATAGCTCTGGATTATTGAAGGCTGGAGCCATGATTCACCCTGAATCTTCATGGGTGCCATCTCTGGCTCTGCTGAGAAGCCCTGATTCGCAATCATCTCCCCCTGCTGCAGTCCCCATCCCTCCCCCCAGTCCAAATTGGGAATGGGCTGAGAATTTGTCTCGCTCCAGCCCTCACCAGGGCCAAGAGTGTCAGCTGCTCTGTCTGATGACTGGCGCACTGATTATGCACCTATCCAGACACATGGAAACTCCACGGGGAAAAGCTCCCCAATACACACACATTTGTAATCTCTTGTGAATAGAGTCCTAAGTGCCCATTAACTGTTGCTCAATTACACGGGAACTCTGCAGAAGTAAATATGGCATGCACATGAATATCAATTAACGCCATTATGATCAGTGTGGTCGTGAGTCAGGAGGGAAATGTGCATAATCTTGACAGAGTTACGAAGACACGCTTCATTTTACTTGTGTGGATTGGAATAGTATGTTAAGCTAATAAAAGCTTTTGCATTTTTAAAAATAGTTTAACAAGCCCAGAATAGTTTTGAATCATATCCGCCTCGGATTTCAGATGTTAAAGTCAGCTTTGAAGACCTTTCTTAACAAACAGAGGGAAAAACCTCTACTGCTCAGCCTGCAATTTCTCAATTTCCCTTGCCTCCTTCAACTGTCCAGCATTCACACAGCTCTATCCTATCCAGCACCCCACAGGTACAACCAAAAATCTGATACTTGAACCAAGAAAGGTTGATAGCTGTAAGACAAATGCAGAGCACTGGCAAACTATTTCAGCTGAAATGGGGAATCTTATCCTGTATCCTGCTACCCACCTCCTCTTGGACGAGGGGTAAATCCCAGGTTGATGCTAACACCTGAAAGGTGAGTGAAAGGTGTAAAAGAGCTGCACCACATGACAATGAAGGCTTTGTAAGGGATGTCTTTACTGTCATGGATTTTTGCCTGGGGAAGAGATGGACAAATGACATACAAGGTTACCAGGAGTAGGCTGATTTCAGAAGCACCTGTGGGACTACCCCAACAGTTCTGGCCTCATTTCCACCCTGATGGGAACTTCAATGCAGTGCTACAAACTTTCCGTATAATTTTGTTCTGCTGAGCCAAGCTATTCTAGCGTCCTCTCCCAGGTGCTATTGAATTTTGGAAGCCAGTTGTCTCATAGAGAACCACAAAGACTCCTCAAGCCAAAATGGCCAAAATGTGGTGTCCTGTGTGTTGTCTCTCATAGATGGTTGTCCAGGAAGCCTGAAAACAATTTTAGCAACACACAGGTGCTTATTGCTTGAAATGCATTCAGTCTGGTTTAAACAAACATTAAAATTTCCATTACTTTGAGATCAACCACATTGCCTCATGGGCTGAAGAGCCACATGGGCTGTATCCTTGTGGGTAAACTGAAGATGGGCAGTGACAGCCAGGTACTGATCAGCCACACTGTTGTTTGATGTCTGGGCATGGGTGGGGATCAGGAGCCCTTGCTGGTGGCCCTGGAGGAGTTGCTGTGGGGATGAGAGTCACCCTCCAGTTTGCTTTATTCATTTGCCATAGCCCATGTCTATGCTCACACACTAGAGGAGCAGGGCAGGCATTCAAGCACTTTCCTGCTGTGGTTCATGCTGTTTAATTGCTAGCAACTACCCTGGCACATTTTTGCCCCATGCCATCACAGTTCAACATGATGCCCAGACACAATGCAGGCAACAGCACTGGCCAGGGACCATTCCCTGCAGGTGGGATGGAAAAAGAAGGATCTATCCATACAGTTATAGGCCATGCCTTTCCACTTCCCATCGTGCCAAAGAACAGGCCCTGGTCCATTTTCTGTATGAGGAGAGATGTAGTCATAGACACTGAAATGGTTGCACTACCTTTATTTAAATGGAAATTGTATTTCTCACAACAGTCTAAATCTGTGGGATCAGGGTGATGTCTGACCACAGGAGTCAGAGACTGGTTTCCAATAGTTTTAGAAAACAAACTGGGACAGTTATGGGGGGCTTCTTTAGAATTACTATGCTAGAAAAATACTTAAAACTTTTATTATAATTATTTTAATTTTTATCTTGTTGAGGCAACAGCTGGAGGATTTTAGAACTGTGGGTACATTTAGAATATCTAATGCATATGGTTGTACCTACGGGGAAAAAGAAAGCTATATAGTTCAGCAAATACAGTGAGAAAAAGGAAACATGAGTAAGTAAATATTATGAAGGCTGAACAAATGTCAGCTGGCCAAAGGATGAAAGTGTGGCTGTATGAGATAGAATACTGAGGAAAAATTATTTCAGCCCAAACCTCAGTCTGTGTTTGCAGAAATTAATTTTTGTGTAAAGTTTCTAGAGTGGGACTCTTGCACTGATATTCACTGTGAGGCAATGTGCTCGCCATCCTTTGTTGGGGCTGTGTGCCACAGGCAGCAGTGTGCCAAGCACAAAGTCTTCAGTGTAGCGGTGCGAATTTTATGTTAAACTTATGAGTTGGTACATTCCTGGTTTCCCCCTATTAAGCTCTCAATAAAGGTTTATCCCAGTCCTTCCCCCTTCTCTGCCCCTACCCCAAATAAAGTAAAACCCTTCCCTCAAACCCTGCTCATCACCCAGACCACCCCCAGAACTCCCTTGTCAATCCCCAAAGTCCATGCACCTGTTATATGTCAATCATTCCCAGCCCTACCCCTGCTTCCAGAATCTTCTGTTATATTCGACGCCCCATTTGATATTTTGTATGTTAATCATCTCTGTTAGTCCCTTATTGGTTGTATGTGTATGTAACTTCACCCTTTATCCCTCCCTGCTTGGTCCAGATTGGTTGATACCCTCTGTGTGCACCCCCCCATAAAAGATGCTGTCACCTCAGTCCCTTGGCTCAGTCCGACCGAGCAGGGCTTGGGGCAATAAACCGTTGACCCCCACTCTGTCTCTGGGCTGAGTCCTTCCCTCAACCCTTTACCAGGACGCGTCGCTGCAGATCCTGCTGAGAGGATTTCAATATCCCTCGCTGCTCTGGGACCCAACGGCGAGGGTCTCAGGGTGGCTTCCCCAGAATCCAGCGGCTACCTGCGGAGCTAGCCGGGAGCCCTAGGATTTTAGGGTATAGCAGCGCTGCCGCACTTCAGCACAGAATTTTCAGGATAAATATTAATCAGACAGTACTCAGATTTCTTTGCTGGATTGGGGCCTCATTGGCAGAAACCCCAAATCTCTCCATAGCAACTTTTAACAAACTTGCTTGGTCCTGTTCTGTAAGTGCCCAGTGGAACTACTGGGGTCTGTCACTGGTTGCCACCTCAGACAGGGATGAACCTGAGATACTGAGAACATCTTGTAAGTCAGTGCAGAACCTTGGCTGTCACTGATTTTACCTGGCTTTGGGGGCGAAACCATTCAAGCCTTTACCCTCATTTGCCTAATCAATAAAGCATTCATAATGTCCCCCTTGCAGGAATGGGTTAAATTTAATTAGTTAATATTGAAAAGCACTCTGGAGATGAAAAGTGCTCTGCTATGTAAGGGCTGACCATTAGCCATTATTAGGTCCTCCCCTGTTTTTCATACATTAGCCCAACTAAAAGGCAACCCAAAAACTTTGTCATTATATGCAGGGCAATTTAAACCAGCAGATTTAAAGTACATTTAACAAGTCAGATTGGTATATTTTTAATGGCCCATAGCAGGTTTGTGGCAAAAGGGGCAGAAAGTTAATTTCTGTCCCCGCTTTTTTAAATTAATAGGACGTAATTTGTAGTGAGGGACAAAGTTTCCTAAGGAAATCATTGTGTTGGCAAGGCTGGTTAAATAAAGCGTCCCACAGGACTAGGTAATAAATAAAACCCCTGCCTTTACAAGGCTTTGTCATTGTCTGGAAAGTGGAGAGAGAGAGACTAAAATAATTAAAGGTGCTTATTCTAGTGCAGTAGCTCAGCAAATGAAGTATGCTTGGATTTTCCCTTCGCAGGAGCTAAATCTGTGACCTTCTGTACCAGAGGAAAGAGTCCTTTGTGTTCTGAGCTCTAATAGCCTTACCATGGTTTCATTTCTACCAGGGTCCATGAAACACTTATATTTATTTTCATTATTTTCATTTTTTCTCTCACAACGAGGTGTTAGTTCAGACTTTAAGGAAAGTGTAGATTGCTTTTGGTTTTTTTCCCTTGATGGGGTCTATGCCTCTATGTCTTTGGTTTATCTCCTGTGTTCCCAAATGTTTCTTTTACCTTGTGGAATACTGTTGGAAGTCTCTGTACAAAAGCAGAAGCTGTGGTTGCTATAGCAATAACCAATCTGATGAAGCTGTGACCTAAATCATGACTGAGAAAAATAGTACCTTTTCTATATCACTGCAGTTACTGCTTCCTTGGATTAAGCTACCATAATGCGGGATTTATTACCTAAAGTGAACTCTTTGACTCCAGGATACAGGAAAAAGTAAAGTGATATTTCTATAACTGTAGAGTTGGGCAGGGATATGAACAACTTATATCTGCTGAAATTTACTGGTGAAAAGGTGTTGTGCTCTTGGTAGCACACATGTTGTTAAACCTGCGTGCAGCACAATCTATTTCTTGAAAATCTAGGGAGCTTTGATGGCTGGAAGATACTTAAATCAACGTAATGTGCAGCTCAGATTTATTGAGCATTGCAGAACCGAGAACTTGATCAGCTTCCTGAGGTCTTTGCTACTGCCATGACGTGTAGTTACTGAGTAGGAAAGGAGGAAAACATTCCCTCAAGCAGTTGCTTCCTTGCTCACTGAAAATTTGGTGAGGGAGTTGGTGCAGGCATGCAAAGACCTTTACTTAAAATACGAAATTATTCCCTCTTATTTGGCTGTGACCCTCAATGGCCCCTCACCAGTAGGAGCTACAGATGAGGTCGTTTCTGCATCTACTTTACTTTCACAACTGACAGGGGATTGTAACATGGAAACTAATCTTATGAAAGACAGTATGCATTGGGATTTATCCTGTTGTGTTACTGAAAATTAGGGTTTAAATCTATGCTTATCATCTAGGCTCCCCCTGTAGTCAATGGAGGGCAGACACATATATTTTTCCTCTCCTAAAACAGGCATATAGGATAGATTGAGCAAAAATTTTGAAGAGCATTTCTGTCTTTCTGGGGACTACAGAGGGAACATGGACAGCTTGCTTGGAGCAAACACCTGAATTTTAGATGGCTGTAGTTACATGAGCTGAACTCCATTAAGCAGCAAATCAGAATGGATAACCATTGCTGTTAAAATGAGGTGGTGGGAGTGAAGTGGTCAGATTTTCAGCTTTAACAGCAGTTTGTTGCCCTGAGCTCTATCAGAATTGAGAATAAGAAATGACTGAGCTGCAGGAAGGTGTGAGTAAAGGCAATATCGAAATTACTTGTATCAGAGAGGATGGGGAGTGGGAAGTTGGCACAGTTGACTAAATCAGCTTTGCTGGAACAGCAGAAGCAGGTTGGCAATTGTGACTGCATTTGCCTGTCAAATAGCTAAGAGGTACTTGTGCTGTTATTACCCTCCCTGCCAGTTCCTCACCCGTCCTTCTGCTATAAGCCCAAGTGGATAAACCCTGAGCATCAAGAGACAATCAAATGTGTTTTATGATGCTCTTTGGGAAATCAAAGTTGCTGTCTTTGCTGTCAGAGATTTGGACTGGAGATGCACAAACAGAGAAGAAGCCTGGCTGCTGAACTATTTGGAGAGATCTAAAATTACCCATTTCTTATGGCCACCTGGTCTCTTCAACATCTGCTGCATACTTGGCTCAGAGGCTGCCTGCTCTCTGAAATCACACCAGACATGACATAATGTGTCAGAAGTAGTGTGACACAACAGTGACATTTAAAGGGACACAAACCAGGCCTTCAGCTCTTCTAAAATGCATGCTTTAGAGCTTTCACAGTTTCAGTTGGTTGTAAAATAAAAATTAGGCCATTTGTGACCATTTTCAATTGTCTTGGGGTAGATAACCATGGACAAGCCTTTGTTTCATGAGTGGTCGCATATAAACAAGAGTTACTTGTAGTGCAAGGACTTAGAAACCCCTTTAATTTTGCAAGAGCTGTTTCACACCCTCAGCACTCATGTCTGATGGATGATGGTGCATTTATGAACTGGAAATTATGTGGCTGTTGGCCAATATGCAATATGATAAAATACTACAGTGCAGAGACTTAATATTTCACAACTAAGGAAGCTGAGAACTGACTCTTGCTGGAAATAGCACCCACGTACAGTCTTGGCTGAGAATGATAATCCAAGTGAGAAAATAAAAAAGGTTGGGGGTGGAGCACCATTAGGTTGGGCTGCAGGACTGATAATAACCATATCCTGGGCTGCATCACCAGCAGTGTGGGCAGCAGGGTGAGGGAAGGGATTCTGTCCCTCTGTTCTGCTCTGGTGAGACCCCACCTGCAGTGCTATGGGCAGCTCTGGGGTCCCCAGCACAGGAAAGACATGGACTTGCTGGAGAGAATCCAAAGTGTGGCCACCAAGATGATCAGAGGGATGGAGCACCTCTGTAAGGAAAGGCTGAAAGAATTGGGATTGTTCAGCCTGGAAAAAAGGCTTTGGGGTGACCCAATTGTGGCCTTCCAGTGCCTGAAGGGAGCCTGCAAGAAAGATGGAGAGAGACTCCTTGCAAGGGCCTGGAGTGACAGAACAAGAGGGAATGGCTTCAAACTGAAAGAGAGTGGAGTTATTTTAGATACTAGGAAGATATTTACTGTGAGGGTGGTGAAGCACTGGAACAGGTTGCCCAGGGAAGTTGTGGATACCCCATCCTTGGATCTGTTCAAGGAGAGGTTGGATGGGGAACTGAGCAACCTGGGCTAGTGGGAGGTGCACCTGCCCATGGCAAGGGTTTTGGAACTAGATTTAAGGTCCCTTCCAACCCATTCTGTCATTATGTGATACTAATGCCAAAATATTCAGCTCCTCCAGTGGTTGGTTGTGGCACTGTTGTCTTCAGGTGCCTTTTGGCTGCTTCTTCAAGTCCTTTCAAAGCAGATGCTCCTCATAATCTTTGCTTAGCTTTCACTATTTTACTTTATATGTCCCTCCTCTTCCCTCTCCAGCTTGCCTGTCTTCAACAACCTCCTGTTTAACCATGGCAAAGGACAAACATTTTGCATGTCTGTGCCATAGGAAGAAGACTGGAGACATCAGGGACGTCAGCAGTATTCCAAGATCCCTGGAAAAACAGGGCCTTGTTAAGAGTATTGCCCATTTGATCCTTGGGAGTATGTTTTTGTTATAGCTGGATCTGTTTGACAAAGATGTGTGTTCCTGAGGACACATATCTTTTCTGGTTGTAAAACCTGCTCAATAACATTTTTATAAACAGCTTCAGCCTCCATCTAAGACACCTGCTCAGTTAAATCAGCTAATGTGTAGCCATTCCTAACCACCAGCTGACCTTCCCTTTGCTCCCTTCTTGCGTTGCTTCATTTTGCTCCCTTGTGAAGACATTCTTTTAAAAGCATTTTGTAATATTTTAAAGTATTACATATTTGAAAAGTGTTTAAAACTATTCCTACCCCAAAATCCACTTTGATGGCTTTTGGAGGGAGCTTGAGGTTACAAATCCTCGCACATTTTCTAATCCGCCTGCTTTGTTCTATTGCATTCATATTCTCCCTTCCTAGAGCAGAGCAAATAGGTGCAGAGATTCACCTGGTCTTGTGTTCACCATCCCCTTTGGGGATCCTTCATAGTCAAACGTTCATATGCATGCATTTGGAATGAGATGTCTTTCTCCAAGAGCTGGGGCTCTCCATTTTTATCCACTGTCTGTTAGAAACTGAATTTCCTCCACTGCTGAACCTCTTTCTTTATATTGTGGCTGCAATACGCCATTTCAGAAGTGTCATCACCTTTATCTTTTTACATTCTGATGTAGTCTGTAATCAACACTAGCTTCAGCGACTCTCATTACTGGCTCTTGAAGTGATTCTTCAGACTCAGCAAGAACAACATCATCATCAGATTACAGCATCTGCTTCCTCCAATTTCAGCCCTGCCACTGTAGCCAACAACAACGACACGCATTTGCATTTCAGTGCACAGACAGAGCTGATGCTGAGCCACCGTGCAGTCCTGACGGACTTTCTTCCTGCCCATCAACCACTGTGCAATGTCCTTTGTTGGATCTTTCTTTTCACTCGTGCCTGATCACGTACAGCACAATAAATTATATAAATCTCTACAAAAGCCCCCACAGATAATGAGAGCTGCATGTAGCATTCAACTGCTTCTTTCTGTTCTGCAGCACAGGTCTTTTTGCACCAGTTTTTCCTGTGATTTTTTTCCTCCAGCATTATTTTAAAAGCTGATTTAAATCATTTTCAGTAGCAAACTAGCCTGTGTTTTGCTCTTTCTGTGCTCAATTTTGCTTTCATATTTTTCCAGCCCCTTTCTCCAAACACTAAGCCCATTTGTTCTCCATGTGTTTGAATAGCAAGTGGAATTATTTGGCAATGTGCACATCCTCTCAAACTCCCCTTCTCCTTGCACAGAATGAGTTTAGTGTCTCTCATTAAGTCCCTTAGCCGCTGCCCTGTTTTTTCACAGAAGTTTGCAGATCTTATGGGAAATCTTGATACCAGTCTAGCATTAGAGTGTTCTCTTCAGGTACACAAAGCAGGCAGGCATGAGAATATTTGAAGCATGTACTAATGGCTGTTAGAGTTAAGGACCTCTCTGTCTTCCTGAAAGAATAATTCAGATAAAAGGTAAGAGGTTCTGATGCTGAAATAATATTCTGATACATGAGGAGACATAATCTGGCCTTTTTGTTTATTTGTTTGATAGTAACATACGCAGTGATTTAATTTCCTTTATAATTCAGTACTAAACAGGAGAGAACCTTAATAAAACAGTGAAGAGGATTTACAAGCCTTGAATGCAGGGTCCAGCACAGAGCCTGAGAGTGTCCTGCTGCCACTCTCAGTGTGTGCATTCCAGTTTTGCTGTGTCTTGGAGGGGCAGCTGTTCCTCCTACAGCTCACCTGAGAATTACAGGTGCTTATCCACATCCCTACTGTGTCACACTCTCTGGCAGAGGCTTGTGGATTTAATGCTGTTAGGCAGAAGGGTTGCCTAGTCTTAAGCAAAAGAGCTGAAATTCCCTTCTGTGTGTGCATGGAGAGCCTAGGAAAAACATGTCTGCACAGCTACACTAAAACGTTTAAAGGCCGAGTTTGAGAACCTCAGTGCTCCTTCAAGAATAGATGCATCCATCCTCTATGTGACTTCTGTGAGGGAGATGAAGCACTTCAAAGCTCAGCAAGTTAAAAAACTCCAGGCAAAATGGAATATTGGTTCCTAATTTTGAGGTTCATAACCAAGCAGGACAGATTTTTTTTTTTTTAACAGAGCTTTAAATTTGCTCCAAGGCTACCAGTGGAATCCCTGCAAACGGTTTCAGTTCTAGCTAATGTCATTGAAGATCTCTTCTTGTAGATACCAAATTATTAGATCATTTCACTTCTCATGTGGGGAGCCCATTAGGAGCCCCCAGTATTGCTTCTCGTGCAATGCAGGTTCATGACTTTTGACAGGGTCCATTTTCAATTTTCTTTTATTCTTTTTACACCATTTCATTTTCTACTGAAACACTGAAAAAATTCAAACTTTACTGAACATTTCTATTCATTTACCTGGGTTTTGACACTTTTGGGTTTTTTTCCAGAGTTTGCAACTTTGACAACTTCCATTATAGTGAAATTCTGAAATAGCAGTTCAGCTCTTGTGAAACCAGAATGCTAAATTAAAGTAAAATTTTTATGATTAGACAATGAATGTTGTTGCTTTTCACTTCTTCACATGCCCAGCCAAATTATGAGCAAAGTTAAGCCACCCTGCATCTTGACTCCCAGAAAAAAAAAAGGGGAAAAATTCAGAATATAAGTAGTAAGCTCTAGCTTTACCTTTTTTTATCGTGTTTGTATTAAAGACTGACAGTGCTTCCAAGTGCAGCCCTGGTTTGTTCCCAGCAGTAAAGTATGCTAAAGGCATATTGGTACAAGTGTTAATAAAGTATTAATAAATCCTCACTATGTGGGAGTATTGCAGGGAAGGCACTGATAGAGAGTGTTAGGTTGATCACAAGGGCTGGCTGGGATCCATGTGCTCATCTGTCATCTCCGTGTGACAGCTGAGAAATAGGTACCAAACTTTTACGTTTTTAGCATACTTCTTAACATGAGCATCAATTCTTCACACATGGTTCCAAATATCCTTCTCAAGGAAACATCACTTTACTTTGCAATACTTGTAAGAAACTAATTTACCCATCAGGAAAACAAGCCTAAATAAATAAATAAATAAATAAAACAAAAAAGAAAACCAACAAAAACCCCACATAAAAGCAGGAAGACAAAATAATACAGGCAGGTGAGTGAAGGACAAAATTGTCATATGCAGCAATATGTAGAACAGACTTTGATCCCACGGTGAGGACAGCTGAGGATTCTACCCTTCACTCTCCTGTTATTCTGTTACTTTAACACCCATGCCTGAATGCAATATCCAAAAACCTCAAGCTTCCATTTGCTGTATTTGTCATCAAAACAAACATTAAAGAGCTTTTTGCTGTATTTCTGGCCTGATTCAGGTAGTTCATGTAGATTAGAGTGAGGTTTAGGCAAGAAACCTGAATGAAAATATAACTATAAATATCTCTTCATCACCCATCTATCTAACAATATCTGGTTTTTTTAGAAAATGGCCTTGGAGTTGCTGCAAAGCATTACTGTTTTCTCATCAGCTTTATGGGGTATGTTACCTTCCCAGGGCTAGAATCACTGTTACTGGAGGCTAAATTCCTGAAAAGCTCTGCAGCCACGCTGAGGATAGAAAAACACAACATGAGCAAATTTGGGAAAAAAAAAACCCATCCACAACAGCACAAGGTGACAAAGAAAGGTGGGTTCCTTGTGTTGGGTTGATAGCAGCAAATCTTTGGGGATCTCTTGGTCCGTGCTCGGGACCTTAGACTTTCTCTCTGAAATACACTGCCTGTGCTTTTCCAGGGTCTGCCTCTATGTTCATCCCATTGCAGTGAACTGGGTTATACTGGCACAGGACTAAAAGGGTGAAAAAGAAAAACAACCAGCGTTTATACACAGTTGCAACTGAAGAATGGGATGTCATGAAAGGAAATAACTTGCATGGTCTTAAAGCCAAATGTAAACTGTAAATCTGATTAATTAAAAGTTCTTCTGATTTAGAACCCAACAAGAAATGTACAGCTGTAAAGTCTTAGTCAACTCATATCAATATTTTGTTTTTCCAGTTGAAGATAATTTAATTTCTATCCATTGCCAGAATTAAATGCATTGACACAGAGTTGGGCAGAAAGTGTAAAAATTTAAATTTGTATATTACTGTGCTCGACAGAGTTGCAGTTAAGGGCAGGGTGCATAGAAGGGTATAAAAGCAATTAAACACCAGGTTGTCAGTAGGCAGAGACTTAGAGAATTCTTCACATGACAGGGACGAGAAGAGGAGGTCATTAAGGCACGTGCTATTTATTTTAATATTATCCATGATCTGTATTGTACTAAAATTATAAATAGGCTAAGTGTGAGTGACCCAGAACAGTTTGGCTTCTGTCCTAGCTGGATTTAATTGCAGTTCACATTGTCCTCCTTCCTACTCATTTTCTGCCTTCAGCACAGCGCTGCCAACATCTGAGATTTCTTTCACTCCCGAGGCTTTCATCAAAACTTTTGCTTCAATATTTAGCATTGGCTCTTGGAGTCATGTGTGTTTCATGACACAGGAGGTTTCAGGGGTGTTTGCACCTTGTTTTGCCAAAAGGTGCTCCCAGCAGTATTTCATGCCAGTGGGTATATACAGAAATGTCCTGGTACCGCTGCCCTGGCACTGTGACTCCACTGCCAGGTGGTGTTTGGGCTACTCTTTGGAGGTGAGTTAAATTATGACTGTGCCTGAGCTAGGTCCCAGTGTGAGTGACCAGCTGGAAGAAAGAGTTATGCTGATCTAACAGTATCTTTTTTAAATTTACACGTTAGATTATGACAAAAAAATAATCCCATGTAGGCAAGACCTACATTTTCATTCGTTAGGGCTGTGGAGAAAACATGACTCAAGTGAATTGCGAAGGCTTAGATACCAGAAGGCAAATAAAAATAAACTCAAGGTTTTAGGGGTCTGAACTCTGAAATCGTGAACCCTCAGGGACGGCAGAAATATTGACTATAATTAGATAGTATAATCTCTGGGACAGGGACTGCCTACTTGTGTGTTCAGACAGAACTCAGCACCAGGGACTGCCAACCAGAAACGGCTTTCTGGTCCTAGCACAGTGCAAAAAAATAATTAATATTAATACAACACACCCATCCCTCTTCTAGGTGTATGTCAGCTACATGCACATAATGCCTGCCCATATTCCCTATTCAGACAAAAGTACATCCTCCCACAGCTCAGTTCTATTTTGACAGAAGACTTTACCTTGGCTTTTTATGACTCTGTGTCACCCTGAACTCTTTGGGGCCACAGGCTGTCTGTACCTTTCTCTGAGCCACATATGGATGTTTTGACAGGTGTCTTTACACACAGCCTGCTGTGGGCTTACTTAGGAAACTACAAGAGAAAATTAATTATCTTAACTCTTCTGCAAGAGGAAGGGCAAAACCCCCAAATCTTGCTGCCTACCTAAATATATCTTTTATTATTTGCTGTGGGATGAATGATACCCTTGTGCAGATGGTTCACATAAACACCTGCACATTCTGAAATCACAGTTAACATGTGGCTTTAGAGCTGTCTTCAAGGTCCCTTCCAACCCAAACCTTTCAATGATTCCATGATGTTGCAGCTCCATGTTTCTGTGGTAATGAATTATTACACTGATTCAATGTAAGGAGCTGGATCCTTTCTCCTGGGACTCTATAAAAACACTGGGAGATACAGGTCTAGAATTTGATGAGGCTGCTGCGATGTAGCTCACGCTTTTATGACAGATCCTGTGGAGCAGTATTTCCTGCTACAGTTTCCAAACATTAGATGCCCAATATCTCACACTTCCTCCAAGAAATGCATGTGGGCTTTCCTAGGAGCCATGTGTTTTGTTTCAGGACCACTTATTTAGAGAACAAAGTACACAACCACCCTGATGACCCTGGAGCAGAGCCTACCAAGTTGCTGAGCTGAGGTAACTTTCATCTAGGTGCTCTGCATTTGTACAGAAGGGTGTCCTGGAATTAGGTACCAAAGCTGTACTCAAAAAATACTCCCTCTCTAAACAGGGATGCTTCACAGCATTTTTCAAATGCAGAAATTAATATCAAGTTATTTCAGCCTGTGTTTAGTAGACAGATTTAGCAAAATTTTATCCTTTTTCATGAGTTAAAGACTCCAAAATTAAAGGTAAAACATTTATTGCAGTTCTCTATCAGTGTATACTCAGGTTGTAATTTGAGCTAATAACAGTCTTCCAATCTTTCATTTTTATAATATACGCTTTATAAACATTAAAAGGTGCAAAGCTATCAATTCAGGTGTTTTAGTATTACAGTATTTTAGGACTGATCCCAGCAATCCAAGTGTGTTTAGAAAACTTTAAACCCATGTATTTTGTGCCAGACTGAGTGGGCATAATTATTACAAAGAACATAATGAACTGAATTAAAGCTTTGATGAACTCAGCACCTTTATCTCTTCCTGAACTCCCTTGTTTTTCATCTATACTGAGAACCAGCATAGCAGTTTGTTTCAAAGACCTCATTTTTAAGATAGCCCCTCAATAAATTTATGGAAAAGGAGCAAAACACAGTCCATTAGAGAGAAAATGCAGGCAAGGCCATATGTGGAAGTTTTTCACTTATACTTTCACAGAAGTTATCAGCAATAGTGCATTTTTTTGCCTAGCAACATCTAAGAAAAATCTTATGTGTTGCACTTTAGAATTGCTGTCTTTTTACTTGCTGGGGGAGGCCATTGGGTTTGGCTGTGAATGATTTCTTCTGCAATAATAAAAGGTTGTGTTAAAATGTCACTGCAGTCATTTCAATGGTTGTTTTCTAGTAAATGGACGATTTGTGGATTTCACTGTCCTTTGCTGTTAATAATCACTTAGCTTGTTCTGTTGATGATAAGTTAAAATGGCATTTTGACAATAATTCTCCACTATCAACCAACATTTGCCTTCCGTTCTTTTTGTGTGATTAGCACCATCTCTCAATCTAGTCTGAGGGCTCTGCAAAGATTACAGCAGAGGACCAAGCTCCTCAAAGACTGGGAAATACAGTTTCTTTTCCTCTTCTGGTGGAACAGGTCTTGCAGTTCAGCTACTCTGGCAGCACACTTTCCTTGGGAATGGTTTAACACCCACATCTCAGGTGCCTTCTCCCCAGCACCAGGGGACACATCCTGTGCCAGCAGGTGCACAGGCCTGGCAATGGAAGAGGCTGCATGGACCCCAGTCTGAGCCTCGTGCAGGGCAACCTGTGAGCCACAATGGTCCATGAGCCTGGGGATGTGCCTGCTATTTTTACAGGTGGAGAATGTGTGTGTGCACGTGTAACACCAACTATTACATTAATCACAGATATCTCACCCTAATTCCGGGAAAGTGGAATGTGCTCCCCTTCTTTGAGATGCCAACCAGCTCAAAGGAAGTGGAGCTGAACGAGACAGTCTGGCCCACAAATCAGACACTTAGGAATATGCCCAAAGAATAATCAGAATGGTGTGGAAAGACTGGAGAGACCAGAAAACCTGATGGGCTATGAGAAAAGTCCTAACTCCTCATGGACACATTTATGTGCCCAGAAGGAGCAGTGAGAAGCCCTTGCTGGTGCTTATCCTGATCCACTGAAGACCTGGAGAGATCACTCTCCAGCTGCTGTATGGTGGGATGGCATATCTGTCTGGGGAGCCTGGGCTTTGGTGGCTACCAGCACCTCCAAGAGTGCTCTGACAGCTCTGCTTATGACTAGATGATCATCACGTTCTTAATGCCAGCACATGCCCTGAGGCAACAGACCAAGTGCTGCGGTGTGTGTGCCAAAATGAGGAAAGTTAATTCAACACCCTTGATAACAACAATAGTACTTTGTGCTTTTGATCTTCAAAGCGCTTTACAAACATTAGCTAATTAATTAATCCTTACAATACTCCTCTGCTATTATCCCCATTTAGCAGATGGGGAAATTGAGTCAGAAGAGTTAAATGACTTGCCCAGGGCTATGTAGGAGTTGGCATCCAGGCTGTGATGGGGAATTCCTGGCTCCTCCTTTCAAATCTCGAAAACAGCTGTGGCTGCAGTTACAGACCTGAGACTGGCTCAGCTACAGAGGCTGGAGCGAGCAGCTGGGCAGGGGCAGTGATTATGAGGTGTCCACCAGACATGGACAGGTCCAAGTGACACCTTCAGACTTGCACTGTGGTGCCAGTCTCGAAGAATGTTGGGATTTGTGAATAATTAATTGTGCTCCCCTGTCTACAGAGCTTCTGGAAAGGAGCTGACTCATGTCTGGCCAGCCTGGCCCTGAGCATGCATCTGTCTGTGCAAATACCCGTACTCACCCCTCACGTGGGGGTCCTCCAAAGATACTGCCTCCAGTAGGGATAGATAGGGAAATACTAAGCCTGCTTCATAGTCAGAAGACAGAGAGATGGAGACAGAGGTGGGGACACCCAAATATAAGACTTTAAATTTATAAGGCTTTAAATTTTTATTTTACAAACTCCTTATAAGGAATGAGCTGAGAGGTTTGTGGATGCGGACAGTGTGCTGAGGAAATAATGAAAGTTCTTAATTTTTACTCACCCAGGTATTTCTGTGAGAGTACTCTGATAGAGTACTAAGACAATAATTTCTTCTACTGCTTCAGGAAAGGGTTGCTCAAGATCTATTACAAAATCAGGATAATTACTTAATATCAAAGGAGCCATCATCCTATTTTGGCTCCAGGTAATCTAGAAAACTAGTCAATACTACTAGGTAACAGTTAAGCATTAGTCAAATAAGCCTAGGAAAAGTAACTGTGGTTTAAAAATTATATTGTTGTTTGCAGTGCACATTTTGCAATGGATACAGCACTGGTTTTCATCACAAGGTGGCTGTAGAATAAATTAAGGTGAAAAAATTAATAGGGAGAATTTTTCACTTCTACATGATTGCGAGAAATTTGGGAAATTGGGAAAGGATGACCTTCCCTGACAGGCTGGTAATGCTCTTCCTAGTGCAGCCCAGACTGCTGTCAGTCTTTGAGGCAAGAGTGGAGTGAAGATAAGCATTGCTGGCTTATCTTCAACTTGTTCACCAGAAATCTCAGGTCCTTTTCTGCAATGCTGCTTTTCAGCTGATCATCTCCAGCCTGTGCTGGGGTGTGGGGCTGTGCCTCTCCGAGGGCTGCACTTGGCATTTGCCTTTGCTGATCTTCATGAGGCTTCTGTTGGTCCATTTCTCCAGCCCATCCAGGTCCCTCTGAACGGCAGCACAACCGTGCGGTGCATCGGCCACTGCTCCAAGTTTGGTACCCTCTGCAAACTTGCTGTGTACTCTGGCCATTTGTCCAGGTCATTAATGGGGATGTGAAACCCTACTGGCCCCAGAACCAGCTCCTGGGGTGCATAATCAGCACCTGGTTTCCAGATGAGCTACATACAACTGATGTACCCCTTTGGGTCCAGCAGGTCAGTCAGTCTGTTTTCAATCCACTGCACGAGTCTTCTCAGCGTGGAGGGATATCAGATTGTTCCAGTGTGTTTTCCCCTTTACACATTCGTGCTCGCTACTCCCCACTTTATGGTTTCCAGGTTTAGGGTTTCCAGAATTACTTCTTTTATTAAGTTGGATGTTCTGTTGCCTGCCAGCCATGAGTTTAAAATGTGCCACCTGTGGAAAAAAGAAGGCAGGTGTGTTGCTCAAATGAAAGTAATTGGATATATTTCTTGTGACCAAACTCTTTGCTGCCATATTTAAACTGTATAGTCTGCACAACCCTTGATCTGTAGCTTGAGCTGACCTCTGAGAATGTCTCCCATGGACGGAGAGATTTCCCAAAACATGCAGAGTCAGTGTCCCAAGCACCTGTGCTTGCACAGTATACAGGAAGCTTTGAGCAGGCTGTATCTGAACTGGGCTCTTTGCTTCCTCATGGGAGCCATCATCACTTGGCACAGGATGGAAATGCCTGCAGGCTAACATCACTTTTGTGAAAGACACTGCAAAACCGGACCAGAGCCAAGGTGACACAACCATCTCCTCACTTGCAGAGTTGATCAGTGATTATCAGCCATGCATGAGAACATCCAGAGATGTGAATAACTCCAGACATTTCCATGTGGCCAGAAGGACAATTTTCCCAGAATGCAAAAAAGGATAGAGTGAGATTCCTCTTGGGGGTGCACAGTAAGGAGGCAGAAGGCAATGAGCACAGATTGCAATCGGGGAAATTCTGATTAGATTGTAGGTAAAAAATACCCAGAGTAAAGGCCGTGAATATTCAGTTCAAACTCTAGAAGAGGGTTCAGGGGAGTTGTGGGATCTGCACCTTTGGATGTATTCACAGCTTGACTAAACATGGCCCTGAGCAACCTGATCTAACTGAACCTGAAGGAGGAGGTTGGATTAGATAATTTATAAAGATCTCTTCAAACCTCAGCTGTTCTGTGGGTCTATGAAATCTAAGTTTGCATTAAAACTCCACCCAGCACTGGGGTAGGAATGTAGCACAAACGGGAATGTAGGACACAGTGCTCATCTGTTAATATTTCTCAGCCCAAAGGGAAGGGGAAATACCCTATCATTTTATAAAAGATAGAGAGGCCAAATCCAGAATAAATGCATCAAAGTTGGGGCTACTCCTTACATTACCAGTTCATCTGGTTCAGTAATAAAACTACTTACAGCAAACAGTCACTTCTGGCATCACAGAAATGGAAGTCTCAATATTAAATAATTACAACAACTCTAAATATAGTGGGAGGCAAATAAAGTACAAGAGAAGTTAAGAGCTCTGCAAGAGATATGAAGTGTGTCCATTATGAAGAGCTTTCTGAATTGAATTTGTAATGGTATATTCATGTTAAAAGGAGTTCAGTATGTTTTTAGTGGGAAAAAATAGCTCTTGGTACAGATAAAAATAGATTGTCCTGGGATTTTCCTTTGTTAGAAATTAAAGTATCTCACAAAATTATTAATAGCTGTGTGTCTTCATGATGCTGGTGAATTTTTCTGTGGAGAGGTAATGTGGTAGAAGGTTCTGATGTTTCTTCTTCAGAATTCTGACAAGAAAACAATGCTTTCTTCACTATTTATTGTTTTAGAAAGAAAGAGTGATGCTCAGCTGTTTCACCTCAGAGGTGTCTGATGGCACTTTCCACAATCAGCACTGACAGTTCAAGGATGAAAGGTATGGTGTACATTCTAGTTACTCAAGGGTTAAAGAAGGTCCCATAAATAAATTATGGATGCATTTTTAGAGCACTTTGCTAAGAACAAGAATGGCAGAAAATATCACAAGGCTGTCAAATCAGATTAAAGCCCATGTGCTCTGAGTAATCTGTGGGGAAAACGAACAAACTGTATGTTTGTCATGTATTAAAGATATTTTCTTAAAAAGCTGATTGGCTGAATGAACATAGAAATCCACCCTTGCTTTTTCCTATTTCTCATGGTTTGTCTCTTATGCTTAGTTTTAAGTATAACTTACAAAATAAGTGCAGCCAGCAACATATCCCAGGTGAGCAGAGACTCCGTCAAGAATAAAGCTGTGGAACTGAGCATACATGTTAATGCCTGTGTATGGATAAAAATCTATAGGATGTCCATAAATTTTCTCAGCAAGGTTTTCTAAACCCAGTCACTTCGGTGTCTTGAAAGCTTAAACTTACAACTTCTGCTGTTTCATAGCACATAGGCAGAAGGTTTATTCTTGAACTGCTCATGGCAGATTTGGAGGAATTTACATAAATCCCTCAGTGGGACAGAGCTACTCCTGCAGCAGTTTGCCAGCTGCTAATCCATTATCCTGAAGATCTAGAAAATGAATCATGTAACAGAACAGAATCTTATCAAGTAATTGTGCCAAGAGGGATGCAAGGGTCCTGGTAGAAAGGGTACGCAATAGCTCTGAATTTCCAGAGCTGTCCTAACTGGCTTTTATCCTGGATGCATGCTTGGGTGCCACTGGACTCCCTGTTGGACTAATGCCCTGACACATCCCCCTGCATCCTCTATGTCTATTTTCCATAGGAAACAAGCCTGTGGACCAAAAGGATCAATAGTGTGGTGTGGCCAGCCTTTTGTTTGGGAAATGGAGTGCTGAGGTGCATGTCAGACTGCCTAAGCCCAGCTGTGTCCATGTGAACTACAGGCACAGCAACTTGTGTAGCACTTCAACCACCCAAGGAACAATTAATTTTTCCTGCATCAGTTTTAAGGATAAGAGACCTTCATTTGGCCATAAAAGAATGTTTCAATATCATATTCTATTGGACTCAGTTGGACTCAGAGGCAAGTCAAAGTAAACAAAAGACTTCGATTGGATAGATGAACAATATCAGCAGAAAAAGGACAAAAGGAACAACTGAAACCCTTTCACTGTGTGACACCTTATGAGATGGCCCCTTGTAGAGGTGTAACATGTTAAATACCTGAGGCAGAACCTAAAGAGGTAATTAAATGCCTTGTAATTAGAGCAAGATGACTGTGATGCTGTTAGACCAAGAGTAAGAAAAGGCTGTTCAAGTCAGCCTTGAATTGTTTCTCTATTGGACTACACTGGAGATGTATGTGAGATTTGGACCAGATCCCAAAGATTTTCCATGGCCTTCTCTTCCTAGGAATGTCTGGATTGGCATTTTTCTCCAGCTGGCTGAGGGAAGGCCAGGGTACTGGTTATTATGAGGCAAAGACCAAGCACAAGTGTACCAGTAAGTAGAGAAAACTCAAGAAATTTTATGACCAGGCTAGTTTGATTCTGAGTTTTTATCTGGAAGAGATTTGAATCCCAGTGCTGTCTCACAGGATGTGGTTTTTTTGTTTGTTTTTTTTTTTAATATTTTATTTATTATAGGTATTTTTAACATAATCTGAGCATTCAACATTGTCTTCCATTGTTCACTGTGGGGTGTCCCAGCTCCAAAGCACAGTTATCTCCTCGTGTGAGTGTAGTTTGTCTACCAGAAGATAAATCATAAAACTTAAGGCATTCTCTACAGCTCTACATTTTCTGCATAAATACTTTTTGCATTTTATATATGCTATAAACTCTGTGCTGTGACTTAGTACAACGAAACTATTTTATAAAACACTGTCAAGGTAGAGAATTCTGAAAAAGCAAACCTAATCTACCAAAGAGAGATACACATACATATTACCCTTGGGTGTTTTAAAGCCCCCCAGAGGATTACTGAACATTTCTCTCTGAATTCCCATTCACTTCAATGTGATAAGGATTTCTCCCAGTCTCAGTAGTGTTTATGCATATAAATGTTTGTAGAATTGGGCCGTGTTTATGAACCAAAGAACATACTGGACCTGAAGTCACCCACTGTGGAAAATACCACTCAGTGCCCACAGGATTCCTGTTTCACTGCAGTTGATTTCAAAGCTCAGTAAAATCTGTGGAAGAAAATTATGTTATAAAATCTTAACTAGAAAAGTTACCACACATATAACCAGATGTCTAAAATGTCAAAAATAAGAGAACTAATGCAGACAGGGGAAAGAATTGATAGGTTTTAAATAAATAAAACAGTCATCAGCAAATGACAACCTGAAAATAGCCAGCACTATGAAAGACAAACAGTAATTCATTATTTTTTAACAGAATGGAAAAAACCACCCTAAATGACAGATTTGATCACTTTGGTTGACAGTTCCCAGGATATTTAAGATAAATTCATGTCACAGAAATGGATTCTTGAAGTAATTTCAAGGACAGTCCTTTTAGAAATAAATAACCATTCTCAATCTCATAATAATTGCTTGACTCCAGGAAAAAAGGGAAAATACATTGACAATCTAGCCAATTTTAATTAGAGTAGATGGGATAAATTCATTATGCCCACTATGTTGAATGCTTTGTGGAAAGGAGTATTGTGAATATTGTATTCAAAAGGGCAAAAGGTGCAAGTGCAAAAGAGCTGTCACTTTACCAAAAAAACTTTTCAGAATAGGAAATTGCCTAGCAGAAGAGTACAGGTGCTCGTGGTGATGGAAAGGACATAAATCCCAAGGATATCCAGTTTGAAGCCAGCAGGTTCAGATCCGCCTCACCATTCATGTTTAAGATGGAATGCTCCTAA
This sequence comes from Oriolus oriolus, assembly GCA_013400235.1. Taxonomy (NCBI): domain Eukaryota; kingdom Metazoa; phylum Chordata; class Aves; order Passeriformes; family Corvidae; genus Oriolus; species Oriolus oriolus. The sequence goes on from VXBT01006884.1 coordinate 1,474,248, forward strand.
AACCAGGCAGCACCACTTCAGCTCCCATCCTGCAAAAAGGATGAGCTGATAACATATTTTGCTTAATGTGCTTCCAGGAGGGCACATTATACACGAGGAGGAGCATCTGCCTGTTTCGGGAGAAGTGGCACTGCGGGAGTTTCTGCATCCCCGGTTTGGTTGCATAACTCTGCTGGTATCACTGTACCACCCTAACTAGGCCACTAAAACTCTGAGGGTTTGTTTGTGCACCGTATTATGCAATTTCATGCAGTGACACCCAAACTCAACCTAAATGATTCTCTCTATTCAAAGCAGTCAAGCTGTGCCAGCGCATGGTGCTGCCTTATGTGTTTTTAATCTTTTACAGGCTTATTGAAAGCCAGCTGGGCATTCCTACATGGTACAACACTGAGCAAGACTGTAATTAACCTGGCATTATCCAGGCATGTTTTGCTACCTAGACTCGTTTCTAGAAATTATCATGATAAACAATACAGAAAAAAATGCCAATACACTTGCTTCTCATAGGGGCAACTGCTAATAGCATCGCTGCTGGGAGAAATGTATCAGTTTGCTGCAGGAAATGAATTGCTGAATTTCTTTTCCCAAAGTTCAGAATTGTTCAGATCTTGAATTTTGACACAGAAGACCGAGGAGTTGCAGGTTTCTACTGAAATGTCACTCTTCATTCCTGTTCTCACTTGTGTCTAAATTTTTTATCAATTACAACTATTCAGACTTTTCCAGCTGAAAATATTCTTCATGAGAAATTCCACTTCCTCCCCAAGAAACATTCTCAAGGAAAAATGCATTAATGGAAACATGACCACTACTGAAAAGGAAAGATTTTTCCCGGAAAAAAAAAAACAAAAAAAAAAATCACAAGAAATGTTCAATAGGCAAATTTAGGCTCTTTGCTGTTAAAAATATCATATAGAGGGTTAAATATAAGTACATACTTTCTAAGAATAAGGCAAGATGTAGCAGCTGCCCATAAGAGTTTATAATTTAATTTCTGCTTGTAATGACAGAGAGTTAGGGTGCCTGGGGAACAGGAAAAGAGGAATACACAGACCAACCTGTGTGCTGAATCCAGGCCATGATGTGGTTTGCCTGTTGGCTTTGCATGCACAGATACAATCACTTGTTAACCACCTAAAGCCAGTTAAAAGATTAGCCATGCCACAAAGATTGATGCAGTTGAGGTGGATCAGAAAAAAACATAGCTCAGGGCTTAAATCAGCCTGGTGATTTGGATGACCACAGCCTGCACTGGGGAGGACACCACCCAAACCCCTGACAGTCCTTGCCAGCTCTGCCTAGGGAACAGAGACTTTCCCTCCCTATCCCAAATCTGCTGACTGGTTTGACAGAAGCACAGGCACAGGGAGCACTGATGTGATCCTGAGGTGAAAGCAGTCTGCTTTCTGCTCTCCTGTGAGGAAGGCAACGCATTGGATAGTCTAAACCCATATGAGAGAGTTTCATTTTTAACTCAGGGATCATTACATTGCCTCATAGAGATTCCTTCTTCAGGCAGTGTGGAAGATGACAGGCGACTGGTGGCAAAGCACTGCAAAACCAGCACTGACACTAAGCAACTTACTTTCATAGATGGCAAATACCCAGCGTCAACAGCATCAACAGAGGTTACTTTCACACTAATCAGTTAAGTGGGCCTGACACAAACCCTTAACCTGGAGTTCCTCTGGCATGAAGGAGCCCATATTCACAATTAATTTCCCTTAGCCTGCAGAGCAGAGTGACCACATGCAAAACCCTCATTGGAACCAGTTTCTGGTCCACAAGCCATGCCCAGAAACTAGAAAATGTGCATTAGCTTAAGACAAAACCACACCTGTAAGCAGAGCAGAAGCTGGGCAAGATGACCACAGGGGTTCCTCCCAGCATTAAGTTTTCTGTGATTTAATGCCTATTGTCAGTATGGATCAGCAAGTTTCAGTGCTTAAAGTGTTGCTGGGTTCAGCCATGTGCTTGTGTCCATGTAGTCCTTCCTGGGGAGAGACAGAGGCTGTGACTGCCCTGACACCCCAGCCTGGAGTCACAGACCATGGAGGAGAGCATGGCCAGTGACTCTGGTTATTTTCTGTCTCAATGGTCTGGAAAACAAAAGCCCAGTAAGGTGGGAGAACTCCTAACGATGCAAAATGCAAGAACAAGAAAACACAAAATGACCTGGAGAGACTGAAACAGCAAAACCAGGAAGATGCAGTTGTGGGGACTGAGAGACAAAGATGAGGAGATCAGGTTATCATGATGAAGGCAAGGATGATGTGAGAAGGAAAATTCAATTAAGGTCTTTTGACACTGTAAATGTAAACTGGTGAGCACTGGTTGCAAATACGAATCCAAACACTTCTCATGCTCCTTGGGAATTCAGAAAATAGCTTTGCCCTGAACAATTTTTGCATTGTTTTCCAGTACAGAAGATTATCTTTTCTCAGATTCTCAATGCAAAATTAAAAAGGAACTCATGCAAAAATAAATATGCTCAATAATTCTAAGCATTTAGACAATACTTATTTCCCTAGATTCTAGCCATAGGTAATATATATTCTTCCTGTCATAACTTTCCAAACAGCTATTTTTGAGAGTTCGGACTTCTAAAAATGTACATGTATAGAGCCTGCCCCACACCTCCCTTCTCTCAGTTCCTCTCTCTCTAAGCAAATGCATTAATGGAGCAGGGAGGTAATCGCAAGTTGCCACAGACGCTCAGTTTCCATCTGCTAAATCCTGGAGCATTTTAAAAGAATGTAGCAGTGAAGCAAACATGCTTTGTACTGAATTGATGCCCAATGGCTCAAGAGTAAAATTTAAACAAAATGTTCTAACAGAAAGACTTGAATTTTTGAAGTTATTTTTTTCCTCTTCTACCTTCCCCACTGTCAGGTGTTTGGTACTCAGAGTTATTTTAGAAGAAGGCACAAAGCTGGTGAAACTGTAGCTGGGTGACTGTTTTGACCATATCCCAGCTATATTCTTCTCTTTGGTCTTCAAGACATGAAAGAATTGTACATGGCATTTCAGAGTGTCCTTTTCTTCAGGAACCAGCTTGGCTTTCAGCACCTGCTGATTTTTGGACCCATTTAATTTATATTTTAAGATGCTGTCACATTCAGCTGTTTCCAGTGAACTAATTTTGATAAAAGATATTTAAAAAAATGGGCAGAGTCACCTCCTTTTTTCCTATTGAGTCACTGGCAGATCTCTAGGCATGCTGAATGACTACCAAAATGTGAGATGATATAAAGACCTTCAGACAAAACAATTTCTTTCAACTTTTTTCAATACCATTTTTCCCCCAAGGAAGAAAACTTAAATAAATGTGAATAAAGCCAAACAACCTTTAGCTGCATTTTCAAGAAATAAAAATAAATTCTGAACTGCAGCTTGATCTGAACAATATCAAGTTGTGTCTTCAAGCTGGGGCAAAGTAGATAAATTTTAAACCATTACCCACCCAGTCCTCTCTCTGTATACAGCATCCAAAGACATATTTTTCTGTGAAAGAACCAATGCTTTTGCTTTAGAGACATCAGAGGTCAAAGAACCTCACAGATTCAACACTCAAATCATTCCTTTTCACTTTTCCCCTCTGAAATCCACCCCATTGAATACAAATGGTTTCTTTTTTATCAGTCTAAATGATGAGGATGGCGGAGTGGTGCCTCAGATTTGAAGTAAACAACAGGAAGAAATAATAAACTGTACATTGAAACAAGTCACCCTAGAATGGAAAGGCTGCAGCTGACCCTGGGCCTTAAGCTGGGAGCTCTTTTTATTGTGGTGAAGACCATACTCTAAACTTGTCCAAGATCCCTGTGAGAAAGGAATAGGTTCCTGAATTTTTGTGTTGAGCATTTACATCCCCAGATTTTATGGTCTCTGAAGTGCCTTCACTGTTCTAAACTAAAGAAAAGGTAAGAAAAGGTTCTTAAAGAAAATAATTTTTTTACTCAAATTACAGTATGCATTCTCCCAACATTTATGTGCTTATGTGGAAGAGTTTTGAGAAGGAATGGCAATGGAAGCTTGGTTTTGGGAAAAAAAAGTAATGAAAATTCAGGCATTTACATATTTATACAGATTTCTGCATCTGTGTGTTGTCAGGCAGAGGTTTCCAAAGGCTCAGAACCATCAGATATTAATGATGTAATGTCAAGATATATTTAAAACTCTGTGAATCACTGCAGAATTTATATAATTTCTGGTGTTCCCATCTCAGTGAGCACAATTTTCTGTATTTTTCTGGTTGAACAAACAGTACAATATTGAATGCAGTGCAGGATGTCTTCCCATATAGGATTGGAGAGTTCATGGCAGACCAGGTGGTGTGAAAAGGTAATTATTGCCATATACACAGAGGTTAAAAGCAAGTATCCCTGTCAATCCTATGTCTAAAAAAGTGTATTGTGGTCATATACTCTCTGTGAAACTGATTAAACAAAATCATTTTACCTAGACTAATTAACGACCACCAGAAAGCTGCCATTTTGAGTTAATTACAGAGCTATTACTTGAAGGTGACAGACTCTAATTTAGTCTTCTACGATGCTGGAAGGAAGATACCTGAAAAGTCCAGTTTATTACAAATTTTCTTAGTTTATTTTGCTTGTGTCTTAGTGAATTACCAACATAAAGTAGATACCAGACATAACAAATGTGGTTGGGGACTGTCTTGTGCTTGAAGGTTGCCTGCATGTGCTTCAGAGTATAAAGAAACTAATAAAACCCAAGCATGTCACACTACCAACAAATAATCTGAGTAAGTGACCTGGATTATAGCAAAAATTGCTGACTGAATTCTTGGGTTTTGATCCAATGACAATGACTTACAGGGAGGAATGAAAGACTTATGATGTCCATGTAGCAGAACAGGCACATTTACCTATTACATTCATTCAGAGATAATCCAGATAGGAAAAGTACTAAACCTTCAGAATGCTTTTACTAGTTGGAGTGGGGAAATTGAAAAAGATCATGAGGGACAATTAACCATGGCCAAAAAGAAAAAAAAAATCCTCTGCAGAGATCTTCAAAGCTTTGGTTCTATCTAGGGCATCTCTGATAATTTTTTAACTTCCCTCCCACTAAAATTGGAGTTTGTGGAAATTATGGAGTTTATTCTCTGTTATGCTACAGCAGTTCTTGTGTGCACTGGAGCATATTCTGAGACCAATATTGAGATCTTCAAAAACTGTGTCTATTCCTTGCATGTTTTTCTGGGATAAACAGACTTTCCTTTTCCACATCCTCTGTTTTTAAAACAGGTGTTTAATTTTTTTTCCTGCAATGTGATCAACAGCAGTCAGTCAGCCACATACAAGCTACTGAAATTAATGAGGCAGTTTTCTTTAACCTCAGCACATAGAGATATCTCTGTATTGGACCATCTCATCCTACCAAATAGTGTGGGGTTGATTCCACAGTTCATTAATTTATTTGTGCACTGTGTTTGTTCCCAGTGAGCTTTACACAATGCTGATTATAAAGGCAGCACGTAATAGGTTAATAATAATAACAGAATGACATATTGCAAGTCTAAAGGTTTATACTTTCAAGTTTTATTTTCTTCTTCAGGAACTGTGAAAACCACCTTCCACACTATATTTTTGTCTTAAAGTCTTAATCCATAATTATGGAGAACTGAGGTCCCAATGCCAGAGTAACAAGATTAATAGCTTTTTGACAGAATTTAATAATATGGTTTTATATTTAATTTTGTTCATAAAATATCTCACAGTAGGAAACTTTTTTTTACTTACCTAAACATTATTGCTTTAAAACAATTTGAGTCATATTTCCTGGTGCAAAGAATTTATTATGAAGGCTTGTTGAGAACAGGTGTTTATAGGCTCGTGCAGGGATTAGCTTCACCTTAATTTGGATATTCAACCAATTTTGACAAGTACAGTCCACCATGGGCTAATAATGCAGTCTTTAATGAATTTATCCTCTTTTAAATGCTCCAAGCCCTTTAAAATCATGTTATATGCGTCATCTGGATAACAAAACTTATGTTAGTTTTGGTTTTGATGTCTGGAGAAAATATCCAGCCATCAGTGCAGCTGCTAATATTTTTGCCTGAGTGAGATGAGAGTGAGGGTGTTACATAGTGTATTAACAGACAACGCTGCTCTCACCAGCAAAAATTCAGTCTGCAGTACCAAGCTTTCTACGCAGCACACGGGTAGCAGCAAGCCCTGCCTCTCTGCTATGTACCAACAGGAAAAGCTTCCTGTGGCAAAACCCATTTCCAAGCAGCAAATGTCCCTATTCGTGCCGAGCTGTTCCTCAAAACAACCCCAGAGATGCAGATATTTGCCATCACCATGCAAAGACAAGCCTGTCATGCAGCTGCAGCCAGGATCTTACCCACGTCCCAAGGTCTGGAGGCATCAGCACAGCCTGTGGTGCTTGTGGGAGGTGAGTTGGGCCCATTTTTGTGATCCTCCAGAAGGGACTATCTTGGGGAAAATGTCCAAAGGGCCTGGGTGCCAGGAAGATGTGTGGACAATATTGGGCACCTGAGATCTACCCCTATATTCAATCTAAATATTCAGTGTGTAGTTGACAAGGGACAGCTTGAACAGTCTCCTGAGGGCTGTGGGTTTGGAGGACCAAGGGGTCTCTAGCCCCACTGTTAATTATCTATATACATCAGTGACAGATGCAAACAATCAAGTGCAAACCCAAATCCTCGAATGTAACTGCAGACCATCTCCAAACATCTCAGGTAATCACAGGGTTTTTTTCCTTTTACCTCCAAATGGGTATTAAAATGTTTCTTGATACAGGAAGAAATAGTGTAGGTATGCAATATTCTGAAAGAAACACCATAATTTCCACCAGAATGGAAAGAACAAAACCATTAAACTTGCAAACCTCAGTGCTGCTTATCTGGAAAAATGCCATAGTTTTTCAGAGCTGTAAGTTTATCCTCTTTGCAGCTGAGTGTCCCTGATCCTCTATGGTATCATGACATGGCATTCCCACATGGCAAGCTTCCACCTTGTTTGTGTGGAAAAAAAAAAAACTTCCACCAGGAGTTTGTGTGGGGAAAATGATGGCTCCAGACATGAGGAAACAGCAAAAGGTGACACCTGAGGAGGCTTCACAGACCAGGGAAACTTTTGGCTGAGCATCCAATAGATGCCCCTACAAGTGATTGTGTCATTGTGCAAGAATAAAAACATGGATCCGGTCAACTGAAAACCCATCCACCTGCAGGATCCAAGACCATCTCCAGTATGAGATTCAATTGTAAAACTGAGACCCAGGGATGTAAAACTAACACATCATAGCCAAGGCTGTGATGAAAGAGGAAAAGATCTTTTTTTCAGTTTAGGGGGTCTGTAGCTGTGTGAATATACACAGAGTCATAAAAAGAAAGGTGGAGTATGTTTAAAAGCGAGTCAGGACTTTTTCCTTCAGTATTACAAGTGATGTGGAAAATATCCCTTGCAGCTACTGTGGGATGAATTGCAGCATGATCAGAGATATGGATCAGATGAACACAGAAAGTTTAATGATGAAAGTTTAAATAAACACTGTCCACCTTTTCCTCTGACTTTACTTCCATAGATTTGTTCCTTCTCCTAAATCATAATGGAGTAATTGAAGGGTAAAATTACTCTTGTCAGAATGTATGTAAACACTCTTGTCCAGAAAGAGTAAGTAAGCTCATACCAGTAAGCTCGAGTAGGAGCTTTTTTTGCTGACACTAAGAAGGGAAAAAAGAAGAGTTTCATGGGATCAGGTAACCATTTAGATAGCATAAGACCTTTAAGAACATCAAACCCAATCATAAAATCCATATAATTCTTAAATTTTGCATGGGAAAAGTAAATAAGAATGGTTATTTGTCTTTACTGATAAAACAGAACTTGATGGATACAGAGGAATCAGTAATGAGAACATTCAAAGCAAATAAAATGAAGGGTTTTTTCACTTACCAGGCTGTTACACACTGGGACTTGCTGCTGTGAGATTTTCTGGATGCAAAATGTATAAAGCAGGTAAATCAAAGGCCATTAGCCAAGTCCATCAAACACTGAGAAACAGCTGAATCCTCTGTCCCAGGAATCCTCTAGCCTGAAAACTGGCAGAGCCAGGGCACACAGCTCAGGAGTAGGCACTGTTCTTCTCATCTTCTTTCTGCTGGCACCTACAACCAGCTGATGATACCAGCACGGTGCTGGGCACAACAGACATTTTCCTTAACCCAGCAGAATGATTTTTATGTTCTTCAGTTCAGTTTGATTTTCACACTTCTTACTGTACTGCAATTTTTCTTCTAGCAGAAAGGATATGGGCTGTCATTTGGCATTACTGGAGTCTTCTAGCTGTCAGGGAGGGAATCTCTGCCCACAAGTGTAAAACAGCCTTGCCATACCCGAATTTATCCTTCATGAGTTTTAGTAGGTCATGGGTGCTCTTAGTGACACTTAGAGCTTTTGATGAGCACCTGCAGCTCCATACTAATAGACCATAAAAAAATGAGGTTGTGGAATTAAGCTATTTACAAAAACAAAATGAAAAAGACAATGCAGCTGGATACATAATGCAGGAGAAGAAGAACATGTCATTTTAGCCGTCTAGAGAACTAGACCATGTGTGTATGTCTGTGATTTTCTGAGGGATTTAAATCTTAATATCAGCAACACAGTAATGTTTTTATTAAAACCATACTCAGGCATTTCCCAAATCCAGTATATATTTTTAATTACAGTCACATCTATTTAAGCCCTCCATTGTATTTTAACGTCTTTCCTTCTTGGCTTAGTACTGAGTAGCATGAAGGTCAGTGCTTCATGCAGGCTTGCAGTAAATTGCACTTCACCAACTGCACTTTCAATATACCTTTGTCAAAAATCTTCTAGGAAAACTGCCATTCCTACTAATGACACATTTCATATGCTAGTTGGTCTCTGTCTCACTACGTCCCATTCACTGTTAAAATTCAGAAAATGGCTCAATTAGTGGAGAATTTGAGAGAGGTTGCTGCAGGAGATTTGTGAGGAGAGATGCCAGCAGATAAATGTGAGTCATTTTTCAGCTCAGGAGGCTTCAGCTATGACTGCACAGGCTGATTCTACTTAATTCATTTCTTTCTTTCTATGTATGTGAGGAAGACAGCAGGTGAATAGTAAAATACAAAAACTGGAGCAAAAATGGGTTATTAAAGTGAATCAAAGTAACAATTGGCTTGGCAAGTACACAGGTAGATTATCTATGATTCATGAGCCTGTATTATTTTTAAAATGCCATTAGCCAAGTGATGACTATATGGGGATGATAGTAAATCCCCAAAAATTTCCTCAGTTTTATAACTTTCACTGTAAGTCCCTGAATTCACACAGCTCTCTGGAGGTCTGTGCTCACTCTCCTCAGAGCAGTGGTTGCGTCAGAGCCCTCTCGAGCTCCTGCCCAGCCTAAATGACCCTAGGATTAGTGCCTCCTGTTTAAAAAATATACATTGTCTCTCTTGGGAATGAAAAAATATGTGATAGAAAAGAACTTTGGAGATGGCTCACACAATAAACACTGAATGCGGACACTAGCACTGAAGAGTTCCCAGATAGATCAGGATCTTGAATATATTGATCAAGAGTGCAATTAACTGAGGTGATAAAAGGAATTCACTGTCATCTGGCATATGGGGGAGAAACTTGGTGAAGAATGACGTTCAGATCTACTTTTCATCAAGTCAGCATGGGGCCAACAATAACAACCAGGCAGTACCTGCCCATCTGCTGTCCAGCGTTTTGCACAGGGATGGGAGGTTACCTGCTGGTGAAGACTGTGTGCAGGGTGAGCAGTGTAAACCCGTTTTTAGAGATGGACTGTGAAAACCCATTGCTCATTTCCTAACAGTTCAAGGTGTGAACTGCCTTAGTTGTCCTGGTGGAGTGATTTCGTTCCAGCAGAGAGTGTCCTGCAGGAATTCCCTCAGTGAAGGATGGATTTGCAGTCAAAAGCCTTTACATAGCTTGGAAGAAATTAAAAAATTCAGAGGCAGATGACATGGCTTACAAACAAAACTGAAAATGTGCAGCCTTAATTGAACTCACACTCCTGAGCTGTGAGATTCAGTCTCTAGGTGAGCGCTAGAAAAGGGATACCTTAAACTGCAGCATGAGTTTTATAGAGAGGAGAACGAGAAAATATTCTACATTTTCAGGAACTGACAGGAATTCCTGATGGAAATCAAACCATATTCTTCCACTGACTTCAACAGGAAAAAGATATTTCACCTCGAGATTGTAAAGAATTGCTTTGGGGGAAAAAATGCCAGTAGGACATTAAAGAATGATTGAAACTAAAACTTTCTTGATAAAAGGAGTGGAATTCACAAATTTCTTAAGTTCACAAAAAACTGATGTTCAGTTTGTTTCCAGCTGTCTAAACAATTCAGTTTAACATCACTATATAAGAACTGAATGTCTTCTGGGTAGAAATTAAGTTTTTAAAATTTAAAGATAGGTACATAATGCGGTTAATATGATGTAAGCTGGAGCCTGAATTTGCAGTAATTTAGCTCATCTGTGGTAACTGCCTGTGGGGAGACTTGTACATGGTTATAAATGTGTGGTAATTTGAGGTTGCCTATCCCTCTTCTGAATTCCCCCTCTTGGAAGTAAATGATCTTACATTTACTGATGGTAAGAAGGTGCACAGTTATTACTAAGTAGCCAAACACTTGTGGCAGCTTGTTTGCACATCTTTAAGATCAGCTAATTACAGTAGGGAGAAAAAAAGAGAAGTTATTAGAGCCATAACAAAGCACTTGAAATTATCAAAAGAAAAATGGTTTTATTTATTGAAATTTAATCTTTTATAGATTTCTAGCCATGTAAATATCCAGGATTTTTTTGCCATTCTTCCTGGCTCACTAGACATTATTCACAGGTATTATTCAAAATTTCAATACTTGTAATCTAGAAAACCTAGTGCCACTCCAGAGTAAATAATCCTTTTTACTTCTGCTCTTTCTCATAGTTGACTGAAGTGACACTTTTTTTATTTAGACTATGAAATCTTTTACATGATTGTGAACTAAAAGACTAACTTTATCTTCTATTTATCTTTCTGATTTGAGACCATTTACCCTTCTACAGGAGGGATGGAGGTCTATTATACCATGATGAAGAGTAGCAGGCTCCATTTGCAAGACATGAATGTCATCAGTGGTGAGGAATTAGGTTTAGTTGTCTGTTAGCCAGCTCTCATCAAAAGTAGTGTTTAGGATTTCAGGCAGGAAAATGCACCAGTACCAAAGTACTCTTGGAACCTTGTAGGATCTGCACTCAAAACAAGCAGGGAGTGAACTTAGGATCTCCTTGCTGTGGATGTTATGATGATGCCATGATGATTTTTTGCCATTTCTTTTACACCTCTTTTATATACTCTTTTCTATAGCTTTTATGTATTCTTGGTGCTTTCAGCCCACACAGTTATAATTCTTTAAGTTTGATAACTTCCCTTAGACCCAATATCCCATTAAGCCAAGAGACCAAACATCCTGGAAACCCCAGACACCAAGGGCCTCTCCAGAACACATTCTGTAAACAAAGACAGGCCCAGCCAGGGGAAGGTTCCATGGACAAGGGGTCTTGCTGGAGCCTCTCAGTGGGGAATCTTTGATAAATATGCTAATTTATAAGGCCTATAATTGTATACGCGATCCATCATGTGGGTGGGCATTTTGGGGTGCATTTTGATGTGCATTTCACTGCACCTGAGGATCCTTAAAAAAATACCAAGGTAAAACCCCTTTTTCTCTCTTAACTGTGTTTGGCTTTTAATTTTAAGACCAGAGAAAGGCAACAATGACACCAAAATTTTATATGGACTGAAGAAGAGACCTGAAAATGACAGTGCTTCCTTGCAAGCTTGGGTCTCCAATGTCTCCAACCCCCTTCCTCTCCCTTTCAGTAGATCTAACCCTAAGAACCACGAGAGGAATAAAAAGCAGAAAAAGAAAGTTTGAGAATTCATCTGAATTGAAAAATTCTGAATTTAGTTTTTAGAATAAAACACCAAACGTTATACCATCTATTTTCACAACAGTTGTTCTGTATTCTCCCTCCAGTAACAAAAATTGTTGACTGACTTTACCGGAAATCTCCTCTAATTAAAAGTGGCCGCAGAGTTAGCCTTTCATACAAACATTAAATTGGAAGTGTCCACAGGGTTGCATACAAATCAGAATTCACGGTTGCCAGCCAAACCACACGCCGTAGATGTGGCTTTGTAGGAAGAACCTAAGAATTTTCATTCCAAAACCACAGGTACCTACTCCTATCTTGTTTGGCTCCAGCAGTAATAAAGCTGACAGCTTGCATGGGAACCAACAACTCTATGGCCACACTGTGGAAGACATCTAATACCCCATTCCTTGACCAGCCTTAGTGAACAGCCAGCCTTGCCACACACAAGACAAGGTGTCCCTTGAGGAAATTAAAATTGCCAATAATTTGCATAATTCATGGGGGTTGTCCTCTCTTCCTCTCTAGAAACAGCTCACATATATATTTCCCAGCTTTCTGTTCCACTTAGGCAGAATTATAGAGAAGGGGAGAGAAAGTTCAGGATAAAGTATATCCTCCTGACTTCATGCGCATCTTTTTCTTTTCCTCTGCTAAAAAAAAAATAGAAAAGTAATATATGAGGCTTGAAAACAGGCAAAACTAAATCTGGCATCATTTCATCTGAGCAAACTTTCCCCAAGAGTGAGTGAAGTACCTCCAAAGCTGGGGAAAAAGTGCTCCACCTCCTGCACACCCACCAGGCTTATCGGATCAGTCATGCTGCAGGAACCTGCCTTGAAGTTCTTGGCCTCATAAGGATCCTGAACACACAGTGGTATCAGGTTCTTTCCCAGTGTTTCCAAAACACCAGGAGAGAACTGATTCCTTATTCCTTTTCAAGTTGCTCCTGAAGTGGTGCAAAGTTCAGCTTGAATGCCTCACTCCCACAACCAAAGCAGGTGAAGATGTCTCATATCTCCCCTGCACTACACACAGAGTTTTAAGGATGAGCAGTGATGTCTCCTGAACATCAGAGATCACAGACAGCAGAAACAAAGCAGCATGTCTTGTGTGGAAATAAACATTTCGTAATTGCTACTGTTTCCTTTTGGATAAGTGAAAAGCCTGAACACATTAAAAAAAAAAAAAAAGATTTAATTTCTAGTTTAAATACAGCTGCAGTAATTCTAATACACCACACAGCTGTTCAGAGGCCTGGCAGCTGTCCATATCTTATGTGTCCTATCATGTATTTTCCAGTATTGTCCTCTTGACACATAAAGACTGTCTTTAACTGTTGGAAAAGATAGTAGTCCTGGAGTTAAACACATTTATGTCTCATCACTGCTGGCTTTTGCACCCACTGAGCCTCTTCACTTACCTCCCTGTGACCATGGTCTTGTTAGAGTGGAGAATCATGCGGGTTTTTCATCCTTTCTTTGACATAATCCTCCATACTGATGGCTGACCCCAAACTGTACACTTGTTTGTTAGACACAAACCAAAATCATAGCTAACACACATTCATATTGTGCAAATAACTGGGATGACAAATGTTTCGACCAAAACACCAACAGATGTGCCAGTCCCACTGCCAGTGCAGAGTGGGAAGGGTGGCTGACAAGTTTTCCTGCCAGCATGTGATGTCATTCTGAATTCATTTCTTAGAGAATAGAATTTCTGTTTTTATAGATAAAATGAGACTAAAGAACATCTTACCCTGTATCATGAGTATTTTTGTAAATAAGCTTTTCAATTTTTCTTGCTGACTTTTATTCTAAGCAAAAATAGATGTGGTTGAAATGCTGTTGCTCAGACTGCACAGAGAAAATGCATTAAAATGTTTAGCTGAAGATGTTGTGCAGCTCTGGTAAAGGTTTCCTCCACTCTGGCTTCTGGCATCTTCCAAAGTACAACATACAAAAGCCTCACAAGCTGCTTGTGCAACAAGGGCACCATTTTCCTCTTACAACTGGGGAAACTGAGGCTGGAGACAAAAATCTCTCCACGCTCATGCCTAGTGGTATTCCCTCAATAGCTTTATGGGGACACTTCAGAGAAAGACAAAAGCACAGGTGAGAGGCACATGGCTGTGGATACCCTGTGCCTCCTCGGCCAGGATTTGACAGTCCTGGTTCAGTTGGTGTCTCGTTACCTTTACGTGGCTCTGGGTTGGTGCCAGCTCGTGTCCAGCCAGCACAGAGTACAGCCAGAGAAGTGTGGTGTTTCCACCTGTCTTTGTAGGTGCTGCTTCTCTCCTCTGTTTTTATAAAATATAAAAAGTACCTTAAAAGAACATTAAGGTTCTTCAACAGACAAGCCAAGCTTTGCCTCCATCATACATGGCACTGAATCTATTTTTCCATTGTGCTGTTGTTTTTTTCTTTTTTTAAAACCATAGATTAATTTCTGTATCACTTGCTAGCCCCACCTTGCCTCCTCCCATATTTGTATATTCTAGCATATCAAAGCGAGATGTTTTTACATGATAAGCTCTCTTCTCTCTCTGCAGCTTGGGTAAACAGTTTTCCCAGAAATGTTTCACTCACTACTGTGTTTCATACGTCACCTGCAGTTTGTAGTTGAAGAGTAGTTTCTACTAGGTAACTACTGTATAAAAGGCATTCCCTGGTTCTATTTGCCCTTAATCTGGGAAACAGTAAGAACAACCACAAGTTACTATTCCTGTGTACCTAAAGATACAGAAAAAATATTAGTTTAGGGAAAATATGTTATCGTATTTTATAATACATGTGCCCTTTTTAGCTATTCACTCCTGGGCACAGGGAAGTTCATTTTTAACCTTAATTTTGATTCCAGTACCTTTTGGCACATGAATGTATCTAGCACTGAAGTCTATTTAGAGAGTCATTCATTTCCTGGATTTTTTTTTTTTTTTAATTAAAAGAAAAGAGGAGGCCCTCTGGAGCTCAGCAGGTGAGCAGCTCATTGCATGTACCAGCTTTTCATTCTCTCTCAGATGAATATTACATATTGAACAGCAAAAATACAGTTTGGACAGACTCTATACTTGGATTTTCAAATGCTAACAAGATGGTAAATGGGAAGAATTTATTTCTAGAAGAAAGCTGCACACTTCTCTCAGCCAACAGCTAACTTTAGACACTCCAAGTTTGAGACTTGTCAGCCCTGTTTTTCCTCAGGTCTCCCCAAGAGTTTTTATAGAAAGGGAATTATGACACCTTCTGCAAGAGCAATGGAGTTGGGATTAACCTGATGGCATCTTTCAACTGCAGCTTTTTCACACTAGCAAATTTGCAATTTCTTTGGTATCATGGGGAAGATGTTTGGGGTTTTTTTCCTTTCTTCAAAACTGAGAAGACTTTTTGGTCAAATTTTTGAACAAGTCTGCACCAAAGACTGTCACTGTCCCAAAACATGTTGCAGGCAATGGTTTTGCAGTCTCACCTAGAGAAACCTCCAGCTTCCCTCTGGAATTTTTCCTGACAGACACCAGCATACCCCTTGCTCCAGATTTTCCTTCATGTTACTTCACAGACTTCTGCAATGGCCTTGCCTTTTCCCTGGTGCTTACACCCTTGACTTACCCATAGACACTCAGCATGTCTCCCTTTAGCTATACATACTCAGTTCTTTTAATCTTTTATCATAAATCAATCATTCCAGTGCTTAATCATCTGTTCTCTTTCCCCTGGAATGCTCTCCTGCTCTTCTCCCTTCCTCCAATCAGTGTTATGTTCCCAGAACCAAACTCATTTTTCTAATTGCATGACCAAAGCAGGACAGTCATCCTTTGAGTCTATATAATGAGACTTAAGTCAGCTAATGGGATTGGTGCATCATCACTGCTGTTGGTACCTGTCAGTCAGCTGATTATTTTGTGTAAGTTCTTTAAAAATAGGGATTCAAGAAAGTAGCCTGGATGGAGACAAGGATGGCAAATACTGGTGTTTCATTTCAGGCATGGACTGACTGATGGGACCCAAAACCTCAGAGACAATGTGAGAATTCAGATCCAAATGTGGGCTTCATGGCTCACAAGACTCACTTTCATTTGAGGGATTCAGCCTTGTAGCTCTCCTAAAGAAGTCAGACTCTTCCCAATTCAAGCAACTTCCCAACTCCACTAAAACTACCTGACTGATCAGGACAGAAATCATCCATAGGCATGTAGGCCACAAAGCTTTCCTTTTGAATCATAAATTCATTACCAGAAAAGGAGGCATAGTAAAAGAAAAAGAATGAGAGAGAATAAAGAAGAGTCTAGGTGTAAATAAGACACTGGAAAAGCTGAAATTTTTAATCTTTTGTATTGACCTGAAGGGGACAGGGAAAGAAATAAAGGACCCAGTCTTGATGCTAGACTTTTTCCTGTCCCTGAAGAAGAAAGCATTCTTTTTCTATTCCTATTTATGAGGGCTAAACTAACTCATGAGTGCCATGCAGCTGCACAAACTTGGCCCCTGAAGGAGAACAGAAAAGACTCTGAGTCCATCAGTCCATCCTGGAGGGGTCAGGCAGGCTCCAGGGACAGGACAGTGCTCCTGAGCATGCTGGTGGTGCTAGGGGAGATGGTGTCACAGGTATGGGCACAATGCAAAGACAGCCTTTACAAACATAGGTGAATGTGAAAAGGAGACCAGGTGGACACAGGTGAATATGAGAACAGACAAAGTCTGACCAGGGAGATATTCCTAGTGGCTCATGTAAGCAAAACAATTTCACCTCTTCAAAGGCAAATGGGAGCCAGGATATTCTGTTTATAATTTGGGGGATTTTTGAAATCATAAGTCTTTCATTATAAAATGCCTAAAGCCCTCAGTCACAGCTATCAAGCCCTGCAATATCCGGTGTCATGTAAAGAAGTACCTTCTGTATCGTAACAAACATCATCAAAGGCCTTAAGTCTAAATCATGTTAGTCAGAAGAATGTACTGATGATGTTTCCGATGAGTACATTTCCTTATCAAAAATTCTATGTTTCTTGCTTCTGTAATGATCTTCAGTGGTCAATCTGAAAAAGGTGTCCCTAAATACAAAAGTATTGGAGTGCATGCTTATGTTTTCAGCCTGCTTGTGTCCTTGGGCCCGGGTGGTTTTACCCACACGCTGTGGTGGTGCTGCTCCTCGGGTGTGTCCCTGCGGTACCAGTGACAGCTGTGCCCACCCTTAAGGGCACTTCCTTCCCCTCAGAGATGGGGTCACAGCAGTCTGCAAATGTTTGGCACAATCAACTTTTTCTGGCAGATTCTTTCTGCAAATATACATGAAATATTTCTAGAAGTACATGGCTGGTGAACATTTTTTTGTGACCAAGTACTATGGGCAGAAGAGCCCCACAACACATAAGGCCTTAGTCTTACAATATAAGATGGGTGTTAATTAAGCTGCAGCTAATTGTATCCTCATTTGCTTGCATACACAGTGCTGAGATCCAGCCTGTTAATGTCTGATAGAGGCCGGAGGTGAGGGACAAAATCTTATCTTAATTTGGCCATATGAATCTGTACAAATACAATCCAATGCAGAGCCTGAGCATTTGAGGCAGCCCCCCTAAACTGGAATTTCAGGCAGAAGAAATTTTGCAATAGACTGAAAGTTCTGCACTGTCACCACGGTCCTTTTCATGATAAACATCGAACCATAACAAACCAGAAAAAAACCACTTTCTGCTTCTGCATATGGTGATGTTTTAATGACATACTAAGAGCCCTGTCTGCAAGGGTGGCAAATCCTGAAATCTTGTCTTGCTCCTTTCAGTCATTGAAAGACCTTCAGCCTGCACACTTTGTCTACAGTCAGACCTTAGAGGGCTTGGCATGGTGCTGTGCTGTTGGGGTCTATTAAACTGATTAAACTTCATCACACATCGTGTCTCAGAGGTGTCGCGCTCTACCAGATCCATCATCTGCAACCTGGCAAGGTGTGGCCACCAATAGTGACTGACATTGAAGGGAAACTATGAGAAAGCTCTAAGAGTAAAAAGCATAAATCTGCAGCAGCTTGTTTATCTCCTGTAAATACCAAGCAAAAAAAAATGAAGCTAGTTTCTTGGGAGAATTAAAAAACTGAATAAAGAAACGATCTCTGCCAATGTCTGTCACTTGGCAGATGGAATCCTAAGGAGCTTAACACCTACCTGTGACTTACAGAGAGTTATCTCAGGTCTGTGAGAGAGCCTTGGATGAATATTTTCTGCCTGTTCCACTGAGATTTAGAAAGTATATTTGGGTTTACGAGACACTAGTATGCTCTGAGAATAACCTCTACAAAGATTACGTATTTTGGGAAAGATCTGGCAGACTTTCAGGCAGTTTTTAAGATCTCTTGTATATGCAAAGGGAGCTTTGATTTCATGATTAGGATAGATTTATAGCAGCAGTAGCACCTATTTAAATATTATGATAACGAGTGAAACTACCCCAATTTTAGATTGCATTTAACTGAAATGCCATCCCTTAATGCTGTTAAGAGAACCGATTTCTCTCTTTCAGTATTTGCAGGTATTCAGGGTTCTTTTTTAGACATAATATACATTTAAAGAATGAGAAAGAAATGTATCTCACTTTTTAATGAACACTGTAAACATAATATCATTTTTAGTTTTATTTAATTCATAGAGAGAAGTTACATTACTTCTCTTCCAAAACCTGTTTGAATGTTTGTCTACATATCTGCCCATTGTGTTCTTCCACAGGTGAGGACTGAAGCCTTTACTAAAGACAGGATTTTGGCATGGCAATATTCAGCAATCCAGTATATAGCCATGCTACTGCCATCAAACTGGCAAAAGAAATCAGATCAAGCTCTAAGTAGTCATTATCAAATGAAACTAGTTTTAAAATAGAATATTCAGTCATCCTGAGATTAGATTTTAAGATAAGTGCTTGGTTCTTAGGTGTTATGATAGGTTTCTACTCACACTAGTTACTGATTTTGTAGGTAAAACTGCAAAGTTTAAGAGAAAATACTGACTCATCTTCACTGAGAGGAATAAAAATTACTTAGATACAGGAATATTCATAGGACAGCTGTAAAAAGGTGAAAGGATCTTTGTCCTGGCACTATCTGAAAGTTTGAATTTTTTAAACCTTGCATTAATGTACATTGCTTTAGGTGTGTTGTGTGCATGGCCATTAATCGTTGTTTTCTGTAAGCAATTCTATTTAAGTAAATAAAACACAAATTTGTGTAAAGTTTAGGCAAGATGTGACACAGATCTTCCTAAATGTGTCCCCTCTCAGCCACTCAGATGTCATTTTCTAAGCCCTCTGTTTTACTGTCAGACCATGTGTAGGAATTAGGAAAAACGCCTGTATTTTTTCAAAGATGATGTGCAATTAATATATTAATCAAGAATTTGTGGTGGAGTTAATTCCCGGCAAGGCTGATGGAAGCCAGGTTGTCTGATGCCCAGATGGATGAACACTTCTCAGTTGATTGTAAAGGTAAATGTTTTACGCAGTGAAGACTCAGTATCATATTTGGGTGTTCAAAGATGCATTCTCCAGCTGCAAGGAGAATCTTTTTTTAAGCTTATCAAAATTTTGTATCAAAGCTGCTTTTGAATCCAAAGTAGATTCTCAACTAAATTATTTGTGCTGAATTATTTTTTTCAGAAAGTAGCAAGAGGTAAAATCTTCTGTGCAAACATAGATGTTTTCACTGTAGGCACATGTCTCTGGGCTAATCAGCTCCCTGTTAGAAACATGTTCTTGCACAATGTGGTCCATCTCAGCTTTGTAAATAGAGCTGGTAACTCTGAAAATGTCCGTTTAATTCCAGGACCAGACAGACCTTCATGACGGCTATGTGGTGTACATCTCCACCAGTGGGACAATCTGCATTTATTTATAACTTATTTAATGAAAAATATCTTTCTACCACAGTGGAAAATTTTAGAAGTTATTGACTTTTCTGCTAGAAAGTGAACTCCTCAAAGCCTGAGTTTTATGGGCAAAAGCACAGAGAAACTGAAAGGAGAATAGACTAATGACTTTTAAATTTTCACCACAAATGAAAATGTTTTTAACTTTAGGGAATATCCAGCTAAAATAAAACATAAATAAATATTCATAATGTTTCCCTATAAAGATGTAGCGATGTATCACATTCTTCATTACTCCAATTTTAGATGTAAAACAAAAAACCCCTTTTGCTTTTTTGAAACATACTCAGCCTGCTAACACTGCCAGAAAAGCAAAGTTAATAAGCCAATTTGTTTCCTTTTCAAGCAGACATCCTTGTGTTTTATCTCAAGTTGCTTTTCAAGCTACAGAGAAAGCACCTGTAAACATGTGTTGCAGAACTACCTCATTATCCTCATTCAAACCCTTTGCAAGCACCATTAGTCAGGTACTGTTTTCAAGCAGATGCATTTCTGAACTTAATACACCTTTTCCCAGTAAATTATTCACTCATCCAAAGTGACTCTTTTTTTGTAGCTCCTGTCCAGCTTGGTGGTCCTTTGCATGCAAATTGAAAATGGATTTAATTCCTAATAAAAGGAGGACAGACAGACATACAGACAATTAGCAACATACTTCTTTCCAAAATACCTGATTTCTTAATTTTTCATGAATGAAACTCCGGAATTCCATTTCTTATGGTTTTAGAGGCATTGGTGCCCAGACACAGGAACTATCAGGTGCCTTTGATTCTTTTGATTTTCTTTCATTTCAGTGGGAAAAGTGGTCTTCAGTTCTTGTTAACCTTGTTTTGCTCCATGAATCTATTTGGTATTTCACCTTTATTTCCCCAGATGATTAAAAAAATCTTGTGTATTTAGATCCATTCAGGTAGATACACTCATTTTAAGGCAATATGTGGAACCCAAGATCTTCCAGGATGCCCCAATGAGAACCCAAGGGTATCCTGACTGCAGGGCCTGCAATGTAGCTTAATCTTTACCACTCCAACACTTAAAAATGTTCTTTTCCACTGTATGCTGAGTAAGGCTTATAGCAAATCTATACCTTTACTTAGGCTTTTACAATTCTGTTTGTCATCATATTTGGTCAGCTCTGTTTTCCTTTAGCAATGACAAGAGAAAATGACACTCAAACATGTCTCAAAATAAAGCAGAAATTAAAAACAATGGCTCACCACATCTCTCCTTGACCACATTGTTATTCCAGGTGGCAAGGTGACTTTAGGCAGAGGGTAAATTATTTTGTATCTGTTGAAGGTCTGTAGTTTACATTGAAAGGGAGTTTAGGAGAGGGAATGACAGGGAAGTTTTGATGGGGAATAGAATATGAAGAACAGAGCATATCAAATATACTGAAATCCCAGTAACTTCAGTGGGCAAGCGGACACAGGGCAGACAAGTTCATGGCTACTCAGAGCAGAGCCAGACTGATAGTTCATTGAGGTCTCTGAGCTCTTAGTATGGATAACCAGTAACAGGAAAATACTTCCCTGGCTGATAAAGCTGTAACAACAAGAGAAGAGTAAAGTCACCGCAGGTTTTATGGAGCAAGGATTTTGTAGGGACAGCTGGATGACGTGTTCCTTGTCCTGCTGGCAGGTGACTCTCCCCACCTCAAAGGGGCAGAGTTATTCTGCATTAGTGAGATCCAGTTCTGTAGTCTTTAAATCAGCTGAAAAACTCTTCACTTTTACAAGATGACAGTTTAACAGGCAGCTCCCCTTCTTGCTTTCTATTTACGGGAACAAGGCAGGCTATAAACATGGGACGTGGTACAGCTCAGGGCCAAGGTATGGGTCCGTCTTGGCTCTCTGGATATAAATACAGGTGAGTCACTGGATGTGCCTGTACACACCTTGAAAGAAAAATACCTGAAGTGATCGCTGACTGCCAGGAAACTGTGCCAAATTGTTGGCAATGTCCTTTGCTCCTCCTTGGCTCATCTTCATTCATGTGTGCTGAGCCAAGTCAGAGTCTGCCCTTTGGCTCGTTTCATTGGCTGGCTCATTGCTGCAATGTACATATTTTCTGATGAACAATTGTGTACACCCATGTACGTACACACAAAAACACAAATTTTCCACAGATTTTAGCATCACTTGTCATGACTTTAGAGGCTCTTCTTTCAAAAGGTGTGCGGTGAATATTATTTATGCTCGTGACAGCACGCACAGAAGTTTCTGTGCTTCTGAGGATTTTACTCCAGTGTTTGCTTACCTGCTGCATGGAAGCCCTCTTGGTAGTATCTTAATTTGCTTAGATAAAAGAGGAGTCAAGCAAAGAACTTCTGTAGGTCATTTAAATAAATACTTTTAGAGTGAAATTTGTACCTGTGCATAAATGTGATCTAATGGTTCAATTCTGATCTACTTAAGGATGTGAAAGTATTTAATAACGCCTTTTAATTCAGTGGCCTTGTTATAGATCCTCATGGGCATATCTGAGAACTACATTTGGTTTGCAAACCAAAAGAATCCTAAACTGCCTCTTTTTCTCTTTGCTGATGGTGTGCATGGTGCACAGTACTTCTTCACTGCAGTGGGATGAAAGATATTTTCAAAGATACTCTTGCAATAATAAAGTGAAGGTGTTGTATAGCCAGGGTTTAACTGGGAAACGCTCCACTTTTCAAAAAAAAAAAAAAAATTTCCTCCTCCTCTACTCGAGATCTTTGCCAAAGGGTGTACATGTTACTGTTGCAGCCAAAATTACTGTTATAGCCAAGGGATGTACACGTTTCTATGTAAAGGCGTTGCCAAAGGGTGTGCGAGTTACAGTTCAAAGTTACAGTTGAAGGGGCATTCCTGGCTTTAACGTTTGTGATCTGCTTATCCAGTCAATTAAACGCGGTTTACTTTCAGATGGCTGAGGGGATTGCTCATGTGATGCAGAGGCTATTGCTATGGGAGCCCTTAAAAACAAGCTCCCTTTTAACTTTTTGCTGTTATGCAAGGTATTACTGGTACTCATGGTATTCCCCATTCCTTGTACAATACGTGCTTCTGCAAAGAATAGCTTACCTCCAATTAAAGATGGTAAAAGTGCTCCATTTTTTTCTCTAAGGGTGCCAAATAAATTGCCAGTCTGCCCCAGGCCACGCGTGGCTGTTTAGCAGGCTACTGCGTGCAGCTGTAGTCGCATTTTACATGGTTTTGAATTAATGGCAATAGCTCAAGAAACAGATCTGGTTGGCAGACTGAATTCTCCAGCATGAAATGCCAGTAGACAGCGGGGTCAAAGCCACAGCAAACACAATGAAAGAAATGATAGAGAACGGGTCAAAAAAGTAAGAGAACAGAACTGGATGAAAATGTACAATGAATC
This sequence comes from Oriolus oriolus, assembly GCA_013400235.1. Classification (NCBI taxonomy): domain Eukaryota; kingdom Metazoa; phylum Chordata; class Aves; order Passeriformes; family Corvidae; genus Oriolus; species Oriolus oriolus. Next base: position 1,497,522 of record VXBT01006884.1, read on the forward strand.
CTCCGTATTTTCTGGCCAGTGCCATTGGAAACCTGATGGCTCTGGTCTGCCAGGTGTGTGCTCTCTCTCTCATGCAATAATTTCTCAGCTTAATCCTCTACTGTTGTATCAGAGCTCCTCACCACTGTCAATGGGTTTTTTCTTCCACTGTTGTGGTTCATCCTAAGCAGATGTTTCCCTGATAGAACTCTGGTTCACCTGGTCTATTTTGTGTTAGGAGGAGAAGTTGAACTAAAACTTCCATGGACATTGGTCACTAGATCTCCTTTGACCATATTGAGAGAGCAGAGTGGTTTCTTCATGAGGAAGAAGTCTTTCATTCACCTTTGCTTTCAGGCATTTAAAGACATCTTTAGACATCTACAGCAGTGCTAGTTGTTCAATAGATCAGAACTAAAGAAAGATATCTAATCTTTCTGATACAGATATGAAAAAGTTTCCCCCTTGAAATGCTTGTTTTTCTTCACAGACCAGAGAATTTTCCCAGATTAAGTGAGACTAGATCAGGTCTAACTTCTAATTGTTTAAACTCAGATGAGATAAATCTCTGTCTCAGCACTGATTCACACCAGAAATAAGGCAGTTCAAAGAAAGACAAACAAGATGAGTAGGAGCAAGGAACACTTTTGTTTGATATGTGTATGATGAGAAATTAATTTAGAGGGAAAGTAAGTAAAGAATAACATGATAGGGCTGTTGACTATCAGACTGGAAGAGCCAAAATTAAAACAGATACCTACTCAATTCCAGCTGGGAGAAAAGGAGGATCAAATTGGATCAAGCTTGAATATGGAACAAGCTTCAATATGGAAAAGAGAACTCCTTTCCTCCATACTGCAAAATCATCCCATAGCCATGACAGGGCAAGACCCCAACAGTTTCAAAGGACTTGGAAAAAGATGCCAGGTATAACAAGACAAGGAGGATACCAGCAGTTGCTTTAGTTAGTGAGAAAATGCAATTACTTTCTCACACAAGGGTAAAGGGTTACACTGTATGATATGTACAGATTGATGCAAATTGAACTGCTGACCTTGTCATTAGTCATTCTATGATAAACCTAAAAAAGTTTGTACATTTGCCCCAAGCCTATGTTTGATTTCTGGATGTGTAGCCATATTTACCTAATGCTTGTAAACAAGCCAAAACTTGCATGCATAAAAACGATATTTTTCTTTCCAAATTTGTTTAGAATTTGCTCCTTATGTTGCATGTAAAAAGTAACACTGCTTTTATTTGTTGAAATGAAATCACTTCTAACTTTCTCTTTTATGTCTTCCACTTTTACAAGATGTTTCTTCTGGCAATATCAGTCAACTTTCTTTACCTTGCTCTTTGTTCCCACATTGCCAATATTTCTGTGCTGCTGACTTCTGCACATATCCTCAGGAGTTTTTCTGATGATACCGTGAACAGGAGACCCTGGATGTTTACCAACTCCTTACTTATTTATTATACCTGGCTCACTTCCTAGGACACAGTGAAAACAGTGTCTGTTCTTGTTGATTGCTAAACAAGCCTTGTAAGGAAGCAGTCCTCCAGTACGTCTAGGAACATCGCTTCTTCCCTTGGGACCCCATTGCTGTCATCAAGAGCAACACCTGGAAAATAGTGGCTGCCTGAGCTTCTTAACCTTGCTACCTGCACATTTATCCATGTTTTTCAGCAGTATACAAAGGGATATCTGTTCTGTTTTCTTGCTGTTGTCTTTAGTATTTATTGAGTTACACCTCAAAATCTGTGATCTGCATTGCTAAACAAAATTCACTGAAACATTCTCTTCTACATTTAATCCAAAGCTTAAACACACAGCTTTGATCAACTCATCAGAGTATGGAAAACTCCAAGGCCAGAACAAAGGTTTGTGTTCCTCAGAGAATGTGTGATTCGGCTGCTTTTCTGTCTGTGGTATGTCCAGCATTATGTAGGGCTGAAATTTTCAGCACTGCCCTAGAGATTTGGATACTCATATTCCCTTAAAAGATCATCCTAAACATTTCCAAAAGAATTCCAGTAGTGCTCATACAGGTATGAGTCTCTTGCCTCATCTCTGACTGACCTGCCATATAAGTGCTTATGAAACATTAAAACTTGCATTATTCCAAATGCATCTTCATGATGGTGCTGCCTTTAATATCAGTCATAGTGAATCTCCAGTAACAAGAATTCGCATCTTCTTTTACATCTGCCAGGAAATTTGTGGTTTTCCATCTTTTTTCTTCTGGTCTGCCTCAATTTTAATGCAGTGATGTTTTCTCCCAGAGCTCCTATCACTATTTTAGAAGTGAGCAATGTCTGGCACTGGACAGTCAATGCTTTAGTTCTGAAAGGCTTTTTAAGCAGCTGGAAACCCTGGCTGTCAACCTGCTAACACAGTAGTTTATACTACTGTGTATGAAGTACCAACACAGTAGTCTCCTTTGCACCACAGTCTCTGGAGTTTGTCAGCGCAAATGTGAAACTGTCCAATCACTGAAAGTCTTTTGGTGGAAACAGTGCTGGCAAAGCAGAGGAAAGCAAAGAAGAAAGACGACAGAGATGAAAGATACGAGAAAATGAAATCAGCCTCTGAACTGCTGATGATATTTCTGAACAGTATTATTTTTAAATATGGTAAGTAACATTATTCCTTGAAAGGGCTTGACTTCTCTCACTGCTCAAGTGCACGGGGTGATCAAGGAGATGACCAGAGTTCCTGTTCCAGGCTCTGACTTCTTGGTCAGTATCCCAAAGGGTCTCCTGCCATCGCCCATATTTCTGGAACCCCCAGTAAAATGTGGCCATCTCTCCTGGGTGCATTCCTGAGCAGGAGGGGACTTTCACCATGCCTTTGTACCCTCCTCATACCACAGCCAAGAGATGCTGCATTTCTCCTTGTCATGCAGGAGTCCAGGGCACAGCCAGGGGACCTGCCGAGCCTCCTTCAGTGATTCCACACAAACCCGTTCCACCCCCACTCCACATACCTCTAGAAGCTCAGAGTCTGTTTGTCAATTTTATCACCTGACAGATTTCCATAACTTTTCACTTCACTGACTCTAACAGGAAAAGGAGATCACTTACACTCAAATTCCCGAGATTATGTCACATGTCCCACAGACTGTGACACACATCCCTCTGTTTGATTCCTGACATGACTGGGAAATCATGTGTAGCAGTACAGCAAGTTCTTGCACTGACCTGCAGCTCCTGAGTCCATGACACAAGAGGTTATACACAGCTTTAATAACTATAACTCTCTTGACTTCTCTGCCACACTGAGTGTATATAAAGGCAAGTATGGAGAGTAGATAAGCCTCCATGTGTGACACGGAAGGCAAAGTCAGCCCAAGTGTGAAACAGATATTCCTGCTTACCTCATCTGTATCAGCCTAGCAGACCATCCACATCTTCTGCCCTCTTCGCCAAGGAGCAGGAAGGCACCTCCTTGTCAGACACTTCCAATCTGCTTTGCAAGTAGAGGTGTCGTAGCCCAGCTCAAAATGTCCTTAAATAGTATGATTGGTGAGTAGGAACTGGCATTTGCTGGATTGGACAGGACAGGGACACAGTTAATCCCAGGTGAGCCACCCACTGTGTATGCTGGGAGTCAGAATCATCAGCATCCTCAACAGAGATTAAGAGTCCATTCACTGATTAGCATCGACTCCTTGATGCAATGTATGCTTGTCTTGCATTTAGAGCATCTGCTACTGGCCACAAGAACCTCATCCCCATCATCCTCCTTTAATCTGAACAAACAATGTCCTGATGATTTTTATGTTCTGAATGCTCATCCTACTTGTACAACAAAGCTGATCCTGCCAGAGAGCTCAAAAGTCATTTCAAAACTGTCGAAAACTCTCATGTTTTGCAGGTACCCTGGGCCAAATCACCCAACCTGACCTAACTTGTGTAAATCAGTGGCCCAAAACTCAACATCTCTGGGCCTTTCCAGGCTTGTACTGGGATTTTCACAGCCCCAGATCTACCAGTGTTCAAGCAAGAACAGTGGAAAAGCAAGCTTTTGGCCTCCCTCTTTATCTTTTGAGGAAGTTAACCACAATAGAAGTTAGTTATTTATATAATACTTTGAGTTGGTCTGGAGGAAAACAAAAATCAATCACACAGATGTTTTGGGCTGTTTTTCTCTCTTGCTCTGATGCACAAATTAAGCCACGGATTAATCAAACAATTAATTGACAAGACCCCTGATTTATGTCAAGTTAAGTTACAGCACGCAAATATTTGCATAGTGTTGGATGTAGATTTAAACACAGACTCCATAAGTATTTTTTTTTAACTATGAACATTTCTTGAGGATAATCCAAGTGCAAAACTCAAGCTCTTCCTCCTTCCTGATGATTTGAATGGATGGATTGTGGCAAGAGTCACACTATTTGTGTTAAAACCTTAATCTGATAAATAACTCTCAGGATGATTTTTAAAAGCACAAAGGGCAGTAATGTGTCTTTCTCCCACTAACAATTCAACGGAGTTAGGCACCGTGCTCCAGTTTACATTTTTAAAGATTTACCTTCTTTGTCTTGAAAGCTGTGTTGACAGCAAGCTCCATTCAGGACATTCCTCTGAGAGAAGCCAACAGGCAGTCTCAGACCTTCCTGTGGATGTGTGAAGAACAACTGAGTAACCAAAAGCAGGGAAAGAGACTGATGTGCTGTAAGAAAGGACAAAAATAAATTTGTCAAGGTAAAATTGTCAAAGCTTGTCCGTGACTCGGAATCTGAAACCTCTTTCAAAAAGTAACTGCAGAGTGACACACACAACACACACGCACACAAACATACATATATCTATATATGTCTATATATATATATATATATATATGTATATATATCTTGTTTAGGTACCAAAAAGATCTTCTAAGGTTATATTCCTTTGTCAAAAAGGGACCCTAAGTCTGCTGTTGTTTAAGATAGTCTTTTGGAGAGGTAAATCCAGTTCTCTGTCCTTCAGCACGTTGTCTCATTCTGGCACAGTAGTCTGTGTACCCTGCAAGGTGATGCTTGTGAGGGGTTTTTAATGAAATTTAACCAATTTTATTCAAATCTATTATTTTAAGACTGTGTAACCCATGGATTTAAAAGATAGGTTAAAAAATATTTGAGGCTTTGCTGGAGTTTTCCAGCTGTCTTGAGATGTTAAACCCAAATCCTGGTTTGCTAAAGCAGTGCTGGGCCCTGGCAGCAATTCGATTTTCTTTATCTATTGGATGGGAAGGAGAGCAAGTTTGCTTACAGGGCTGGGCCACACTGTTTGCAAGGTGGCATAGTGTGTCTGGCTTTTACTAACACGTGGGAGCACAATGCATCTCCTGCCTTACCTTCTGCTAAATCCTGCAGCCTCCAGGGCTCAGCAGGGCTCATCTCTGTGCTGGGTAATCCTCCACAGACTGGCTCTCTGGGCTGGTGCTCCCGTGCAAACAGAGCTGTCGTGACACAAGAGCAATGCCTGCGAGGTTGCCCGCAAACAAAGCCATGCTTACCGAGTTTATCTGCATGAATTGGTAGAGCTTGCCCGTTCCTGCCCAGTTCTTTTGGCTCAGACACCTTAATACTGACTATATCCCTTGCTGTATGCTGAGTAATCTGTTGTGAAAAATGCCTCCGAAGAGGCCCCATTATGCACGCTCTCCTACCAGGCAGCATTAAAATCCTGCCCAAATGGCCTGCTGGCTGATTAAAGTCCCAGAAGTTTTTAAATGATTATTTATGCTCCTCAACCATTATCTAGTGATTGTTGAAGCACCTTGCCGGAAGCCTGCTTTGTGGTGAGTGGTGAAATAATGCAAATTGATGGGAGCTGGTGCCGATTTTTAAAGGAAAACAGGCTGCACTGGATGTCTGGATCAATGTAGTCTGTGTGAGCTGCTGAAAAGGTTTGTCAACGGGTACATCCGGCTCCCTGTCATGACAATCCACACAGGAGGGAGTCAGAGACCAAAAACCTTCCCGACCTCTCTGATCGGGAGACCTGGGCAGTGTTTCCGTGAGCATGGAAACAGAGAGGGGAAATGATGAGTGGAGAGAAGACATGGAGGAATCCCAGAAATACATAAAAGCTCTGGCTTTACATGGCTGCGTGATGAGTTATGGATCATTATATCATATAGATTATACATTTTGCCACCATCCCAAGATCCCAGCAAGGGATGACTGCAGCTTTCTTGGACCTCTGGCATATTCTGTGGCTAGGGCCATAGAAGGACAGGATGAAGTTCTGTATAAGTTTTTTTAGGTAATTTAGGATTTAGCAGCTTGTCAACAGAATACACGAGAACCTATCAATCCTAGATTTACCATTTTGAACATGATTTTGGCCAGCTATGGTTTAAGTCATTGTTGCCTGCCTTTTGTTCCAGTTTCTGGTATTTAAAATGAACCAAGAGACAAAGCCAAGCTTGAAGACCACCAGCTTCATGGAGCAACCATCTGATAAAAAAAGAGAGCAAATACCAAGAGAAAAAATCGATAAAGACCCCGACCTTCTAATGTTGTTTTAATTAGGACTGATATTAGAATCAGAGTATTCAGTGGCAGTGAAAATTCATTTTCGGGCATATTTCTATTACCTCCATGACTTTGAAGTAACCTCTAAACATTAATGAAAATACACATGAGAGTGAAAAGTGGTTTTTTCACTGTTTCAGTTTCTCTTGGAACTGAAGGTGTTTGGTGTGTACTAAAAGATTGAGGTTTTATTGGTTTCCTCTTTGTTTGCCTTTCATTGGGCATTGCTCCTGTGAGAAAGCTCTGATTTAAAGTTGCTGCATTGCAGTATGATGTGCTCAGTCGTGAGACTCAAATCCCAAATGAGAGGCCAACTGAGATTTCTCCCAGCCAGATCTCATCTAAACTAACTCTGGCAAAGGGCACCTTTTTATTTTGGAGACAGATCTGGAACTGAAATGTTAGAAAAATATTTTGATTTGGATATTTAAGTATTCTTGGTGTTTAAAGCTGTAGCTCAGCCCCACTCCACCGAGGTTTTTCAGTGTTATTGTGTCCAAAACATTCAATGTGAGCTCCTGAGAGCTCATTGTGGTACGTAAAATTGAGCTGAGTCTGAGTCTAGCTGCCTTAGTCCATTCAGACCTGCTTCGGACCTCTCTTACAGGAACCCTGCCTTTGCTTGATAACCACATGCAAACTGCAGAGGGCCTGCATTCCCACAGTAAGGTACTCAGGTTTGTGTGGAAGTCACTCAGCTTAGAAATTTAAGCATTTCTAATTTCTAAGCTCTGGAGACTCAGCACAGCATTTAAAGAATGCCTAATGTACGCAAACTCAATTTTGCCCAACCCGAAGAAATGTAGTTGTCACCACTGCCAACTTTTGCATTGCTCTTAATTAAACAAGTTTGCCTTTGCTGGTTTGTAAGAGAGGAAGCAGCAGCCCCAGAGATTTGTATTGGAGAGTGCAGGGGTGTCATAGATGTCCATGGAGTCACAGAACAGATTGCTTGATGTCCTCATGTTAGGAGGCACATCATGATGACACTCCAACCATCAATACACAACATGTTTGTATAAAAATAAATGAAAAGCAAAGAATCACATTTGTGATTCAATAGCTGCAGCAGCTACATTTTTTTAAAAGTGCAAATACAATCACTCCTTGTGAATTTCCATACCAAATTAATGTCCCTGCCTGGAAGCTTGGGAGATTGTCTGTGGATATATAATCGACTGAGGAGTTAGAGCCCACAGCTACCACCTCCTAAAATAGAGCCTTAACTGCACCAAACAGAATATTTTGGGCCCATCATGTAGCCAGATATACCAGAATGATGGAGCCACATGACCAGTGAAAGGCAACCTAACTAATGTTGAGGAAGATGTCAGTTCTGGACTTTGTCCGCAAGCTCATTTTGTGCTTGGACTCTTTGGCAGGGAGAAGCAGCTCTGACAGGAGGAACCCTCTGAGAACCCCTCTCTGTCTGTCCTGTCCATTTAGGCCACACACACTCAGAGCCAGGAAAGGACCACATTCACTGAGGCCATGATTCCGCTTCTGGTCCCTGACTGACAAGGACAACAGTGGGGAATGAAGACAATGCTGATATTGCTGATGTCCACGTGGCTCCTTCAGGCTCCTCAGGGACTCAGGGTGATTTCTGTGGAATGTGATGTACATTACACAGTTCAGCATTTCTGATCTCCCTCGAATATGCAACAGCACTGGAGACCTTCCCTGTGTGCAGGGGACTTCGATTTGATCTCTGGCCACACGAGTCACCTCTTCCTAGCTGTACACAGAGTGCTTTATTGTGTGAAAAAAGTGCTCCATCCAAACAATGTGAATTAAAGGTAAAGCAGGGCTACAGAATTCCTTCTTTGTAATAAGTTATCCATTAAATACCACTTGAGCTTTTCTTGTTTTAAAGCATATGTCAACATAATCTCAAATACTTTTTATAAAGTACTAGTAGTAAGTCATTAAAAATGACAAAAATGTCTTTAATCTATAAAAAATATTTTAATCAACTGAGATATCTTTTTCAACATAACAAAATAAACACAACCCAGACTAGGCTATCTAATCTTCAGCTCACAGTGGGATGACTTTACAACAGAATGTCAGAATTACCAGCTAAATTCATTGGGTGCTTACTGCTCTCAGGAGCTTTCAGGTATGTTCTCCTCACTACTGTGGAATATCCTAGTTCTTTTTAAATATTTACAGATGTCGAATATTTATATGTTTGCATTTCCTCAGGGGTAAATCCTTGCACTTTCTGAAAGGTGCCATGATTGAGAAATAGGAAATAACTTTTTGGTAGCCATTGATCAAAGGCAAGATAATAATTCAATAACATTTGTGAGCAGCCATTCAGAATTTTCATCCTCCTCACTTGATTAAAATGACCAGAAATCTTGGAGAAGGCAGAGGAGTTCAGGGAACAGGGGAGAAACTGGTAATTATATAAAGTGGAATATAGTTTGGGATAACCATCTATAGCATAACTATATTGCATTAATAATTTAAATGTAATATTTATCCATGTAGCATACTGCATAGTTGAGAAGCTACGTTGAAAGGTGACCTCCTGTTTTTAAATTACTCTAATTGAAGCTGATCTGTATTTTATATGGTGAGGCCATAATAAAGAGGAAGATGCAGCATAAAAGTTTATGATAATCATGCACATGGTTCACAATGCGTGCTTGATCTCCATTCATATTTCATATTTTATTGTATGACAATTATCAAATACTTCTTTCCTGTGATCCTTATTCCCTTTCATGCTGCTTCTAATTGAACAGAAGAGATCTCCACAGAGGTATTTCTACCATTTAGTCATATAAATAGAGATGGAGATCTCTCTGTGGTATTTCCCCTAGTAAATACTTGCTGAGATTCAACAATCACATTGTCTAACGATGGACAAATTTAACTTCCACTCAGACCAGTTTTGTAAAGTAAATTTCATAGATTTATCTCTTCTCCACAAATTTAAGCTATTTTGTGTTTTTAATGGAGTCTCTAATAGATATCTGGCTGTCATAACCAAATGCACAATTTGATATCTATGCTTGTTTCTTTGCAGGAAAGCAATGGAAGACTCAGAGAAGTTTTCTCTCGTTTTATGTTCTCTTGAACTAAGGGACTTCTCTCTTCATGCTCAAAGATGCATAGGTGATACAATTTTGTGGCTTTGGTTCATGTGATGGTTGATATCTGTGGCTCAGAGTGTTGGTAAATTTGCTCATCTTTAGCCCAGGCTGTTTTTCTACTGAGGACCAAGAGGACCTGTAGATGTGATACCACCCAAGGTACAATCACGACAGGGAACAACACCCTGGCTTTCACCTCCTGAGAGTCACAAAGAACAAATCTCTTTGCTAGTCAGTGTGTGACAAGAAACTACTTCTCTTTGCTGACAGTTTCTGGTGCTGTATCCTCATTTCTCTATTAAAACATTAAGTACACCATGTTTTATGTGCATATTTCACACAGTTACACAAACACAGACAGATTTCTTTCTCAGTACGAGCAGTACAGAACCCTTTTTACACCATTACTGCAACAAAGGGAGCTGTAGTAAAGGTGAAGGAAGGGTGAATTACAGCTAGAAAGAACACACTTGCTGCTTCTTATTTTCTCATACACTAAGCATGCAATGACACAAGTCATTCAGTATTCATTTTATTTCTGAATTCTTTCTTCATAATTTGTTCGCCTCTGTTTTCATTAGAAAATGGTTAACAATAGTTAAATTTTTTTGTGATTTTTTGCTAAAATTGCTTATTTGTATATGAGGTCTATTCTTGGAAAGTAGCCTGCCTCCTCTGCAAAACAATATTCCAATAATGCTAGTGTTTCTCACCTCTGGGCTGGAGAGACTATGAAAAGTATCTCCCTTTTTAACAAATCTTTCAAAACTACTCAGCCCCTTAATTTCATTATAAATTGGACTTGTACAAATCCTTACAAGTATGGTTGCCCTTTGACAGTTCTTCCTGCTTTAGTCTTAGAACAGCAATGGGAACAGAACTCTTGATCACAGCAGGAATGCGTTTATGATCATGCATTGCTCAAGTCTGTTTTTATTTCTCGTTTTATGTAAAATGCTGCAGTAATCCCTTTAGAATTCCCCTCAGCTTAAATCTCAGAGACTGTTCAAGACTGCCTCTTAATGTCTCAAGAGCACTTCAGCTCACATAAGCCTCATATTCAACAGGTAAAGCCCACTTTGTTCTATAGAGATGGCTGAAGTAATGTAAAATTAAAGATTTAATCTTCTGTGGTAACTCAGACTGTCCTCAGTGCAGCACAAAGACACTAAAAGTCTGTTAACTTTTAAGTGAGTAGAAAATTCTTTGATTGACAGTGGTCTGCTGTATTGATCCCAAAAACTATGCCACAACAAATTTTATTACAATTGGGCGAGAAGACTTATTGCACACTTTCGGAACGCAAAGGGTTTTGTTTCACTATTAACAGGTTTTCTCCATTATAAATTTTAACTGACAGGATTTAAAGGCAATTGAAGTCGAGACCAAACATTTTGGACAAATTAAGGAAGGAATTTTTTTTTGTTTCGTTGTTTTGGGGTTTTTTAAATCTAAATTTAGACGGAAGCAGTCAAAGGAGGGACTGGGCACTTGAGAGTTCAAATAACTGGTAATTACATGAAATGGAATATAGTCTGCACACTTTTATTCTCATTAGGAACTTCACACAGGAGCTTAACTGATCTGTACCTTTAATGTGTTTTCTCCCAGCTAGTGGGCAGATGCTTGCACAATGGACTCCACCAATTAATGCAGCCCAGGCTGACATTCAAAGTGGGTTAATATGGACACAGCCAAACTTAGCACGTATTTCCTCAGCCACAGATCAGTCATGTGCTTCCAAAACCCCCTAGTCCTACCCTCAGCAAACCAACAGAAGCTGTGCTAAAGTTGTCTGGGCTGGTATCCCTCAAGTCTACTAATGAGTTTGCCAAGAAGAATAAATGCAGTCCACAGATGACTCCGGAAGCAAAGCAGCCAGGCATTTTGGTTGGTGCTTTGGAAATAATTTGGATATTTCAGTGGTACTTTTCTACCTCGAACTGAGACCAAAAGTTGAAATGTTAATTTCTTTGTGTACTTAAGCCTTCTGGAAAATTGCAGTTGTCCACCCACCTAAATGAAACATTTTGATTGAGAATAATTAGTACTAATCTGTTTCCAATGCCATATCTCCTCATCAGAGATATGGAGGACCAGGTAGGTCCCAAACACAGGGTGATTGAACCTTTATTTTTCTTTAGCCTTTATTGACTTGACTTTACATCAGAACTTTACTGACTGCAGGGGAAGCTTAGACAGATTCCTCGTGTGAACACACATAAACCCATGTTTAGGCATCGTAATATATGACCTGAACCTTACTCAACGTAATTAAACTGCTATAGCTCTCTAATTTGCTCATGAAGACCACAGCCTTTGCAGTCTGGGTGATTCTTTTTAAAATGTAACACTGGAACATTCTGGATGTGATATTCCTGTTGTATTTTAAACTGTCTCTCTTTGGGACAAACTTCTGAGCTTTTTAAAATAGGTATAAAAGATTACAAAGAACTGAGGCCTATGGATCATTCTTTTTTTGCCTCTGTTTTGATAACTCGCCATCTAGAAGAATTCAGTATTTTCCCTTCTCTGCCTTCTTTCCTTTGCATTTTCTTGCTCTTATGTCATGTATTGCATCCAAAATGCCTGATTCAATGTAAGACAAGGGAAATTACTAGCAATATTCAGAGACTGTTTTCAGTGGAGCAGTTGGGTGGCCATGGGAAGCACTCCCACCCAAAAGGTGACTGGATGCAATGCAGTGGGCCTCATTCTCCTCTTTATTGTTCCATTTTCAGTAAAGCATGATCTTATCATTGAGACCAAGACCCTAAGAACATCCCCCTCTTGTTTGTTTTGGAAGAGGTCCCACATCTGTAGCCAGTGGACACCCTGAGCATGAAGAGCAAAGAGAAAGGGTTAATTCAGCTGCTCCTTCTTCCCCAAAATTCCTGTGTAACCTGGCAGTAAGGCAGAAAGCTTTTGGGGACACTGTCATTAAAAACTGCTCTGAGCACAGATGAATCCTGACTATGGACCTTGCACAATAAGGTTATGTTTTACATCATAAGTAGAAGAAAAGTAAGTCTATATTTACTTTCTTTTCTCTTTCAGAATCCCAAGGTGTTTATGTCCAATATTCAAATACTCTGAAGTGAACAAGAGATATGCATTTGGGCAAATATATATATGGCCAAATCCCTTAACACCCCAAGATAAAAACCTCAAAATCTCAAATGAGGTTTGCCCAGCACCACCCAGAATCAGGCACTCATCTGTCTCAGAGCTGCAGTTTTAAAGATGTTGCTGAAAGTGTGCAGCCTCATAGGCAATTTCATTTTGTAAATGCAGGCTCTGTGAGGAGTGCCAGGATAAAGATAGGGCTATAATTACTTCAAGAAAAGGCAGAGGTTGCTCCTCCAACACTCATCTCCCTACCTTGGAGTTTTACGCCTTTGCCCATCACCATAGCAGCTGAGTGCTTGCTCTGTGAAAGATCATAACTGCCTGGGAAGGCTGTGAGGAAAAGGGAGCACATCTGCAAAATGTCCCTAAGCCCAGCCATCATCTCACTGCTCTGTTATGGGGTTCTTCAGTCTCAAGCAAATAGTTCAGAAACACATTTTTGAATATCCTGCAATAACACTGGCAATGTTACCCTACTTAAGTCCAGCCAGTGAGAGCTACTGGGTCTGAGGCTCCCATTAGCTCCCTTTTGCTTTAAAGTAGGGTCTCAGATAAGTTTTTGTAATTTTTCAGGCTCTCTGTTTCTTATCCTCAAAGTGAGAGCAATGCTGTAGTTCATCTAGAACCTGATACAAAAGCCAGGAAAAACTCTGGGGCCAGGAACAAAACCTGAGGTCTCTCTCACCATCGTTCCCAATCTCTGCATTAGAATTGCGATGTCCAGCATATTTCTCATCTCTCCCCCTCCAACACACACAGACTTGAATTTTGTATTTTCTTCTCTAACAATAGGTCAAAAAAGAGAGGCAGAGGGTGCCCCAGTATGACCAGCTGGTGTGTACAAAGCCAGTGCTCATTTTGGGATCAAGTGAGTTTGATCTGCTTTGACTGAGGGAGATGAGATCTGCTTGAGCTCCCCCCACCCAAAGACACCCAGGACTGCAACCTGGGGAGTCTTTGCTTCACTTTTCTAAAAATACCTAGTTTCTAGTGAACCTTTAGGCACTGATGATGTCACGAATACCTGCAGCCCAAATTCAGTTTAGATGCCTGGGTTTTTTCACTGTGGCCCACGAAATCTGCATTTAAGTGCTGAAGTGCTTGTTTGGCTATTACTGCTTTTGGCATTCTCACCTCATGCAAATCAGTGTGTGTTCTGCCACTGACTTCTATACAGCTGGAATTTTTCCTTAATGTCTTGGAGCTAATAGCCTATTACTTGCTACCAGCTATGACTGGGCAATTTTTGATTTATCAGAGGAGATGAAACATTCTTGATGTACCAGCTAAAATTTTTAATCAATGCAATGCGAAAATCCACTTCTTCCTAATAGAATATTCTGTTTCTCCCCACTCCCTGGGAAATTCCATTATCTTCTGTCATGTGTCAAAATATATCCACGGAGTATTGATATCAAGCAATTATGTGAGACAAAATCATTCCTGTATGGTAAGAAAGCAGAGGCAAATGACTGCATTCTGAACTGCGTCTCTCAGTAGCAATGTGGCAAAGGCTTCAAACCTCGTATGGAAATGAGAAATGCATGTAAATTACTTTGTCTAAATGGATTTTCATTAGAAATGAAATCCAAGCAGTTCAAAAATCACTAATGTTCACTGGCAAGAGCCAAATGGCTGAGTCAACATCACTTTTAGTCTTTAGTTCTTTTCTATAATGCTGAACCACTGAAATAGTCTGATCAAACTTGGCATTGCATTGTGCCAGATTCGTTAAGTCATAGACTGACTCATCCTTGGGGTATGACAAGTGCTAAATGAGCTACTGATCCTTTGCACTGCTGCGTACAGCTCACTGTGGGACTAGGACACAGACAATGGGAGATATTAATAGTGGCTGTCTGTCCTCCTGTTTAATTATTTTTATTTATTCTGCATAGGTTCTCTTCTTCACCCTAGGTGCTGATTATTTTAGCTATGATGGAAAGAAGTCCAACAGTCATAACTAAATAACCTGAAGAGTCATCAAGATTCCAAATGTCAGTTTGAGCAGGACTCAAAGTGTAGGCCTGAAATCCTACATCTGGACACGGCACAGCCTCCAGGACAAGAAGAAGGAGGTGCACCATAAGATCTAAGCAGGATTATGCACTGGAGAGAAAAGGGCTGTGCTCTGCTGTGCATCTGAGAACATCTCTGTGCTCAGAGCTGCCTAACAGAGCTGTGCCCCTCGGGTAGCCAGGCTGCGGGGAGCTGCTCCTGTGAAGGCAGATTCCTCAGGAAGATATGCTGAGATCCAAAATATGGAAGCTGACCAAAAGCCAAAACTTTCAGAGTTCAGCAAGGGCTTTTTAAGTGTAGGTATCTGAAGTCTGCTTGTGTGGAAGATATCCTGATGTGCCTCCTGTGTATCAGATGCAGAACAAAGCGGCAAGAAACATGGTGACAAGGCTCCCAGCAGCCTTTCTCACTGCCTCTTTCAGGATGCACAAGTTTTCTCTGTAATTCTTTGGCTACAGCTCTATGAAAGGACTTGGAGCTTTATGGCTTTGTGTACTGCATTTGCTTTCCTCTGAGAAATTGCTGTGGATTCAGTCAAGAAGATACTCTAAATGGAAAGCTGTTCTAGGTATATCTCAAGGCAGTTCAGTTTGCATTATTGTCCACTGGGGGTATCCTTATCATGCTATTTGTGTGCAGAACTGTCATAACTAACACAGACAGGCCTGCCCCATCCTTGTTTCCCTTGAGCTCCATGGCATCCAACACTTTTGAATCTGTACAGAATATAGGAATGCACAGTTCACCTTTACAGTGTTAACTGGATGACAGCGCACTTAGATTAAAAAAAAAAAAGGGATTTGAAAGCTGTCTTGGTTTAGCTTTTTGTTCATTATCAGAGAGCGAAACTATTCTGCCTGAATCCACCCCAGTGATGCCCCTCCGGTGCTCTCCTACATGAAATGGGAGATTTTTGCCATTTAAAAAAAATAAAACAGAAAAACATTTAACAAAAAGGAATGATCTGGAATACCTGCTCAGTTATGAATTGGAGGTCCCTGTCTCCAGCTCAAAGACAAAGCAACTGCTCACAAGCAAATCAGGAGGTTGCACTGAGCTAAAGCTGTCCACACTGTCCTGGTACTATAAAGAGATGGAAGCAAACAACTATAGCTGGAATGAACTATATCTGCAAAAACTTCTCAGCTGATTAAAGTCTTTTTAGACAGATAATATAATCTACTGTTACTGGCTCTCACAGCTTACGCTGAAAGCTCAGGTACAAGTCCTCCTCCTGCTTTCTGAACTGTTACATGGGACAGTTTCAGCTGCCCCTAAACTTGGTTTTCCAGCAGAACCAACATTTGAAATGCCTGAGACTGGTGATACACTGGCAGAGTTGCCCAGAGAAGCTGTGGATGTCCCTGTTCAAGGCCAGGTTGGATGGGGCTCTGAGCAGTCTGGTCTAGTGGAAGGTGTCCCTGCCCATGGCAGGAGGGTCGGAACCAGATGATTTTTAAGGTCCCTTCCAACCCAAACCATTCTACAATTCTGTGATTTGGGAAACATGGATCTTCTTACTGGGAAGTCTGCGTGGCTGTGCTCCCCGGATCTGGGGCTGAGTCCTGGTTTGCTGTTCCTGCCCAAGTTGCACCAGATCTGGTTCACACTGACGAGGGTAGCAGCCCCTCCAAGCTGCTCTCACCTGTAGTTTGACTGAACACCTGCAGGTGTGACTGGGCTGTAGTGTCTGGGGATCTCACTAAGGTTAGTAGAAATAAACGTTGAAACTTAGTAAATTAACTGTTACTTATGCCAAGTTCATTTAGTATAGCAAAACTGCAGCAAAAGCTTATAGTATATTTTATATCCTAGAGATTGTAGCAAATTGGGTTTGGTCCACGACAAGTTCTCCCAGAGTGATAGCACAAGGTCTGAAGTGTACTTGCAGGCTCTTGATAGAGATTTGAATATCACCTCCTGGTCAGCAACAGCAATCCTTCACTACCTCAGCCTTTGCCAAATTAATTCCATAAATGCTTTAGTACTTAAATATTTGTAAGCTGGAAAAATTAGATCTGGAGAATAAGGTATTGTCTTAGTCCAGGAAGGCATGCAAGCCTTTAATGAAGGCAGGTATGATAACAAACTAATAATCACTCGTTTATAAACTGCTAAATGCTATGAAAAATTGCCCTGGTATCTGGAGAGTTTAAGACAGACCCACAAAGTAAGAAACAGCTGTGGCTACTGGTGGCTTGTGAAGCCATGAAATATGTCTGACATTCACTTTCCAGGTCTGTGAGTCACACAGATACCACATCTTGCTTCAACCAGAAACAAGACCCACTTTACCCAATAAATTGACCAGGCAAGGCTGTTCATTTGACCTTAATTACCCAAGTGTTTACCCAATATTATGCAGACAGACAACATCAGTTGACACACTGGTCCTGCTAATAGTGATACTTAGCACTCCCTACCATTTTTCATCTTCAAAGCACTTTCCAAATTTTACTTAATTAATATCTTTGAAGATGCCAAACTGTTTGCTGATATTTCACTGATAGTTTCTGCTCTTTCCAGAGCAGAGGAAAAGATGCTATTTCCTAATTAGGTTTTAGTAAAGACACTACTGACTTCCCCTTCTTCTCATCTGGTTTTCAGTATCCTTCTATTTCCAGCAATCTGACCTCTCACCAGTCAGCACCTGGGGAATTATTGCCTTACTTGCCTTTTAAATGGCAGATAACAAATTGTTGTCAAAGTAAAATCTCTCCATTTTTCTTTAAGACAAATTTCAATGTTACATGCTTAGTTCTCAGAACTTCAATCCTTTTAGTCAGTAACAAAATAGGAGTCAGTTAATTCCAAAAAATTCCAAATAATTGTCTATCTTTTAAATATGTTTCATACGTATAGTTTCCTGACCTTCTGCTTGTTAGAGTCTTACAAACATTTATCAGATGCTTGAGTTACAGGCCACTGTTTCAGCGGAAGCTTTGTCAGGTTGTTGAAATATGGATGTGATTCTGGACCTTTCATGTTTTCATGGAGCATGTAAAGCCATATACAGTATATTACATGTCATTAGCACTGCTGCATCTGTCACCCTCAGAAGGGAATTGGCTATTGGCAGAGTGCACTCTAAAGTCACAAGCAAGCATTTCCACCAAGGTCATGAAGATCGTAGCTTTTACACACAGCAGTGTATTTAGGGGGGAAAAAAGTATCTGCAAAGGATGACTATATCCTGTAAAATTAACTGAGAAAAGCAGATTTTCAGTAGGTGGGAGGACAGCGCACTGCTCAGACAGTTTTGCAAACTAGACAGAGAGCAGGTTCTTAGCATAGTGCTTCAATACCCTCTGGGCCACTCAAAAATTGTGCCTTACACTACATTACAAAACTCTCACTTGTTGAATTTTAAATGACCTAGACATTAAGGAAGATTAATTTCCTTCTAGTCCTTTTCTTTTCATTTTGTTCCTACCTCTCAACTATTTCTTCTAATTCTGCTGCAGCTATAATCATCCTTCAAATACTTATCTGTCAGACACAGTACTGTCCATCATTTGTCACAGCTTAAATACAGACACACACAGTCACACTGCACACTCATGTGTGTGTCGAGCTGTAGCTCTTTCATCTGCAGTTCAGCAAAGAATTGAGCCTGCTTGCATTCTGTTCAACAAAGCACTTAAACATAAAAGTAAGGATCAGGCTGAAGTGAAGCACACTGCAATTAGAAATGCATTGTTTAATTAAAGGTTGAGATGAATGGTACTTGTTGATACATTATAAACTATAGGAAGAAATCTCCTTCCACTAGCTTTCTGAGGTGAAAAAAACCTATTTCAGACAGACCATGGGTACTTCTGCCAGCAGAAAATCCATCTGGCCTTACTCTAATAGGATGCTAAAAACAGTAACAGTGAGAAACACCCAGAGCAGAAATACTTGCTAAAGATGTGATCAGCAGCTAGTGTGCTCCTCAGGGACTCACTGTTTACTCCTCTGGAAGTTTAGGGTGGGTTTTTCCAAAAGAAGAAAATCTTAATAAAAGTACACCCACCCTATAGAACAAAAAAAAAAAAAAAAAANNNAAAAAAAAAAGAAAAAAGCAATTTGGAGTAGAAGAGAGAAGAGAGATCTCAGGGAGAAACAATTTTAAACCAGTCTACTGCTTCCCCCACCACAAGCCATTCATGGAACAAAAGGCCTCTGAGAAGCTGTGGACTAAGAGAGCTCATAGAGGAGGTACAGGAGATAATTTGTTTAAAAGAAAGAGCTGCAAAGCAAAGGTCACTTCAAAGACTGCCCAGAAATGTGGAATGCTGGCCTGCTCCTCCCTTTCACACTGCGGTGTTGCCATGATAGTGTGCTCTATCCTACTTGTGAAATTGTTTCTAACCACAGAATATCTTGGTACCATTTTCCCTATTCTCCTCCTGGTTTTCAGGATCAAGCTGTTCTCAAAGCTCCATGAATGAAAGACGATATATTTAGTAGCAAAAGGAACTATCTTGGTTTGTTTGTTTGTTTGTTTTCGACAGCTGTATTTATAATTCTTTGCAGATTGCTCAGCTGGGGTTCAAAGCCTTTCTTTAATTGTGCTTATTCTTCTGGAAGTGACCCGGTACATCCTGCACTGGTTGAAACTGGATGACAAAATTAAAGTGAAAGAAGAGCTTTGCTGTCCTGTAGCAGCCAATTATGAAACAAGCACATACGCTGTGAAGAAAAAAGCTTTGTTAAAAAATTAAGAAACCAAAGCCATGTTGCCCTTCATGATTCTGAGGTATTTTGGTTCCTTGTCATCAGTTTGGACACCTCTTCAAAGTTCTTTTTTTTTGTTTCTGGGCCATTCATAGTATTTTACTTCACATTTGTCATAGCAGAATGCATCTCAAGGTGGGTCTCCGTTTGCTCCTGCAACTGAGATGGATGAAAGTGTTTTGCATGAAAACAAGGCAGTTTCCCAAGGAGGTCTTTAACAGTTTATTTTTCTGACCATTATTTTCCAAGAATTCAAGTTGACAAATGTATTGCCACCATTGGGAACTTGTAAGTTTAAGTAAAAATTACACTCAAAGAGGATTGAATCCTCCCATTCAATAGTATGTGCAAAGCCATTCTGTTTTTGTAAATCCTGCTTCTGTTAAAATGAAGAAGTCTGAAGAAGGTGCTACAAATTTTTACTTCACTAGGACTACAGCAAGTCTGGCCCTCAATGGCCATGCTATACAGCATTGGCCTTTGATAGCATTGTAAGAATATAAAGGAAAAGGAAAAGAATTCTTTGCCACTCTGTTGCCTACCAATTCTGCAGACTTATTTTTCTCCAAGTACAGGTATTGTGACATTTTCAAAATCAAATCAGCATCTAATCCATCCATGAGTAATCTAACTTGTAGGAAACAGAGAACAAAAAGAGTGCTTTTAGATAAATCCTAATTAATTGTACATGCAAATGTCTTGGATGGATGTGGTCATGCAATTCAATTACATGACTAATTATGTTGGAATTATAATGCCATATTTAAATAGATAAACACACATAAAAGTGCCTGCCCAGGAGTTTGCATGCTGGAGACTGGGAATAGAGTCATTTATTGGCTCTTTAGTGCCACCTGTTGAAAACTGAAAACTCATGCAAATGAATCTGTGCGCCAATTAGACGCCCATTTAGAAGGGGAATGTCCACTTGCTTGGCTGGTGTGAAGGGCAAAACCTTCAGAAATTTAACAGCTGGGGTGGAAGTATTTGAAACACGGTTGTCACCCTACGAAGGAAAGTGTAACACACCACTGGGGATGCTGGGGAGCAGGAGCCAAGCTCTTGGGACAGGTGGCACGTTCATAACATCACATCTGTTCAAAAACTGGGCCGGTTTCCCTTCTTGCCAGAAAGCCATCACAGCACATACCTCAAAATAGGCACCCTGCTTACAGAAGCCTCTTCTTCCATGAGTAATTCCATAGTAGGGCTTCTCTGCTTATTAAGAGCAAGATTAGTACTGCCTTAGTCATGCAGAGTTGTGCTGGAACCAGACTGACCCCTTGGAGTGTTGCGTGCTGTGCCACATGAGGAGGGCAGTGTTACCCGCTGTGTCTGGGGGGAGCAAGCAGCAGTGCCAGAGCATAGTGCCCAGCTGTGAAAACTCACTGGCCAAGCTGCTGACATCGTTTGTGAGGTCAAAAGAGCAGATCAGAGTAAAAAGTCTCCTAGAAGTTCAGTTTTCAGAAATATTATTGCCTGCTTCACTCTTTTGCTTTTAAAAGAGCATCCATTTTAGACCATGGATGCTCATTTTGCCTTTGGATTTAATTTACGATCAAGTTCTATCAAAAATGTAAAATATGGTCAGATCTGGGACCTGGGCCGTGTTCTTCATCAAATGTCACGTGGTTTGCCAAAGATGAAACAATGTAAAAATTCTTATTAAAGAAATCAAATCTATTTCTTGTGCAAAGCCACTTATTTCACCCCCTTACCTACAATTTGAAAAGCTAATCTGCTGATCCAAAACCAACATGAGGCTTGAAAAAGCAAGGTAAAGGTAAATCACATGGCTGCTTCACAAACAGCCCATTTGGCATCATGGTCTAGCCAAATGGCACTTTAGGTGGGAAAGCAACACTGTGGTGGAGCAGGACAAACCATGATGGAGATTTTAGCAAGTATTGAGGCATACAGGATGTTGCAGGGAAATTGGGACAGTTTGTTCTGTGCTCCTCAGTCTCTCTCCAGTTCTGCAGGAACTTCCGTCATTTAAAGATAGTGAGAGTTTAAGGCCAATGTTTTCATTTCGCTGTGGACTTCAAGCAGTTTTAAGGTGATAAAGCAAAATCAACATCTTTGATGTTGCCATCTCTTTGCCTCCAGCTGTGCCTTAAAACATAATATTTCATACACACCATTATCTGGATGTTGAAGGAACAGAACCTGCTCCCAGAGCTGGGCACAGAAAAGTGATCCCCTATTTTCAGAGAGCATATTTTTCAAAATCTTGTGCCATATGGAAAAAAGCCTCCCCAGATATTGAAAGCCATCAAGGAGAACCTGGCAGGCACTGGCCCCACAGCTGCACACCCACCTGCCTGTGGTAGGACCTGCATTCTTTCCCCTGGGACACCCATAGCGTGAGTTGACATGACTGGGCAGCTGAAGGACCACTGGAATTCTGCCAGCAACAGGTTAAAACGGGACCTTCTCCACGGACTGTCTTCATTTCTCCACCTTATCACATTCCCACTCATGTTCACTGCATTTCTTTGAACCAGCCTGCCCCAGAGCTTTAAGCTCAACACATGATTAAATCAAAGTATTACAATTGTCTACAGCATTTTTGACCTTTCTGGCTGACTTTCACTACCACTGACAGATTCAGCTGCCCAGATGTTTGTCCAGGTGTCACTTTCACAAAATTGCCAAAATAAGGGTGTGTCCACCCATTTGGCTGGGCTTTCTAACATTTCTATGCAGGTATTTGAAAGGATAATAAGACGCAGAAATCATCCCACTCAAATGAAAGCAAATCTTTGTCTGAAACATCAACTTTAAGATGATGAGCAACCTTAAGCAGAATATTTTTGGCACAAAATACTTCCTGTTTCAATTTTAATCCTTTTTAAACATTACTCCATTCCAGTTAAACACCTGTTTTAGCCCTACAGAAGCTGATTCTGTAGAATTATATTCAATACCTATTATTCTTCCAAGTGGGAAAGAATTTCATAGAGGAAAGTAGAATAGCTATTATGACAGTAGCACTTTATTATGGAGAAGCTTTTGGAGAAAAAAAGGTAAGTCAGTGGCTTTGACAGATAATTATGGACTCCTATTACACAGTAGAATATCATTAAAAGTTACAATATGTAAAATGTCTTTCACATTTCCAATAACGTTATCTACGTTTTCCTCAGTTAAATGACTTACCAATTTAATGAAGCAAAGTTCTAAATGTAAAATATTCACTCTTTTGAGTTTCTTTCAACATATATTTTAAAAATCTCGTATATATTGTTTTCATGCATATTTGGTGCTTGAGGAGAAGTGTTTGGAAATGATTCCACACAATCTTGTTGACCTTTTTGATGAAAAATGAGAAAAGATTTCACAGTAAAATGTTCAACAA
Source organism: Oriolus oriolus (assembly GCA_013400235.1). Classification (NCBI taxonomy): domain Eukaryota; kingdom Metazoa; phylum Chordata; class Aves; order Passeriformes; family Corvidae; genus Oriolus; species Oriolus oriolus. The sequence continues at coordinate 1,520,366 of VXBT01006884.1, forward strand.
TTCTAATATTCTACTTCTGTACTAATATGTCTTGAAAATACTCATGATTTCAGGACGAAGCACAAATACACAATGAACGTAAGAGGTGCTTTGTGATTACTTATAGTGCATCTACATTCTGCCATCAGCCTTTACTCATCTAAGCACTCCGAAGTGAGCAGCTTCAGCCACTTAGAAAAGGCTCGATCTGCAGAAATTGAGGGACCACCTCCAATCTACTACTCCTTTTTATAGCATTCTACTTCTAAGGAGTTTCAAGTTGGATACCCAAAATCAATACTTACTTTTGAAACTGGAGGTCTTCAGCTTACCTTCAAAGGGTAAAAGAGCAGGGATCAGCTGGCTCTTTTGTGCTGCCTCAGTTTCTGGACTCCCACAGAAGAAAATCTCAAGTTGCTTTTGTAGCTTCATAAAATGCAGACATTTATCTGTGTTAAACTGAATCCCCTTGTGTTATATGTCCCTTCTATTTACTCCCTGCAAATTTCTCTTGAAGAAACATAAAATAACCTATTTCAGATCTTCATCCCTATCTTCAGGGCACTATCAGCTTTCACTGCATTGAAGAAGATTTTACCAATACATCCATAATACAGAGGGTTGTGTCAAAAGAGATGAGATGACATCTCCTCAGTATTGCCTTTGGCATTTGCATTCATGTTAGCTTGGGGTTTGTCAGCTGGTGAAGAGTTGGGAACAGAAGAATGACAACAGCAAGGGGATAAAGCAAAGTCTCATGCCAAACACTCAGGAGCTCTGCCAGACTCAGACATAACTTGTCTGAGGAACTAAATCAGAAGAACTATCACCTTTCTCTCTTTTCTCCAAACACAGCAGTTACTAAAAGGGCTTACTCTGAGCTTGTCTCTGCTGCAGCAGCCCAGTAGGAGTGGCTGTCAGCTCTAGCAAATGGCAGGAGAATCCCCTGCAAGGCTTTGTAGGAGAGACAAAGAGCTGGAGAGCAGTAGGTGAACAGTGCTTTGCAGCACCAATTCCTCATCATTCACTGATTTCCTACCTTTCTGCTTTTCCATTCCTTAAGGACATATCCAGGGAGCAGCGACTTGAAAGATGCCATTTAAAAAGGGGTTTTTTATTTCATGCTGAGGATGCTGTGATCCCTGCCTGCAACTCAACATGCTCCATGACTGCAATCTATTCCACTGCACAACAGCGGGATTTCATCGCTTACAGTCAAAGAAAAAGTCATTATTAAACTGCATCTTCATATACTATGCACTAAAGGTACCTCACATGTTAATGGAGTGAAAAGCCTGGGAAAAAGATGGAGCTACTGAATAACAGGAGTTCAGAGCAAGCAGGTGAATTTATTCATATTTTGTTTTGCAGGTAGTGCATTTACCCAGTGCTAACTTGGACCACATCTACAAGTGATGGTGATAAAAAAAACACTCCTATGTTTCAGTTGATACACATCTGAGAACTCCACTACCAAACCAAAAACCACACTCAAACATGTTCCTGGGAGAAAAGTAGGCTAAAGATATTGTCTCCAGACAGGGCCTGTTCATGTGGCTGGTGAAGATTGTTATCTTAGATTTGAAACTAGTAAGAATAACCTTTCCAGCTGCCTGAAAGAATATGAGTGTTCTTAAAAATATAGTTGCTATTGCCTATACACAGCTGTTATTTTCAAAGAAGTTATTGATCTGAGGAAGATAATTTTTTCAGTTGTTTTTTTTCCTAGTGGAACAAGTAACTTTGTTAGAACAACGAAGCATAATGGCCAAGGAATAGCTTTATGTTAGAGTCATAACTATAATTGCAGGGAACGTTCACCTGCAACTGTGTTTTCAAAATTATCCTTTTTTGAATGTAGAACATAATGGAACTATGCCAAATAAAGACTGTGAGTCTCTTATTTACCGCTGGGATCCACTTTCCTACCATAGAATTTTCTTCCCAATTAGCTCTTCTCTCAAATTCCCTTCTACCAAACCCTTTTTGTTGTACATGGCAGAAACCAGCTGAAGTTTCTGTGCTCTCTCTCCAGTCCTGTGACAAGCTGCTAGGACAGCCCAGTGACAGAGAACCGCATATTTAAAGCAGCTGGTGTAAAACTCTACCTTCTTCTGAAGCAGGCAATCCACTGACCTGTGCGAACAACAGCAAAATACTAGGATTTCAACAACAACTTGCTTCAAGTATTTGCGCTAGATCACATTACTGACCCTACATTCATTAAAATAAGCAGCTGTTTGTGTTAGTACATATGTTTAGGATTCACATACAAAGGAACTTCCCTTCTAAACGAGGGGGACTGGATTCCTGATGACAGCTCAGGTGAAGAGCACTGCAGGGATGATGACCTGAGACGGGCAGCAGCAACAGCACAAACCCGATCCTGTGTTCACAGGACTTTTACAGCATTAGGGCTCTTTTGGCTGTTAGCAGGGTTAGGTGCAACCATAAATCTGTGGTTATCTCTTCCATGAATCAGTAAAGATTTAGAATAATATCTTTCTCCTCTCCTGCCTGCTCTCTGCTTCCACCTTTTTCTTACTCCATACATTTGCAAGGTTACTGGCTGAGACCTACCCAGTGTGGAGGTTCATTTCAGGCTCACTGATGATACAGCTTTCACTCTCAGGGTGTTGCTGGGGTAGAGCCTTTACCAGACACTCTGCAACTACAGAGCTAGAAAAGGTCTGAGACAGTACTTCACTTAGGCCATAAAAAAAATCAGGGGCAGAGAGGAGAACACAGATCCTCAGAGAAGTGCCTTTATGGATCATGATTTCACTGTGCATGTTTACTTGGCTGCTTACAGAATTGCAGGATGAAGAGATTGGATTGCTTTGGTCAAAACTCAGTTTGGAAGTGCCCACCACAACACATCCCCTCCCAAATGAATTAGATCCTCAGAACAGAGCTGATTTTATACAGAAGCACTGGATTGTTATCACAGACCATACACATGAAGTCCCTCTTGGCAAAAGGTACTTTCTCATTATTCATCTGGACCTTATTTTAGGCTCATCAATGGGACATTAAAACTTCAGAGGAGCAGGACAGCAGCTTGTCCCTGCAGCAGTAGCCAATTTGCCCAAAAAGCATGAGCATATTTGCCTCAAAAGAGTTAATGGCATGACTTGCTGCAGCTTTTTCATAGAAAACTAATCTTGCAAACTTGACGCGTTGCTTTATCTGCAGAGTGGGTGGAGCAGAGAGCACAGCTGAAACGTGAACTCTGACAAAGGCAGACAAGAAAGCCTTCGCAGCCGCTCTCTGTTTGGTGCAAGGCTTTGGTTCATTAGCCTTGAAATATTTCATTAACAGAATGCTTTTGGTATGTTATAAACAAACTGTGAGGGCCCTAGCATGCAACAGCACTCTGTCAAAAATGAACGTGGTTTATTCCCTTTTGTAAAATATTTAGAGAGTGAACGACAAAGTCAAGCAATGGTCATATCTGTGTGATCTAAACAAAAAAGTAACAACATCGTAACAAGCACCTAAAAATACATTTGTTCAGTTACAGTTCTCACAGTGCTACTGGTTTTTTTTCTGACTTAGAAGTACAGCTCTCTATACCTTTTGTGTCCTTTTTCCAAATGTTTTAAAAGAATTAAAAATAGCTAAATACATACTGGTTCATTTAAGAGGTTCTTAAAATTATTTAAGGCTAAAACTTTTTTCTTCATTTGGCCTGATTTAGTTCCTGCCCATCCCTGGTCTTGTATGTAAAGGTCAAATATTGCAATTTTATTCTGGCAAAGCTTTCAGTGAAGGCAGACTTTTTTATTTTGCAGTATATAAACACAACCTCCAGCAAACCAGCAAAAGATGGTGGAGTTTTGCCAGAAAAAAAACCCCAAATTTGTAAGGACCATCTATTTTGGAGCAAATAAACAGAAAGAAATACATACAAGCAAACAAACTAACTAGCTAGCAAACAGAAACACTTGATCTGAATCATAGCTCAGATTTTAAATTCAGTCTTCTCTGAGATTAGAGAAAATTTTGCTCCTTATTCCAGGCTTTATGATACTTGCTCACATATTTTGACAACAAATTGTCGTGGCTCAGAGCAATGAAGAAGCCAAAAATGCTCTAATACAATGAAGCCCAGTGTTCTCCTTGAAGTACTTGAGCCCATGAAAATAGGCAATTTTTCTGAGTCTCTTTAGTTGCATACAGCAATTAAGTTAATAAAAAGTTACCATGTAAACAAGATCTTCTAAAAGAGGTTTCATAATATTTTGGAAATGTGTCCCTCTGTATTGTGAATCTTTTTTAATGGTTTGAGTGAAATGACAGATCCTAAACAGATAATCCTGTGTATTAGCCTTAAATTGTGTTGGAGGCGAGGGCATAAATCCAAGGAATTCCTAAATTACCTCGAGTGACTTAGCTGGGACTAGATCCTTTGCAGGATTTAAGTTTTTAGCTCCTTTTTCTAAAGTATAAAAGAGCATCAGCTAGGGCAGCTAAGGAAGGTCTAACATAGGTTGAGAGTAGCTGCTGAATTCATATTTGTTTTCCTGGGACACAAATCTCCCTGTCCAGGTTCAGCATCCTGGCTTCTTAGTGCCTCCAGAAACCTCCACTGGTGTCCCATTTCAGTGAGGCAAAACAGCAGCTATTGCCTTCCAGGACCTGTGACCATTTACCAGCAGGGATGTCTTTGACTCAGATGTATATTTTCCCACCTGGAAAAGCCTACAGTACTGGGGGTCACAGCAAGTACCATGAGAAACAGGGAATAATCATGTTCAATTCGGTTGAATTTCAAATTATGTCAGCAATAACTTTGGGTACAGAACTGAGTCCTTTCCTACAAACATTTTTTTTTTTCAGGAATTAAACTCTATTTTACCTAATCATACCATTTTTGCTAGGGGTAACTTCTGTTTCAGAAAACTTCAGAAGAAACAGGAATGGGATAGGGGAGGGGGGAAAGACAGGGGGATTTTGGCCTTAAGTTTTTGCTAAGTAAGTCACCACATAGCACTTTATTTGCATATCTAGCATTTAAAGGGTTACATGTGTAATTATTTAACGTAACTCCAAATAAGCTGTTTGATTTTCTTTCATCATGAGCCAAACACTAGGCTTCGAAAGGAATTCCTTTAAACTTCAATAATATAAAGGCACGTGGCAATGTGAAAGTTACAACTCTAGCTTAAATGAGTCAGACACAAAAGTATTTATGACTGATATTCTCTGAATATACCAGCTTCAGACACTTTAAAGTCTCGTTCTGCTCTACAAGGATAGGCACAGGAGTATCAGCCATCGCACATCTGCAGAACTCTTACTTTCAAGCAAAGCAGAGTCCAGTCTATAAACCTTTTTCTTTTTTTTCTGCTTTAAGAAGAAAACCCCAACATAACAAGCCACACCAGGCCGTCAGCACCTGAAGCAAGTAAAAGCAATTCCTTTATGAACTTCCCACCAGTTATTTGTTTTGTGAGGCTCATGGAGAAAAAGAATAAAAAAAGCTAGTGAAAAAACAGTGAAAAGCATTGCACATGAAAGAGAGAAAGAAATGAACTGAATGTTGTTTTTTCTTGATGAAATAACAGATTTGATCTTAGCCTTTTTACAAACTCCAGCACAGGTGATCATCATTTGTTCTGTCAAAAGCATTTTCAATGACACAACCAGAACAATGTGGCTGTGATTACAAGGATCAGCATGGATTGAAAGATACTCAGGGCATTTACCAAAGGGTTATTTATAGCAGTGCTAAAGACATTTGCTTTTTTAAACAAGCTCACAAATTCAAGGAACAGAAGGTTTGAAATCAGGGTTGCTCCATTTGATTTTGCCTTTGCCATGTTAACCTGCACAGCCGTGTCCTCTTGCAAATGAAGGCTGAACACACCAGTTGAAATGTTATTGTCATAAAGTCAAATCCAAATGCTGAAGAGGAAAATTGAGATAGTTTTCATTGTGAACTTTGATGTGAAGCATCACAGCTTTTGGAGGACAGCCATACCTTTGATCTTGCAGAAATTGTGAGGAATCAACCACCTTGAATCCAAATCGTTCAGCAGGTGATTTATAATGTTATAATAGGACTGAAAGGCCTTTTCGAAAAGTCATGTAACCAGTAAAGAAAAAAAAAGAAAAGACAAAGATTTAACAGAAATTCAAGCAATTCTGGTAGCAGGCAATGTAAAGTTCACAGCATACTCTTTATTTTCTGGCAGAAACTCTGAGACATTCAAGCTTAAAAATTAGCCTGCCTGACTTCTAACAATGCTGAAATAGATAAATGCAGCCATTTGGGTGCCTCAGCCCTGCAGACAGCCATGGGGCTTGGATTCTGTGATGCGAGGAGGAGGCAGAGCCTAAGGGAAGGAGCATCTCCTGATGGCAGACTGGCTCCCCAAAGCCTGTCTTCATCAGGAGGGAGTGGAGAACAGCTGCAAGGCAAAGGCTGCCAACTTTAATTCTCTCCATTAGTGGATCATTATCAAAAGAGAGGGTTAACAAGAGTGGGGATTGCGTTTACTGTAAAGGGCTGCCCTGTGCACACCCAGGCTCCCTTCCGTGGAGGGTCAGGAAGACTTTACTGGCAGCAACCCTCAGGAGCTGCTGCAAAACCTGGTGGCATGGCCACTGTCAGATGTGGGGAGTTCCATTCAGGACAGACCCTTGGGTCTGAGACACCCCTGAGCAGCCTTGGGAGGGCAGAGAGAAGGGTCTGGGGTTTGACACCTTCCACTGGCAGCGCCTGGTGCTCCCTGTCCCACAGCTGCACGTGGCTCCACAGAGGGACTGCTCCCATGCACCCCCACCCAGCACATCTTTCAAATTCACCTCACTTACAGCTTGTCACGGCCTTTCCAAATAGCTGCAGTTTGCTCTTGTTAAATCAAGTGATCCTGAAGCACATTCTACTATTTTCCCTGAGAAGGCCATAGTAGGGGTGATCACAGTATCAAAAAATAACAAAACAGTTAGATATCATATGCTCTCTCTCTTGCCAAGGATTCTAAATCTTCGGCCTCTCAGTGGCTCCTCCTATGGGAAGTGAGACAAAACTTTAGATTTGAGATATCTTGTTTTAATGATGTTCAATGAAATTAAAATTACTCAACAGCATTTCTACACTGATGTAAGTACAGAACTGAGTAAAAAAACCTGTTTCAGTTGTGTGGTAAAAGTAGAAACATAAAACCAAAGACCGTGACAATAATCTAGAAGAGAGAAAGGACTTTTTTGTTATGCTTTTCTTGAGCAATCTTTAAAAATTCTTCCTTAAGAGCATAAGCAATACCCATAATGAATTTTTATTTAATGAAGAGCTGAACCATCCTCTTGTATTTTTTTTTGCAGTCAGAAGTATTCAATTTGTTAACCAAGATCCATCATAGTTTAAGAAAACACCAAATTGTATTTTGAGGATACAAGACAAAAATTACCTAGCTCTATTTAGAACATCAGCTCCTTAAAAGCATAAGTATTGTGGATTATATTGTGTCTTCATAGTTTTAACTTGAACTTGAACACCAGATCTTGAATTTCCTCATGACTATTTGTTTTTTGCACTTTGAGATTTGTTATGTTTCTTGAGAACTTGCTAGTTTAAGTTTCAAAGTTTTATGATGGTCTGTATGGATAAAATTACTTCCTGTAGCCTACAGCAAACAGTTTTTTTATGTCGCAGCTTTTTTCCTTTTTATTTTTGTAGATTTGTAGGATACAGGTAAAATGTAGCAACACAAAATTTCCCAGTGCTTTGAGATTCTCCTGCCATAAATCTTCCTGCTGAAATACATGCTAGGCATGTCTTAAGAGAAATCATATACAAGAACATGACTTGATCAGCATCCCAGTGAGATACAGGATATTTTTCAGCTAGGGAGTTAATGGGTGATGATACTATATTTGGCCAGTAAAAATAATGACACACTTTCCCCTGGTCTACAAGAACTACTCCCACATTGATTTTAACTTAATATCTCCCTCATTAGGAACCTGCACAGAAGTTTGGCAGAAATACCCAAGACACTTACTGGATCATTTGCTGGTAATAATAGATATTGCTTTTATTTTATTTTTTTTCTTCTGAGAATGTACAGGCTAATCATAAAAAGGATAGCCCTGAAACAAAAGCTTTTTACAAAATACAGATTTTTATCAACTCCATCACTGTTGAGGTTTAATATTTTATGGAGCTAAATAAAACTTGGACTTCTCCACTTTCACGTTGTGGGATGCAATAAAAGCTTAAGAGCCTGATTCGCTCTGTTGCCGAACGACATCCATTACGCATCAAATGCCCTTCACTTCACTGTGGACTCTGGCTCTGATATGATCAGACTCCCAAAGCCCAGGTAACCTGATATACAATTTCAAAATGGAAAAGCCCATGCCAATAGCTGGGAGTGGCTCTTCTGCGGACCTGCAGTGGTTGAAGAACTGGATTCACAACTCATGAGCAAAAATGCCATAAAAAGCACTCCTTTTTTCATTAAATTGAGCCAAGTATACAAATATATTTCTACTTAACAAAACATCTGCTTTAATTCCACTGTAATCTACAGGGTGTAAGTATTGACTTATGTGCTAATCTTGAGCCTTGGACATGACAAGCACCCACACCCAGGTGCTGTGAGCCCCTCTGAAGGGACAATGAAAGAGTAACCAGGCTCGTGCTCCATCTGGGAGACTGAGAGGACACTCAGCCAATCACTCCTGCAGCTGAGAAAGCCACCAAACTATTTAATGGTGACACAACTGGGAGTAATAACTTGACTAATAACTCATTGCCTGATTGTTATTTTTAAGTGCACTCGTGAAAATTAAAGCTCTGGGTCTGCGGCATGAAACCATTATCTATACAACAGCTCACAGAGAGGGTTATCTAATAACATGAGAAATCTATTAGACTCGGTGGAAGCAAGAACTAAAAGAAATAAATCATGCAATAATGGTAAATCAGATTTCTAATTATGGCCCCACACAGGAGGCCGGAGGAGAAATATGTCCCTAGAACCACTACGTGGTATTTCTCGTCCTCTCTCTTGTTTTAGAAGCATTCAATCATATCCTCCTGCCTAAATTCCATCAATCCCACAGTAATTTCTGAACAGAACTGGTATGCTTGGGAAGAAGATGACTAGCAACCATCAGTGTAAGTTTTTTTCTAAACTGCTCACAGACCAGGATCCTCACAAATTTTTCTCTGCTATTGATGCTGGAAATGCCAGCACTGAAAACCTGTGGGGTCAGAGGAGCTTCAGGTCCTGCAATTCCTTCATAATCAGCCAGTTCTGCCTGTGATGGGGACAAGCAGTGCTGGAGTCTGTTCCTACACATGATGTGGTTGTGTCTGCAGGTCCTTTCCCTGCTGCTCTAGGAATCTGAGCAGTGGTCTGGTCTGAGACCCAAAAGACAGCAGTGAGTGGGAGCAGATCCATGTGGAGCTACAGCACATTTCATCTCCTCTCAGTTCAAAAGCAATGGAGGAAACCAGCCCGTGGCAGTGGGACCCCAGTACGGTACTTGATTTCTCCACTGCTCTGATGCAAGACCTCTGGCAAAGCCACTCCTTTCTGTTTCAGCTCCAAGGGCTTTGCCAGGTCAAGTGTGAAAGTGCAGGTTTACCTGAGCAGGAGGGATTCTAGTCCTGTTTAACACTTCTCGTGTGGGCACAGGGTGCAGCTCTGCCCCTGAGCAGCCAAGCCCACCACCCCTCCTTCCCACCCACGCCCACAGGCAGCTGTGGAGGTGCGGGACCTCCTCGTCCCAGACATCTTGAAGCTCCATGGGTGCCCTGCTCTGTGGGGCCCTGTCTCTGCACACTGCCCAGGGTGGATGGGTGTACCAGCCTGTCACAGCAAGCACTGCTAAAGCAAACAGACCCACAGCATCTTTTAATTATTTTGTTGGAACTGAGGACAGCGTGTACTTGGGAATTGGCCTGGTTGGAAAACCTTCGCGCCAACCGGATGTGCTCAAAAGTGGACCTGACTCAGTAGAAATGATGCATAAAAATCATTGCAACCATCTAGATAAAATTAAATAAGCCACAGAGTGGCATAAATAACAGTGCTGAAAACATAATCAGACTTAATTTTAGCTCAAAAAAACTATGGAGAACGCAGTTTATCAGGAAGCCGCTATGCCCTTTGCTTTCTCTTAACCACTTTTGCATGCACGACTGTTTTCTTGGACACTCATTTTGGTCCAAATCCTGTTCTAATTTCTTTCCTTGGTAATCAGCATTTCTGGCTGACAGGAGGCTGCTCTGGAGCACCGTGGTTTCCCACTTAGAGGTCCATTCTGAGGGCTGTGCATTTGCAGAGCTGTTCTCAGGCGGCTTCTTCCACCTGGGTGAAAGGAGAGCAGAGACGCAGTGGGTGCACTGCAGAGAGGAAGGGCCATTCCCTCTCCTTGTTCTCGTGTGGAAAGCAGAGTTAGTAAATGTTGTTTTAAGCTGTGTCTGTATGGCTAAAGAAGTGTTGAAATTCATGCTAAATGAAGCAGGGCTGAGGCTGAATGACCTGGTCAAATCCATGCTGCACAGTACTTGGTCCTGGGTTTCTTCTGGACCATGCTGTGCTGTTAGTGGGGACATTAAGATAGAACCATCATCCTTTGCGTCTTCTCCTGTAGTTCCATGAATTTGAAATGCTGTGAGAGCTGTGTTGCTGCCCACCAGAGAGGTGTTTTCATAGCATGAGGCCTTTGGTAAGAGCTGTTTGCATCACATAGTGGCACATGAGTATGCATTTAAGAGTATATAAATCTTCCTGGGGCAGTGTTGGAGCACTATGTAAGGTGAAGGCAGTCAGGAAGTTTTCAGTCTCACTCGTCCTGCCTCTTGGGAACAGCCATGGGCACATGCCATTCCCTGGTGGGCACTGGGACATGTCCAGTGTGGCGCCAATCTGCAGTGAAACAGCGTGGATAAAGTGGATCCACTTCTCCAAACTTGAGCCCCAGCCTCGCTCCCTTTGCAAATATAAACCTATCTGGGGAGGTAAAGTTGTCATTAGGTACAAGCTGAGGCCATTTTTCACCCACAGAAGAGATGAGCAGTCATCCAACACCCCAAATAACATGTTCAGAGTGATACTGATAGCTCAGAAAGGGGTTTGCACCCCAGTTTCTAGGGAAACAGTCGTGCCTACAAGGAAACAACAGCAAAAAGGTAGCTTTTGAAAGATGAAATTTATTTTATCTGATGTGCATTTTAATGAGAAAATGATATATATATATATATAACTTTACACTGTTTCCTTGAAGCAAGGCAAATTTAGCTACATCTTTGCACAGTATATCTGAAAATGGGAAAAAAAAATACCCTTTAATGGAAACCTTTTCCATTTACACAGGAATGAAACAGAATAAACTCCACATTTCCACACTCACATATTACTGTAGACATAAAAATATTCCTGTGGGATCACACAGTCAGAAATCACCTACTCAAGGGGATATGAATGATGACTTCAATAGAAGATGGACATAAATTTTAATTAGTTGGTTATTTGATCTTGTGTTGTTAGTGATGGAGGATCTCAGAAGGGAATTAAGTATGCTTAATACTGAAATTGCTTAGAACCAAAACACACTGCAAGGTAAGTTAGATACCACTAAATTAAAAGAAACTTTGCACCTATTAGAGATACAATAAAATAAAATGGCAATTACAACCAAGCAATCAAAAATGCAATTGAGATCAAACCAGCTATGGGGATAACTAAATTTATCCTTGACTTAATCAGACCTGCTAAGTATTTTCAGCAGATTTGAGAAAGAGTATTAACATTCTTGGGAACATTTTCTCTTGGAAGATACAATTTAGGAATAGAGAAACTAGGTCCAGGGTTTTTTTGCTTTAATGTGTTTTTCATTGAATTTCTCCTTCTATTTATATATCCTAAGCAAAGCATCTCTTGCATCATTTATACACTTTGCTTGCTCTCTCCCGTATCCCAGTCCTTCACCTACTATCTGGTAGCTTATGTCAGGACTACCTCTAAAGTTGTCACCGCTTAAAAAAAAAGAATGAAAATTATTTATTCTTTTATAGTTTTGCAATCAATAAAATTGTGCATGTGCAGCTTAATATGAAGCTGGGCACGTAGGACTACAGCCTGCTTTGGAAAGGGAAGCAGAACCAGGAGAGATGCCCCAGCCAGCAATCCCCCAATTGCTGGGACACTGCTGGCGAGTGCGTGACACAGTTTTGACCTCTGCCAAGTGTCTCATTTTTCCCTGACGAGTTCTGGGCATGGCTCAGGGTTGGTGTGGATCGAGGACCACTGCCAATAAGCAGCAGGGGATGAAGCTTCTCTTCTGGGGGATGATGAAAATTAAGCCACGTGGTTTTGAGCCAGGCCAGGCCGTGCCAGCTGCCCTCCGGGCCAAAGGGAGCTCCCACTTGTTTACTACTGCATGTTGAGCTACACACAAGTGTTCAGCCTGCCTCAGCAGCATGTAATGAAATCAATCAATCCTTCCTATTGCTGGCACTCACTTCCCTGATATTCTTTTCAGTGTTAGAAAATTGCCACATTCGACATTACGAACACTTCAACCACCCAAAATTTCTGTGCCATTGCACAGCAACACCTTGGACTTCTTTTTAGCAGTCAAGTTCATATTAGATAGATAGATGTTTAGTAAAGGAAAATTGTTTATTTTTTAATTAATTTAATGACAAAAATTTGTTGAAACCTCGGGTGAAAATTTGTAAGCTATTGAATTATCAGATAAAGCTCATTAATGTTCTGCAATAACAAGGAAACAAACAAACAAGCCAGAATCAGAATGGACAAACACAGACACCTTAATTAAGGAGTAGAGATTATATGTAATAATTTTCATCCTTATATATATTTTCCTATTTTTGTTCAGAAAAAAAAGGGAAATAATTTTTCTGATCAGCTTGCCACTGACCTTGCATTTTTCAACCTTTTTGCGCCATCTTACAGATCTCTGGCCACTCAGCATGCAAGACCATCACAGTTTGTTGACATGCTTCTCCTGTGATCCCATATGACCTTCTTCTCTGGCAGGGTGTCTGTCTGAAGCTGTTTGCACAATCTAATCCTCCTTTAAATATAATTTCTATTATAGAAACAAAAAGGGCCGGTCCTCTTTTCTAATAAATAACCACAAATCCAGATGCAAAAACATGAACAACATGAAAAAGATTCCTGTTAAATCTGAGTACCTAACACCTTTTCCTTTCATCAAATCTTCAACAGTATAGTATCAATTTACATCTTGATCCTACATGTCTAAAGCTTAAATACATGACAGTTCATACCTAAATTAACATTTTTCCCCCTGTTTCCATTATTAGAATTTGCTAATAATCTGACTGCTCTGTTACCTGAGGAAGGGAGGAAGAACTGACCTCTCTTGGCTAGGGGAGAAAGGAACCATTATTACATTGTATGTTATATTGCTTATGTTGTTATTCTCTTCCTGTTCAAAGTAAAGCAAGTTTCTAATATCTGCAGAATTGGATTTGTCTGGGTACTTGCTTTAAAATACAGTAGAGAAGTTAGAAAATTGATGGCCCTGTATGTATTCCTGCACATACAAGACTGTATGCACGATGGTAATAATAATACAGAGGAAATGCAGTAAAGGAGTAGGAAAACAAAATGTGTTACCAAGCTTTATATTTAGAAATAACTATAAATTCACAATAAAAAAAATCAATGAATAAATCAGTAAATAAGCCCTAATTTATCTACAGCTCTTTAAAAGAGCAAATCACGCCATGTGAACTGAAAAGAAAATTTTAGTCAAATTATCCATTGACAAATGATTGGGTTTTTAAATATCCTGAATTTTCTTTAAAAATTAAAAACTTGCAGAAGAACCTCCAATATGTACTTATACATGGATTGAAACCATATGGCCAAACAGTTACTTTACGTGCAACACAGTTGTGAGAGTGGAGGGAGTTCTGACCAAAGAGCGGTTAACAACTTCAATCAAAATCACTGTGACAGCCCTAAGCTTGATTTTAAGAACTAATACAGGCAAATGCATGCACACAGCTGTATTTAAGCCTAACTTTGAGGAATCCAGCTCGGAGGATTTGTGCAGAGTAGTTAGGACACAGGTCATTAAGGTCTTATCTAAAAGATAATCTCCCTAAAAAATTATGGAAACCTATTGCTCCAGTCACCCAGCATTGGACAAGGTATTGAAGAACATGCTTCAGGAGTAATCCTCTACTGGCAGGGGAAGAGATTAAATGGCCCAATAGCTTTTTCCATCTTTAGTTGTTATGATTGCACTGTAATCCGACTAGTGCCACTTGCCTGAAGAGGGGAAGAAGACCTCAACCTTGGGGGTAGGGAAAGACACAATATTTCATTGTGTACAATATTTCAGAAGCTATTCTTCCCAGAGAGCTCCTCTCAGATTAGTGTTGTTGGGAAAGGTTTATCATTTGCATTCCCATTTCTGCAGTCAATCCAAGTAATATGATTGTGGCATTAAACTTATCCTACAAAAGGTATTTGTTTAAGACATTTCTTTTCCATTATTACTCACACAATGAATGTATGCACTAGGTTTCTAGAAGTCTGCACCAAAAACAACTTTTAAGCCCAGAATCACATTTCCTTCTCCATCGGCCTTAATTCCTCTATTGAAACTTTTTGCTGACTAGTTGAAAGGGGCCGTTCACTCACTTTGCAAAACCCAATATGCGATTTATTCCCACATTTCAAAGGAAGAATGGGAAGCTTTTAAATCTCTACAAAGGAACCGAGTAATACTGATCAAGCCCATCTGACAAGGGGACAGATGTACGGTGATGAGTGAATTCTATAAGACGCTTTAAAATTTGGATCAGTGAAGACAAGTGTCTTCCAGGAGTAGCAATTTGATTCTCCCTAGCACAGCTCACTTGGCTGAGTAGAAGTTTCACAGTTCTTTCAATGTTCAAGAAGCACAAGCTCCATCTCAACAAGGTGGACATGTTCAAGAGCTAAAGCATACTGCAAAAGGAGGTCACTTGCACTGCAACTTATTAGAATCTCTAACTCCAAAAATCCTGAGGAGCAAACAGAATTCAAACCCTTTCTCACAAAGGAGAGGGTTCCTGTGCTGTTCCCAGCTCTGAAATTGTTTATCAGCTTCATCTATGTGCTACTCGTGCCCCAAACTTTCTCAAGTTCTCTCCACTGTTGTATCGTGCACAGAATCTTTAACAGTAATTTCTAAAAAAATGCCCTCAGCTCCTCACCACATAATGTGGTACTTCCAGCCACACAGCAGCAGCATCTATGGTGCTTTCATCTTCCTGCAGAGCCATATTTTGATTCTTCTGTTATAACTGGAGGATCAGACTTGGCACTGTTTTGACAATGAATTTTACGCAAAATTTCCTATGAGATTGATCCCATTAAAAGTGGGCAGGTTGCCATGGCCTGCTGGGTCTCTGATCTACTCTCAAAGCTGGTGCATCCCTGAGCATTTCTGGTCTTTTTTTGCCTTCATTAAGGCTTTGATCAGAGTAGAGCTATGCCCGCACAAGAGAGAATAAAGATTTTGGACCCCCTAGGAAAAATGTGAGATCCAGCTTTGTTAATATCTTAAATCCAAGTCATCATTACAGTTACACCATAAATAGCCACTCTTACAGGTGTAAAATGGGTGTAAAGGGGCAATTTGGGAGTTAGCAGTACTCTGCCAATATAAGTATGGTCACAGTTTTTTTAAACACTTGCAACCACTGGGGAGCTGAAGTACATAAGCAGCAAGACACAAACGAGTTTGGCAGTTATTTGTACCCAATACAGAAGCTCCCTGCAAGAGTAAATAAGAAAGTAGCTGAAGAATTTGTTTTTCACCTTTTGGATGAGGATGATTACCATATTTTCACCAAACACAGAATTTACTATCATTCTGCTTGAGGAAAGGAAATGTCTCTTCTGACTTATCTGCTCCAAAAAAAATTGGGAGATATAAAGATATGTTGCCCTTACTTTTGGGGAAATACAGGTAATTATTGCAACAAGATTTTTGAAGAGGGTTTCTGTATATACTTTAGGACTTAGAATTTCTGTAGTCGTTTTACTACATAATACTTTTGTACTGTACTTGCCTTTTTAAAGACTGAATCAATAATTTCAAAATGTCCCAGTTCTCCACTGGCAGCTGTGCAAATGGCACAGCCTCAAGCTCAGCTTCCCTTGGCACAAAAATAAACAACCTCACAATAAAAAACTGCCCCTTGCTGTCTTAAACAATAAAGGCTCTCCTTTGTTTCACACCCTTATTATTATTATTATTTCAGTTATTGTACTGCAACAACTGTGGTGCAGACCTGTAGTTTTGGAGGGTAATGTAAACTATTTTCTCCAGTGAACTCTGATGTCTGTGCCCAAGAAAGTGAGGAAGCATCCTGTCGCATCAGACTTGTCTTGTGTGAAGCTGCCTCATCTTCCAAGGAGTCCGGTGTGTTTTGGTGTACAGTTGTCCTGAAGTCTCTTTCCATTTTGTCCTATTCAGCTGAAGCAACTTGAAATAAAATAGGGAAGCTAACCCTAGAAACAGGAGAAATTTAGAGAGTTATTTCCATAAATGGAAATGACTTCTGGAAAAGCAGCTATAAACATGAAGGGAAGAGGTAGTTCTTTCAGTTTGTTTTGTTTGCTTACCTTCCTCCAAGTGTGCTAAGGGGAAAAAAAAAAAGATAGGCAGACAGAAAGATGCAGACGGAGATACAGAATGTACCCATTAAGTATCTGCAAGGAATGCTTTATCAGCTTGCTCGTCGGCTGCCGAGTTGTGCATTTGAGGGCATTAGATTCCCAAGAGCGGGGATCTATAGAGGATTCCTACCTTTGGAAAAGAACAAAAACACAGAATAAAGGCCTTAATCTTATAACCCCCAATCTAGCCAACTAAATCCCCAATTAGCAATTCAAACAGATTAATATAGTCCTTCCCTCCATTAAGCATACCCGACATCATGTGGTTGTGTATTTTAAAGTTACATTTTTCTTGTGTGCAGCTCTTTTTCTCACCAAAGTTGACAATTCCTTTCAGACCATCCTACTTTTCCATTGACTGGGAATGGAGTCTTTATCTTTTTGCCTTTCTTTTTCCCCCTTTTTTTTTTTCCTTTTAAGTGCAGTCAGTCTTGTTGATGCACTCTGGCAGAATCTCTTAAATTAATGCTTTACTTTATTGAACATGTCTCCAGATGTCTGTCCACCTTGCCATCTCCATACTGCAGGCTGTTTGCAGTGTTCCCACTGAGAGCAATGTAGAGGGTGGAAATGGCACACTTCTCTGGCTTGCTCGAGAATTCACTCTTATTCCCATCAAACTCATGAGTGCTGTAACTTTAATGACTGTTTCTGCTCTTGACTGAGGAGAAACCAAAGCACAGGGCTGTCCCAGCTGGGAAGAAGCACCGCTAATGCCTCCCTGAGAAAGGCACTTTGGATCTTTCCCAGATTTCAGAGAGTAAGCCAGTGCCAAATGCCTTCAGACATATCAAAATCATGTTTCTAGGAAGTATGAATTATCTGTGACCACTAGAGGTGGCCAGCAGTCTGTTGACTTACCCTCTAAACTATTTCCCCCATTTCTGCAACCCTACTGGGCTAGGTGTAGCAGAGGGCCATGTACATCCCAGGTCCTCTCCCATCCCTCACTCCCCTGTATGTAAAGTGATGGTGGAAACATTTTGACCCTTCTCTGCCTTGCAATTTCATTCCTCTTGTGTAATTTCCAGTTTTAAGCAAAGGTAAGGAAAATCTCACTATTTTTTTCTCATATTTTGTTAAGCAGACCATTTTAAAATCTCTTTTTCCATTAGATGCAGTAGATTGTCAGAAGGGAGGCTTTGGGAGGAAAGTGAGTCTTGCAGCGGAGCATGTCTGTGGCCTCCCACAACTAACCAGCTGTTAGACAATTGGAATTGGGAACGTTGAGGTTCATGCCCATGCTAATGGCTTCCTTTGGACACAATAACCCTCAGGAAGGGTAAAGATGCACAGGCTTTTTTGTCTTCTGCATATGGCAGAAAGGTTTAAAACTTATAAAAATGTAATTGGTGACAATGTTTGTCTCACATGGGGTCCTGAAAAGCAAATGCAACATGGCTTTGAAGGTAAACATAGACAGACAACTCATATTTTCTCAGTTCTTATCTTTGACTCTTTGAAAATTAATTGTGAAACTTGTAAGAAAGTTTAATAAAATAAATGCAGGCAAGAGTATATGGAGATTATTATAATGATCTTTATTCTGCTTATATCCAATCCATTCTGCGTGTTCCCGATCACCAGCAGCATTTCACAAATACTTCGCTGCCCTGCACTTTACATATACAGGTGTGCTTACACCTTATATAGACAACAATAGGGCCCAGTCTGACATGTGAAGCATAAGAGGAATAACAAATACATGTCTGCTTTACTTGTCTACCAGGTGGAACAAAACTTCCCTAAACATTTTTGATCAAAGGCACTTCCCATCAAACAAATTTTTATCTGTATTTTAAAAGATTGACTTGACTTTTTTTCTAGGTTAAGTTTGCTTTAGGGTTTTTTCCTTTTTACTGAGAGTTTAAAAATCTAATAGGCAAAATAAAATTATTTTGCTTTAGAAAAATAATAAATATTTAAAGTATTGATGAGAAAAAAAATCAATTTTGTCAGTTCTTGTCTTAAGATTGAAAAGATTCAAATAAAGAACCTGTTCTTATTGAACTTACTTGGAAGCTTTGCTACCACATTTCAGAATCCCCCATATTTAGTTTTTTGTTTGTGTCTCATAGTCACTGGTGACTTTCTAAAAGCTTACTCTGTTGGAATCAGTAGTTAGTTCCAAAATATCCGTTTTCTCTTTCTATAAAAGTCTTTATCCCTTAAGACTTTAGGATTAAGATGTGACACATGATCAGAATCTACTTCACACACTTTGCAACTGTTCAGCAAATAAAATTACCTGAATGGATTCTCGTTACATTTAATTCTTACAGTTTATCGATAGCTTCACAGACTCTCAGCATTCTATGTTTGTCATACTGAAGTGTCAGGAACAGTTTTTATTAAAAGTGGTTGTATGGCTGTAACAAATGGACATGCATGAAGATGTGCAGTTAAGAGAGGGCCTCTGACCTTCTCACTGCCCAGGAAACGATCCAGTGAACAAAGCAGGTGGAAGTGGACAAGAAAACAAGATTTAAGGATTCCATGTTTGATGAAATCCAAGTCACTGAAGTTTCTGGCCAGTCAGGTTCTCCCACGCTTCCTTCTGAGGGATGGGTCAGCCCTCCACAAACACAAACACGCACACAGAGCAAACAGCCATGAGTCTGCAGCCTTCTGTGCACAGAGAGTGTGGGACACGCTGAGAGCAGCGCGGGGTGGAAGGGATCACCCAGGGCAGATGGGTGCACGCTGGCCCTGGGGGCACGGGCTGGGGGAGAGGGGAACTGAGTGGGGATTTCCAGCGCTGAGCTGGAGAAAACAGGCAAGAAAGGAGGAAATGCTGGCTGAGCCAAGCCCTGTGGCATGACTCCCAGAAAAGGAGTCAATATCGCAGGGATCTGGAGGCATCAGAGGTGGTTTTCAACAGCTGGCTTTAACAGCTGGAAATCCCTACTTTGCCGGCTATGAGATTGCACAGTAGCAGAGATGGGAGCAAATTATCTGCTGGATATCTCAAATCCACATGGGTTGGCCAGGGGTTACTGCAGACAGCCAGAGTAACTGGGCAGACAGGCTGATTTTTAATGGAAGTAAAACACTTGCACAGAAGTCAAGCTCACAGGCTAAGCTGGCTGTGGGCAGAGAACCACACGCTGCACTGATGCAGCCCATGAGTCATGGGCAGCACTTCCACCAATGGCAGAACAGGACCTTTTTTAATGACTCCATTAATAGGCTCCTTGCAAGATCAGACACACACATTTCTTCTTGCTCAGCCTACTTGCTCTGTGCAGGAGTATTCTTATGCCCAGTGAGCTCTTAATTTGCAGTCAAGTTAAAACCTGATCTGGTTCCTTCCTCTATCAAAAAATAGCAATGTCCTCTGAATTCCTTGTTGCACAGGAGAGCCAAACCTCACCCAGACGCTGGCAGTTGCTCATTTTTGACAGCTAGTAGCTTGCAGCAAGCATGCTTTGCTACCATGAGGAGCCAGGTTAGGCCCAATCCTGCTAGCATCTAATACTAGACAAAGTCCTTACTCACAGAAGTCAACAGGCATAACTCATTGCAGGGAACACTACCTCTGTTAGTGCTTTGCAAAACTTTTTGCTTAGATACGGAGATAAAGTTACAGGCATTCTTATTTAAGAATGTATTTGAGGCTATTTTGGTCTGCTTTAGTTGACATGCCATATACAGATGAATTTACCAAGGCACAAATTCTTTCTTCCGGAGATGTTTGTATTCTTCTGATGCCACATTTACAGTATAAGCCACCATAACCTTCTTCATGAACACATTTTGATAATAATGTCAACACAGTCTTCGTTTGCAGTAGCAAAAGTTAGAATCATGCACCTTACAGTTTAATGAAAAAGTATTTTAATGAATTCTTGTATAAAGAGGAAAACAGTGTTCTTAATCTTATCATTATATATCTTCTATACCAGCAGATTTATGTTTCAATAGGCTCAGAAGCACAAAAGCCACCAACATCTATCAAAAGATAAAACACAAAAAAGACAATAAAAGAGTAAAACAGCCATGAAGTGATAGAGTTTTTTGATTCTTGGAGAAGTAAGGAGCAGGAGTCAGCAGAACTGCCATCTTGGACTTCTAGATGGCAGGTTTTGTCCTGTTTAGGAGCCTGGTTGACAGTGTCCTTTGGGAGGAAGTCCTGAAGGGCAAAGTGGTCCAGGAAGGCTGGACATTCTTCAAGAAGGAAATCTTAAAGAAACAGGAGCAGGATGACCCCGTGTGCTGAAATGTAGGACAACCCCATGAGTCAGTGTGGAAGAAGACTGGCCTGGCTGAACAGAGACGTTTGGCTGGAATTTGGCACATCAGAAAAGGAGTTTATGAGCTTTGTAAGAAGAGTCAGGCCACTCAGGAATACTACAAAGATGTGAGGTTATGTGGGGAGAAAATTAAAAGGGTTAAAGCCCAACTAGAACTTCATCCAGCTACTGTTGCACAAGACAATTAAAAAAATACTTCTATAAATGAATCAGTGGTAAAAGGACGGCTTAGGAGAATCTCCATCCTTTACTTGATGCAGGGAAAACAGTGTTGAAGGATGAGGAAAAGGCTGAGGCACTTAATGTTGAAATTAGGCAAATGTGACACCTGTCTACAGGAAGGGCTGGAAGGAGGATCCAGGGAACTACAGGTCTGAAAGCCTGACCTTGGTGCTGGAAAGGCTATTGAGCAGATCATCTTGAGTGCCAACACACAGCATGTACAGGACAACCAGGGGACCAGGCCCAGCCAACATGGGTTTGTGAAAGGCAGGTCCTGCTTGACCAACCTGATCTCCTTCTATGGCAGTGTGACCTACTCGGTGGGTGAGAGACAGGCTGTGGATGTCTCTACACAGACTTTAGTAAAGCCTTTGGTGACATTTTCCACAGCATTCTCCTGCAGAGTCTGGCTGCTCATGGCTTGGACTGGTGCACTGTTCACTGGATAAAAACTGGCTGGATGTCCGAGTTACATCCATGGTTGTAACTCTGCGTGGTCACAAGTGTGTGCCCCAGGGCTCAGTGCTGGTGCCAGTCCTGTTAAACATCTTTATTATTTATATCTGGACAGGGGGATCAAGTGGGGATTCCTCAATCAGTTTGTGGATGACATTAAGTTGGGTGGGAGAAAGAGAAGGGCAACAAAGGTGGTGCAGGATCTGGAACACAAGTCTTCTAAGGAATGGCTGAAGGAGCTGGGGGTGTTTAGCCTAGAGAAAGGGAGGCTCAAAGAGGGCCTTATCATTCTCCACAGCTACCTGAAAGGAGGTTGCAGCCAGGTGCAGGTTGGTCTCTTCTCCCAAGTGAAAAGCCACAGGATGAGGAAATGGCCTCAGGCTGTACCAGGGAAGGTTTAGGTTGGATATTAGGAAAAATTTCTTCTCAGAAAGTGTTGTGAAGCATCAGAACAGGCTGCCCAGGGAAGTGGTGAAGTCACCATTCCTGAAGGTATTTCAAAGGTGTGTAGATGTGACACTTAAGGACATGGTTTAGTGGTGAACTTGGCAGTGCTGGATTAATGGTTGTACTCCATGATCTTAGGGGTCTTTTCCAACCTAAATGATTTTATAATTCTATGAAAACAGTGAAAATTACAGCATCTTAGTGCATTAAAAGCTGTGTAAGTTAGCAGAGACTGCAACACATTATAGCAATAGTTTTCTCAAAACACAGATAAACATTTTGTACAAATTAAAGTGATCTGCAACTTTTTCTCCTCTTATTTTTCTCCACCCTGCCCTATTATGGTGGATATTATGTCTTAGGTACTTATTTCTTTAGCAGAGCTCATTGTGCAAGGACACACACACACATATATAGATACAGAAGCATAAAAGTCTACCTCTCATGTCAGAGAGCACTGTCTACCTACCCATTCAGCCTTGGGAATGAGGGCCACCCTCTGACAGGGGCAATGAGAACAAGTATGGTATGGAAAAGCTACCCTAACAGTGTGATATTGATACTGGGGAGATAGAGCTTCAGCCCAGGACCCCCAGCCCTGAATAAACTAGGGAAGCTCTTCCTAGGCTGATAGTTGCATGCCCTCTCTAAGAGTGATCACAAACCCCTTGTCCAACTTTAACCTTGAGCTTTTGCAGGGTGACCGGGCCCAAGTGCCTCCCACTCATTCAGGCAGAGGCTCCTGGGCAGTGTGAGGGCTTTTTGAGATCCACGTTTTTCAGAAAGAGTTGTTCTTTCAGGTTGAAGAAGTCTACATCTCAGGGACTATTTAGTTTCCCACGAAAGCTCCCATCCTTGCAAGCTTCTTTTTTTCAGCCTGAGCTTTTACCTGCCCTGCTTTGGTGGATATTCCTGGAGGGCTGGTGGTGTCCGACTCTTCCTTGGGCATCACCTCTGCCTCTCCATTAGGCCTGGTGGCACCTACCATGGATGTCCCCGGTGTTACTGAGCAGGGCTGTGTGTGTTCCTCTGTCCATCAGCATCCCAGGGCAAGGGCAGCTCTCCTGAGGCTCCTGGCTCAGCTGGCCATGCTCCCTCAAAGGGCAGGGCCCTGGCAGAGCAGCTCTCCCCCACTGCAGCTGGGGAAGGCACAGGCAGGCAGCCTCACACGCTTTCTCATTGTAAAAGTTACAAGCCATTTTATTAGGCTTTTTTTCTTCCCTTATTCTCACCCTGTGGTTACAGCGGCCATGGATTAGATGGGGTAATTAAGTATCAAGGTTACCAACCCACCCACCTCCACTGATAAACCTGCCACCCCTGCCTAGACACGCTCTCTGACATCTCAGAGCCCAGTATCCTCTTGATCCTTTGGCTAAACAACAGACCTTCACTATCGCTCAGGAAGCTGAGCCTTTGAACTCAAACCATGTATGTTTAAGGTGGGGAAAACCATATCTCTGTGTACAGAAAGAGACTGAGATTTTTGGTGGGTTTTTTTTTCCCTGTCAGTAGCAGTTTAGCAGTTTTAAGGTCTGATTAAAACAGGGGGAAACAGAAAATCCTGGGAAATTTCAGGTTGGATTACTTCACTGCAGTAAGAGGAAGAATCCTAATATAGAAAGGACACCCAAGTGTCATCAAATATTCCGTAGTTTTGGCTCAGAGCACTTGCAGTCACTGAGATAATAACTTGCCTTTTTGCACTGCTTTTTGATTCCTGCACATGCAGCTACTGAAGACAAAACCAGATGTATGCACACATACAAATAACAGTGACCTAATATAACCGCTTGAATGAAATCAAGTACTTCATGTGAAGATTTTTGACATGATTTTATTGTATTATTTGCCTTTTTTTTCCCCCAGCAGTAGACAATTGGTAGTTTAAGATGGATCTCTTTAAATATACTGTAGCACATTTAAAAGGCTGACAAGTTGTATTTGTGGTTTTCAAAAGAAATAATTTTTGAGTAGAGCTACCTTTTTTGGCATAAAGCAACTGGAAAGTACCATAGATATCTCAATAAAACACATCAAAAGTAACTTTCTATAGCTTGTTTTGACATGTCCACTTGTGGGTTGTATCAACTTTAACTAAACATCATTTTTTTTCCTCTGTCAGTACAAACCATTAAAAACATTCAACAGAAAAAGCAAATAGAAATAACCCAGTCCTGTGTTTGCCTATTTTCAAATAAAAGGAGATTCAGAAAGGAGTGGTCACTGCAGTTGAGAGTGCATTTTTCTGATTCATGTATTTGCTGTAACTATTTGCATAGGATTTAAATGTCTAAGAAAAATGCCCAACTATTTTATAGAGAATGCTGCATTTGAGAAACCTGAAAATGCTAATCTGATTTCACATTTACAAAGGTTTGTTTACTGTATGTGTGATCAATTCACCAAATGACAGCAAACTTTGGTAAATACAGTTTTGATGCTAAGACTCTTTGACCTTTCTATGGAGGAATAGAAAGCTTATCTGCTCTAGAACCAATGCTAAAGGAGCACATTGTGCTGATTTCATTTGAGATCTTATCCTTTCTCTCCCTTTCCTTCTCTCTCTTTTTCTCCCACCCTCCCTTCCTATGAACGCTGAATGCTAAGTAATTTCCTTGTCAAGGTTGCTTATCAGGACTAGATTTACACTTGATATCATTTTGTAAGCATGTAGCAAATGGTTCATACATTAAGGGAAAAAGGGAGCAGACAGTGTTTGTGTTTGAGGAGGAAACGAATCTCAAAAAAGTAAATGGCTGTTAATTAATATCCTAATAAAAAATAAATAAAATATCATTCAGTCACAGAACACGCCTAGGAAACAAGCAATTAAAATAAAGTCTTAAAATAGGCCTGCATGCTCTTTATTTATCCTGAACACTCAGAGGCACTTTCTGTTCAGTGATAGAGTGCAGGTAAGTTAAATGCATGATGGAGGATCTTTCCTTAACCCCCCCAAAAAATTAATTGCAAAAAAAAATTGTTTAAAACATTTCACTGCATCAGCATCCTGCCTCTTCCACAGCAATGTTTAAAATGACAATGCTTGTCTTACAAGAGAAAAACGTGTTTAAGGCTTAACTGTGCCTCATGCAAGGTAGTCATTTGAAAAGGCTGTGGGTGATCAGGTTGGAGTGAGCCTTAGGGAGGCACTGGGAGATGATCTATATTGACTGGGCTTAAAGTTTCAGTTTAAGGATTCCTACATTTTCAGTGATTTTGCTGGAAGAGAGAGCCCAAAGCTTATTCCAGGCAGGTAGAAGTCTAAGCTTTAGCCAGCACCCACAATAAATGAAGCAATAGCATCTCCTCTAGTGCCTGAAAATGAGAACCACAGATGTTTTCTGCAGAACTACATGACCCCCAAATGAAGAATTCCAAGTCCTATGTTGCAAAGAGATGAATCTGTTACACATTACTACTGAATTACACTAATGCAACCCACATTACATTAAAGTATGTGTTAAAACCTATCACTGAATAATAACACCCATAGTGTTTTTTCATTCTCGAGTCCCAAAATGCATCACAAGCTTTTGGATAAAGGTATAGGAATGCATCATATTGGGTTAGGCTAAGTGATAAATGTATGGCACATTACATCCTCTGAATTAAATGCCCATTGTTTTGCTTTCCTTCTGTGGTTCCTGCACAGGAATACCAGGCAGCCAATTCCTCCACAGGCATGAATCCATTTAAAGTGCCCAATTTTGGGGACAGCACGCTTGGAAGCAGTTCTCTCCTGCCCTCTGTGCTTAACCCTGGTGAGTGCCTCAGGGGCTCAGACTGTCTGAAGCCATTCAGGGCACCAGGTTCCCCCGTCTTCTCCACTGGCTTCGGTTAAACAAGCAAAAGTGAAGTGATCTCACCTTGTCTTTAAGACGTGATTGCCAGTGGGTTAGAGGGACCTAGGGGCAATGCTGCAGCCAATTCCTGCAGCATTAGAGAAGAGGTCTTTGTAGAAGAGGTCTTCTTACCCATACAACACTAAAATCCCAATTTTTCCTAGCTTATGTGCTACAGTCTGGCAGAAAGGGAAATGTAGATCTAGTTTTTGCTTCTTTTCTGATCTCTTGCTCTTCTCTCAACCTGCTCCCCATTTTCTCTCTTGCAACCTGCATTATTTCCTGATTCTCATCATTACACCACTATTCTTTAGTGATGTATTTCTGTTTTCACCCACTTTCTTCTGCCTTTTACTCAATTTCCCTTCTCTTTCCACAGCTGTTCTTTCAGCCAAGTCTCATCCCTTGCTTCTTGTTGTGGACTGACTCACATGGGAACCTGAGGATGAAAATCCTTCCCGGGGAAGATACAGAAACCCAGGGATCTCACAATCTGTTGAAAAGAAGTTGCAGCAATGCAAGATTTGCAGTGTCTTCTCCATTAAATCTCCCAAGGCAATTCCACGAGTGAGGCAGAAGGAAGGTAGCCATGACAACTGAAGGCTTAATAGTATCTGGTGCCTTCTGCTGATGATCCTCTTCCCGACCCCAGAGTGGAAACTAATGGTGCCATCTCCAGGGTGATGCATATCCTCCACTATGACCCAAGGATTAGAATAGAAAAGGGACAAATCTGTCATAAAGAGCATTGTTTTGAAAGCAAGTCAGGTAAATTAAGATACAACATGAATCATAAGCTGAAAAGGTGATACCATGCCCTATTCAGATCCCAGACAGAACTAGAGGTTTAGCTTAGACTATCTAGACTAAATATATAACTCAGAATTTGTGTCTGTCTCTCTCAGGTGACTGGACAAGTATCTGGTCTCTGTCAGATTGGCAGCTCTGCGTCACCAGTCTCTGCAATGCAGATGACACTGAAGGTACCAATTTTCAAGCCAAGGGCCATTGCATGTGATCTGATTACACTCCCCCATGGCCCTTCACAAGGAATGAATGCGATGTTGCAGAACGAGATCTACGGTGTGCTTACCTTAGAAGAAAAGCAGTGTGAAAACTGAAGGACTGAAAGTGAGTCAAACAACAGAGCTCACCAGTGGGATACTGCTTGCTTTGCAGAGACTGTGTGAATTCCCAGCCATTCCCCTCTTCCTTGCCAAACTTTGTTAGTCTGTAGGATCACTGTAGGGTCATATAGTGCCAGATATGACCCTAGAAATTCAAATGATGCCTCTAGTGTGTTGCTGTGATGCAGCCTGGCTGATCAGAGCCCCAAGATGCACACCAGGAGAAGGTGGGCTGTGGTTCCATGAGGCAAACCAAGGCAAGAAGCCAATCGCTCCTTAATATGATTGACTTCTACTAGTGGATTTCAGTCACTGAGGATGGAAAATAGACGAAGCAAGAGAAGAAACTTTATTTTTTAATAGCTCAATTAAGTTGTGCATGATTTAAGATGCTTCTGACAAGAAATGCACTTAGGAGCTCCACTATTACATCACACCAAGCAGCAATGGGATAAAGGTTAAAGTACTTAACTTCCAAAATAGTACAGAGCCAAGATCAATCAAGTGGGAACAAGTCCTGTCTAACATGTCTGCCCATCTTCTTAATAGTAGAGTGGTACATAATGCAAAATCAGATTCTCCCAGTTAATTTAGAGTGTGGCACTGGCACTGTACCATATACTGCCCATGGTAATTTCTGAACCTTATAGTAGGAAGCCAGATAAATCCATGGTTGGTCAGCTGTGATTTTAATTATGATTTCAAACTGATTCAAGTAAGAACTTAAAAGATGTGTTCAGGACTCTTTTAGTTTCCTACCTTTCATGAAAAAAACATGGCACAAATTCTAAATAACCCTTTGCTGCCACCTTCTTCAGGAGGCACCCACTTTTCATTGATTTTGCCTCTTGATATCTGGGCATTTCTTAGGGATTCAGAGGTCACCTTTCTATAGATTAAAATCCCTGAACTCACTCTCCAGTAATATCTTCTACTTCACACTGAAATTCATGTTTATGAGCGAAGCCTTCAGAAGGTCCCGTTCAGAGGTTTCCTTCACTCTGTATTATAGGAGCTTCCCTTGTGGTCAGTCACGTAAGGACAGCCACACTGCCAACACCTATTGCAGCAAATTCAGTGGGAGAGGGAACATTTCTGGGCCCCAAGGCCAACAGCACTGCCCATCCTGCTTTCTATGAAGGCAGAGTCTTCCCTCCAAACAGGTGGCCACATTGAAGCTGCCCACTGGGAATAACTGCTGGTCTGCACAACCCAAACCATTCCTGTGCACGTCCTTGGTAACAAAGCTTTCCCACTGCTGGCCCAGGTCAAACTCGTACCAGGGACAAGAATAATAAATTAGCAGCCCTCCTGCCTGTGTCCTGACCTGCCTAGATCCCTAGGAAAGGGCCTAAGAAACAAAGTACTATGTAGTGCTACCATGTCATCTGATCTCCAGTTCTGGCAATCAGTAGATAAAGTTCCATTAACCAGATTTGTATATGGATCATCAGTTTTAATAGCCATAAGTCTCCATTTTGTCTCATTTGGAATTTTTCTAGCCTTTTTGAACTTACTGCATTTCTACACTCCACCACATCCTGTAGCAATAGTTTAGTATGGTTCTATTGTGCAAAAAATATTCTTCCTTTTACAGTGTTGAACCTGCTGCCATTATGAAAATAGTGACTCATCATTTCCTCTTTCTCTTCATCACAGCATTCATGTATGTTTAGATCTCTTATCATATATCTTCTCTTGTCCAAATTAAAGGAACCTTGTCTATTCAGCCTCTGCTTGCATGTAAGCTGTTTGGTCGCTCCAGTAAGTCCTACTCCTTTTCTTATTACCTTAGACAGGGAGCTACCAGAAGTGCATGCAGTACACAAGACATAGAAGTGTCATGAATTTAAAGAGGCAGCAAAATATTCTTCATTTTTCTGTGTTTTGGGGTTTTTTTGCATTCTCTATGCTGTTGGCTTATTAACACTAGTAGAGGATGTTAAAATCTTCATTAATTGAACCAGCCTTCAGAAACATTGAGGTGAATTCTAAAGCCTTTACTAACATTCAGTGAGAGATGTGATCCTAAGGTGCTCTTAAAAAAGGTTTCAGCACTTGCTTTATTCTCTCAGCCAGTCAGATACTATTAGGTGTTACAAGAAGAGCCTCCTCCTAAAAAAGAAATGGGAAAGCTCTGACAGACTTCATTAACAGACAAACAAACCTACTTGACCTACTTTCACAGTCTTCAGATAGAGACACAGTGAGCTCTTTGCCCATATCTCTGCTCTCATCTCCATACTTTCTATTGTCTTGGGATGACTCTGAAACCATAGGAGCATGGAGTGAATCTTGTCCAGCTGGCCCCAATAGCTACGTTGGCTCAAAGAGACACAGAAAGACACAGATGTCTTTAGCAAGTGTAAGAAGGCTTCACCCTTACAAGGAATTTAGTACATTTTCGCGCCCTATTAATTAGTTCAAGGAGAAAGTATTAGGCAGACTCGTGTAATTGTGCTGGTCCACTAATCTAAGGAATAGTATTTGTTTTGACTTGCGAGTAATATATGATACATTTTTTCATAATTATGAACTTCATCATAAGGATAGGCAAAGAGATTTTCATCTCAAATTGATAAATTTTGCAGGGCTGGGTAACAGGTGGAGCCATTTATCTCTGCACTACCTTGATCGTGTTTACAAACCAATTGACAAATGCTTCAGAGGAGTTCCAGGCCCGCCTTGTTACTTATTTATTAACCACACGGATCCATGGGAATCCAAGCTGGGTTTACAGCACAACTTGGTTATTCAAAGCTGTAGCTGTGTACAATTCCCTCTTCCTCAAAATAGAGATTTATCCCTGCATGCCTATTAGTTACAATGAACATTGTCTCAATGGTCAGAAGTCTCAATTATCCAAACAAATCCCTTATGACATTGGGATAATTGAGCTCAGCTACTCTTGTGGATAGTTGAAATACCAACATTCCCATGTAATTTCTCATTAGGATTTAAGTGAGCTTAGATTATATCTTAGAAGTCTGTCTTTGATCATAGAGCTATAATGCAAACATAGTGATGACATTATTCCCACACAATTAGTCATTCCTCTTAACGTGTATTTTAAATATTAAGGATGATATGTCTTCTTGTAAACTCTCCCCAATTTACCCGGAGAGCTTAACTCCTAAATCAGTACACCAGAAGACTGGGATGGTGACAATCTATTTTTAATCGGAAAAATTAGATGTCATAATACAGTGTAATTTTCAGCAAACAGTAGCTACTGTCAATGGAAGCAGCAGCCTCCAAACAAATCACACAATTATATTCCTGAAATTAAATGAGAAAATTAGTTTAGGATAATACATCAAGCTTCATGTGTCTGGAAGATAAGGCATTGCCTCAGTGAACACAAATAAATGGTATGACCCCACTGGGAAAAGGCCACCAAGTTGAAAAACAATTCTTGAGGAACTGTACTGTCACTGGGAGCTTCTGGGACAGTGCAACGGGCACGGGGGATGATGTTCAGGAGTGGAAGTTGCCCACTTTTCAAACACAGACGAAATACCTAATCTGCTCCCAAACTGGCTCTCTGGGTGAGAGCACACCTCGACCTTGGGTGCCATGAACAGCACGAGCAGAGAGAGCCAGAGCAGGACAACAGTGGGGTTTGTTCATGGAGTCCCAGATGAGAAGGGTGTAGAGTGGGCAGTCAGGTGTAGGGCATGGGCACTGCTAAAACACACATGCATGGCTTTAGGCTCAGTTTATTGCAGGGCTAGTCACAGTTTGGTTATACAGGACAGGGCAGAGCTCTGTGCTCAGGGCAGAGAAATCAGCTCAGGAGTGAGATGGGGAGCGGGTGGATGGTGGGAGAAGAGGAGAGAATGGGTGGGGAGGCTGGAGACAGGACCAAGGGCAGGTTAACAACATCAAAGGACGTTATTTGGTGTATCAGGGAAGCAAGCCCAGCAGAATGCTAGCTCGTGAGCCTTCCCACAAGCTTTCCACCTGACTGCTGCCACATTTTTGAAGAACTTTTGTAGCTAGACTGGGATAGGCTTGTAAAAAACACCACTACACCCCACAACATAGAAACACTTCTGAAGGTGCTCTGATCACTGGTTGTTTTCAGCAAGCTGTTGGTCATCTGACATCCATTAGCCAGTCACGGAGCTCCCTGCACTCACATAACAAACACTTAAAACTTCTTTATGGACCTGAGGTCTTGAACCAGACAGCCACAGAGAGAGCTGGATTCCCTGGGCCCTTGGAGGAGTGTTGGTGTGTACTTCAACCCCATGGCAGTGCCATCACACACACACCTCCCACCAACACACACACACGTGGTCACCGGCTGCTGTGGCTGCCTTCAGCTCACAGAAGGATACCAAAGGTGCCTGGGGTCTGGCCATTTTGCAAACACCTGAGTGGACTGGAAGATTGTTATTGGTCTGAAGGGATAGAGACAGTCTTCTGAAGCTCCATTCCCACCCACCCTGCTCTAGCAGGGTGTGCCCCAACCCTGCTGTTTCCTGAGGCTACGGAGCAGGCTGAAGGAGTACTCGTTTTGCTCCCACCACTGCTCAGCTTGCTCAGCCATCTCCTCTAGCTGTTAGTGAAGCAATGGGGAGGCATAAACCTTTTGCCACAACAAGGAATATAAAACACCGCTGGAGCCAGTGTGTCTTGGAGAGAGTAGGCAGCCATGATAACAGCACAGAGGCTGGTGAGAGGGCCTTGGGTGAGCCCTTGCCATCCCAGTTTTGAAGGGCCTGAGGGGATGATTACAAAAGGGATTGCTCCTGTGTCAGCTATCCCTGCTTCAGTGATTGCTCTCTGGAGCTTTTCTTCACTTCATCAGTGGAGGCTGTTATTTCAAAGGCCGGTGAACGACAATACAGTATCAGCTGGAGGGACCTGGGCCACCTGGCAAATATTTTCCCCAGGGCAAGAGAATAGCCACTGTTATATCTTTTTTGTTTCATACAGAAGTTTCCATATGAAGAATCTGTAACACTTTCCCCCTTTGAAGCTGGTCAAACTGTCTTTTAGGATATTTCTGTGAGGACAGCCGACAAGAACATCATGTTTTGGAGGTTAATAAATGGCAGAAGGCAATGGATGCTGCAAAGGGAAGGATAAACAAGCCACCTTAGATTGTAACCCCAAGACTGAATTTAGGAAAAAACAGCCCGGAAGGGTCTGGTCTGGGTGAGCTGGTGGCCATGAAGATGAGCATGAATGGAGGTCTCTTGTCTTCAGTGGTTGATTACAACTTGTCTTTTAGGGAAAACAACTATATGGACTTACTGACTTTCTGCAGCACCAGCTGTAGAAAGCTTCACCCACCTTCTAGAGGGGCCTTTCTTTCACTGATTTCATAAGGTGACCAGCTCAGGTTTGATACATTTTAGGCAAGTGAAGTAAGATGAGCTGAATCTCATCCCAGGGTCCACCACCTTAGGCACAACTCCAGGTGAGATGGTTACACTCTGGTGAACAGAACCCTGACTTTGCATCTTTTTCAGGAGCAGAGACCCGATCAAGAGGCGGCTGAGGTGAATAAAGCAGTGGGGAATCCTGCATGTCCTCTCAGCTGTTTTCATTCACTCAGCTCCTGGAGAGCCCCAGTGGAAAATGAAAGCTGCCTTTGCTCCTCTGCAGTGCCCTCCAGGGAGGGCAGGAAAGCACCTACCCTTCTTCACAGCACATCACCCCTCAGGCACAAGGCCTGGCTGTCACCCAGGGATGTCATTCACCTTCTTGGTACTTTGGATGCATCTATATTTTTGAATCATCCAATTCTGTCAAAGTTATGGGGAGCAATAGGAGAGGCTTAAAATAGCTAAAGCAGAAAATTCCCCAACTGTCAGTTTTATAATTCTTAAATCCATTCCAGGAGAGCTAGCTTTAGCCCTATTTCCTGATCACTTGGAAAAACTGAGACGATCAATTAAAGTTTTCCCATGCACCCTCTTGGACAGATGGTTGAACCATTTTAATTAAGTGTATGTATTGGACTGACAGGGTTGATGTATCTGACGTGACAGACATTTTCTGTGTTCATTTAGGTTTTTAATCTTTCACTCTCTTTAGTATGCCCAGAATTGTGCTATTTGCACTGTGCTCTCAGAAGAATTATTCAATACACAGTCGATGCTTGGATTATTACACTTTTATTGCTTGTTATTGTTGGGTTTGGCCACAATGAAAAGCTCCTCAGTAACAATTAGCTACCACTCTGACTCTAATAATGGAAGGATCTAAAATTTTGAAGCCTCTGTTGGAAGATAAGGGGCCGTATTTTTTGAAGATATTTAGATGTCAAGAAGGGCAAATTAAGACATACCGAGATTTTCAAAAGCATCTAGGTACCCAGTGCCTCAGATTTCAGTGGCACTAAAATGGTGTTGGTTCTTCGCTGCCCTAGACCCCTAATCCCTGTGCAAGCCTGCATTGCTGCAGTAGTACGTGGTGGCTGCTCTCTCAGATTCCTATTCAAAATAAAGTTAAATTAGCCTTGCTCCAAGAGGTTTTGAAATGAGACACATACTTCTCTTTTCCTATATCTCTTTGCATTCTGTGGCCTTCCATGAGGTGGAAGATATGGCATGATGGCACTAGGGGCCCTCGGTGTGAGAACAGGATCCCATGGAGTGTAGGACTTCCCTTTCCATGACTACAGTGGTGAGATCTGGGTAAGAGCAAGTTCATAACACACAGAGATAATTTCACAGCTAGAACTCTGTTCCTCAAGTGTATTGGTCCATAAGTTTGTTACAGTATAATATAATAAGTTATAATGCTTATGTGGAAACAGAGAATCACCAGCATTTTTTATTTTCTTCTCGTGCAAAGGGTATTTGTATAAATACGAGACATTGCTACAGTATGAACAAGCCCTCTGACTTTTCTGGGTTTCTTCACATGATTCTTTCAGTCCGGTTTTAATATTAATAGAGATTAATAGGTAGATTTGGTATTAATAGAATCTATTAATTAATCTCTCTGTAGGTTTCAGTGAATATCAATCAATAGCTGCAAAAGTACCATATACTGGAATATTGTAGTGGCTACAAATACTCTTCTTATTTCCAGTGTCTTTACTGGCTGACATGAATGATTGTCTTCACCTAAGATAAACTCCTAGGCTCTTACACGTTTCATGGCAGAAAAGGCAGTGTCTCCTGCTGGTGAGAAAAATGTACTGGAAAAATACTTCTACAGAGACATGCCTATTATAGAAAAAAAAGTAGTGTCTTTATCCTCAGGACTTTCCAATGTCCCATGGCCAGGATCTATCAGTTCCAGGAAGTTAGATTGCTTGAATGGCCTTTGAGGAAAAGCAAGAGGAAATAGTAAAAAGCATAGATGTGGTCATGTGCCTGATAGTTTTGGAAGATAATATATCTGTGACATAGCAGACAAGTAGAAAGGAAAGAGTAGGGAAAAAATCAGGTTGTTCTGTTCAAGGAACACAAGAAAACCTGAGGTTTAAAAATAAGTATAGTCCTTCTTGGATAGGCAGAGTGAGAGAGAGCCCTAGGTATATCCAGCTTTTAATAACATGTATGTATAGTCCAACCGCTGCATGTACAAACTCTGCACTCCTTCACAAACTTCAAATACCTACAGGCATAGATAAATACTTGGATAAGCACATACCTCTTTGCTTGCTTACATGGGAGATTTTGTTCATGCAATAAAGGCTGAGTGCTTTTTTTGCAAAACCTCATGCTGCATCTGCATATGGGAGTGTTCTGGGAAATCCAAAATAGCCACATGTCAAAAGTCCCAATAACGTACGCTATCTGAGGGCTCTTGGAGAGTGGGCTAATGAACTTATCAAATCACTAACAATTGGTTTTGAGAGGTCAGGTGGCAGGGGAAGGGAAGGAGAAGGGATGGAATATCCCTTTGCTCCACAAAAAATGGTGAAAGGTGTGATAATGGAAAGTGCTGATTGAAAAGCAGAGAACTGAGCAAGCTGCAGCCCTTTCCTAGCAATGAATCAGAAATGTTAATATTCCATGCAGTGTTGCACTAGGTATGATATTCTGTACTGTCAGATTCACACAGAGGTTTGGTAAATAAATTCACTCCTGACCAGAATCAGCAATAACACATTTGATTTTCTAAGAGCATCTGATCTGATCTAAGGGTATCAAAAGGAGCCAGTAGCTCAGACTGACATTATTGCACAAGCAGTCACATTTTGATATTTAAGCTTGTACATTCCTTAAGCCTCAGTCAAATTTCTTGGCATTGTCAAAAAAAAAAAAAAAAAAAGAAAAAGAAAAAAGAAAGAAAGAAAAAACAAGCCATGCTTCTGATGAAAGCAGCTGTCATTCAGCACTAGGACTTGCCCTTCGAACAGCTGTACTTGATCTCAAAACTCTCACCTGCACAGCATGGTAGGCTGAATCAACTCAGCTCTTTGTCTCACTACCTCAGATAAGCCTGTCATCAAAGTGAAGAGATAAAAAAGAGACCATCATAACTCTAATGTCATATTTGACAGAGGAAGCTGTTAGTCAAGTAGCTTTAAACTGTTTCTCCTCTACATGTATCGAGTGACGTCCTGGCACAGCGACAAGAACTTATCACGGTACTTTTTAATATGAGAAAGAAGGAAAAAAAAAAAACCAGAGCAGATGTGTCATCATAGACACACCTTTCAGTGGACCTTCAAAGTGAAGAACTGGAGAGGCTCTTTTGGGAGACAAGTGTCACAACAACTCCATCTTCCTAGAGGTGCCTACACAGGCCACTGCAGACAGCACATAGCAGATATTAGAGGTAACTACGCTAACAAGGCATTGGCCAAGAGAATGTGCCAAGAGAACAGGTTTCCTAGGGCCGGATCCTGAATTTGCTACTCAGGTGAAATGCTAAGTAGTGTAGGAACTGGTCCAAAGGCTGCTTCCTAATAAGAAACTGAAAACAGCTTGCTCATCATAGCTGGCATTCCAGGAAAGGTGAGGAGGAGAGAGAGCCCCAAATTGTAAATTTGGGCTGTAGCAAATTTAGGCTGTTGGCTACTCGCAAGAGAATCGTTAACCAATCCGTCATATCAAATAATTATCAAACCTCTACTTCTGTGTCACCAAAGTTCTACTCTTAGTAGTGCAGCAGCTTCAATAGTAGCATTCACATTTATGCACTGCATTAAACCCCAGGATCTCAGAAAGCTTTAGAAATTATATCCATAACATTCTGGTCAGACGGAGCTTTTGCGCACAGAAAAATGCTTATGCTGGAAAAGCATAAGCACAGCCTTGGGCCTATGGGGCCCTATGTTGATATAAAAAGGAGATGAGTTGGACCTAATTCAAGAGATCCATAGTAATTTTACACACCTAAGCTGCCTTGTGACTTGTTTACCTGCCTGAAGCTCCCACAGTGATCTTACGCAAAACCTTCAGCATCCAGGAGTTTGCCTTGACTGGGAGTTTTTGTTTTTAACACCAAGTGTCTCTTCTACTGGTTTCAGCTGCATCAAGATCAAGGAGAAGAATAAAAGTCACTGTCTTTGACTCCTAACCCTTTAAATTTTAATTTTAAAAGTGCCTAAAATATACATGCAGGCAGCATTAGTTACCAGTTACATGTTCCTGT
This sequence comes from Oriolus oriolus, assembly GCA_013400235.1. Classification (NCBI taxonomy): domain Eukaryota; kingdom Metazoa; phylum Chordata; class Aves; order Passeriformes; family Corvidae; genus Oriolus; species Oriolus oriolus. The sequence continues at coordinate 1,556,968 of VXBT01006884.1, forward strand.
AACAGTATTGTACAGATAACTCCAGTACCACATCTCACCCTAGTGTTGGATCAATGTCCCGTAAATCAGGTCTCTAAAATTTATGTGTCTCGTCTGATCCATGGATCTCAGCTGCACCTGGGGTCAGTGGAAAGAGTCAGAAACCACCATGAAATGACCGACAGTGCCTTTTGCAGGGAGGATGCCTTGCCCTCTGCCAGGGCTGAGCTCCCCTTTGGGATGTGAGATGGCTCACTTAGGTTAGACATGTACCATTTTGGTGGCTGGTGTTAGATGTGATGCGTCCCATCCATATTGCCAGATGCTTAAATGTCTTGAGGTCCTTTCAGTGAACTTTTTTTTTAATTTTACAAACCTCACACACCATAATGGTGTATAAGATACCATGTTATTATGTCCCCATAAAATTTAATTACGTACCTGGGAATAACAGAAGATTGGAAAAGAAGAAGTATTATTCCACCACAAGAGTATTTTCAATTTGGAAACCATGCAGTACAGCATTGCAGAAATTTGAGCACAGTGCCTGTAAGAAATACCCTCTGAAGCACCATCACTTGTCATTGTGATGGGGCCCCAGTGTTGCATATGAGACTCAAACTCTTATGACCAAGCCAGGGTGGCAGTTCAGTGACTTAGTTTTACACGAGGCTGTAATGGAAACACCACACAAACACACAAAAATTTAATGCTGAGATTCATGCTGATTTTTCTCAGTCACCTATTAACAGAATGTACTGAGCTTTTCTAGGCACTGCCAGCCCCAGCAATAGCTGCCCTTGCTGGCATCAATAGACACAAGCTGGAGCAAGAGTCACTGTTAGGAACAGAACCCTTTCCTACCCCACAGTACTGCCGGCGCTCTGTGTCGCAGATGGAGCGAGAGGTCTGGCTGGGTCATTCCCTGCACTGCCCCTTGCTTGCAGAACCACTTTGGCTGATCCAAAGGGAAGGGAAGAGCTTCCCTTGATGCCTTTTCCTGGTCTTAAAATTAAGATCTAAACACAGTTAAGAGGGGAAAAGGGTTTTACCTTGGTATTTATTTAAGGGTACTCAGGTGCGCCGAAATGCACATCGAAATGCACCCCAAAATGCCCACCGGAAAAAATGGCCACCCACAATGTGATGTGTGTGCAATTATAGGCCTTGCAAATTAGCATATTTATCAAAGATTCCCCAGTGAGGGACTCCAGCGAGACCCCTTGTCCAAGGAACCCTCCCCCTGGCTGGGCCTGGCTTTGTTTACAGAATGTGTTCTGGAGAGGCCCTCGGTGTCTGGGGTTTCCAGAGTGTTTGGTCTCTTGGTTTAATGGGACATTGGGTCTAAGGGAAGTTATCAAACTTAAAGAATTATAACTGTGTGGGCTAAAAGCACTAAGAATACACAAAAGCTATATAGGAGAGTATAAAAAGGAGTATAAAAGAAAAAGCAAAAAATCATCATGGCATCACCCTTTCTGCCTGTGTTGGATCCGAATGTCCTCTTGGCCAGCCGTCGGGCACACAGAGAACTGGACAGCTCTGTGGACGAGGAAGGGCGAATGAGTACTGGGTGCCAGGTACACTCTGCACCAGCCACCCTTTCTGATGAACCCTCAACATGCTGAGGGGCAAGACACTTGAGTCTTGGATAATTTTTACATCTGACCTGTGAAATGCAGGTCACTCAGCAAGGATGAAACACAATACTTCCTAAGACCCAGACAGAAGAAAGGTTATTTCTACTGTGTCATAGCAGCTAAGCCACAGGAAGCTGTTGAATCATTCTGCCAGCTTTCCTGAAATAAAATAGTTTTATTTTCATGCATGTAGTGAATTTTTACCTTACACTTGTGAATTTGAGCCACAATTCTCTTATCTGCAGGGTGATTAAACAGCCTATTGTCTCCCTGCTTTTCTGCTCCTCAGCTGGAGCTTTGCTATCCTACAAGGTTTCTTGATGCCCAGGAGCATCCTGCCTTTTCTTGCTCCTAGTGGCTTTGCATACATGTGATGGAGATGGACAGGAGCACTTTTGGGAGAGTTTGCTATTTGGGCAGGGACCAGTCCCGGTGTTGAGTTTTCAATGACAGCATCATCACTGAAACTTCCTGTTTTATACCATACATTATGTTCTTCTGTGGATTTACTCCCTCTGCATTAATACCAATTTAACTTCATGGTGCTGTTTCTGAAATCACACTAGATCAAATTCTCCACTCAGTTTCTCTTGCATAATTACTGTAGGGCAGTGTGCATGTAAATGAGGGCACGGTTTAGCACACTGTGTATAAATTAATGTGAACTTAAATATTAAGCACAGATGACTTGCAGTTTCCCTCTCATATAGGCAGACTCTGCTCTGAAATGCCAGTGAAATAATTACCTTTAGGGTGGTGCAGAACTCAGCAGTTTTCCCACCTGCTGGTGCAAGAGAGTGACTTCTTTTTGTGTCATCTTTACTGTTGCCATCTGTGGCCAGCATAGCAGAAGACAGTGATGATGTAGACACAGGGTCTACCCACCTGCTAAAAGGAAGACCATTCCTGTGGATATGAGAAAATTGGTGTAATGAGTGGATCGTACAGGTATTTTTCAGCCTTTCCTTTCTGATACACCTTTATGGTGGGTTGTTGGGCTGAAAATAGTAACTCAGGAAAACGAAACCAGAGCCAGATAACTCCCCATGTGTACACAGACATTCCCAGTGTGATTAATATCTGTGTGTAACCAGTTTGGGTCTTGGGCAGACAGGGACCGCTCACAAGTAGGACTTTTTCCTCATCCTGCCCTGAGCCAATCAATCTTTCCTGAAGCCTTGGACTGCACGGAAGGAGCCGGCAGTCCACCACTGGGTTGTTACTTCCCTTCCCTCAAGTCATTCTCCTGCCAGGCTGTTGCTTTGTCTGTTGTGATGCAGCAAAGAGATCCTTTCTAGATCCGCTTGTCTTCCTTAAGCCTTGAAGTCATCAAAACATGTATTATGTAGGGAGTGTTTTATCCTGTATTTCCAAAACATGACAGAAGCATGGCTACTTTCTCATCCATGCTGTTTAAAAGCTGTGAGTGACTCTGCCAGCTCAGAGATTACTGTAGTCTGCTTTGCAACATCAGAAAGAAGAGGAGAGTGTGGCATACCCTTACTGCTCCCTGAAATACACAACTCATCTGATGTTTGAACTTTAAACTTCTTAGCCCAGAAATAACACACGTAATGTAGAACATAATTTGCAGCTTGAGGCCTGGGTATATTAATGTTGAGAATACTGACAGCCTTGTGGCTGCTGCTGCTTACAACCAGATCAATAGCCAGGAAAGGACCTGTAGCTCCTTGGGCCCCATCAGAAGCTTCCTTAAGAGTGCTACATGTCTCTGAAAAAGCCAGTGTTATTATACACCATTAACCATATCTGTGGGTGATACAAGCTGTGCATGAGCAGCACTGTCTTTGCTGTCTGGTGTTTCTGCCTCAACCAGATCCTCCTGCAGGCCCAAGACTATATGAAGACTTTGCAAGGTATACACCTGATCACTAAAACTTAATCAAAGACTATATGGACTCAAGTTTACCTCTGATACCAAGCAAAGTGTTCTGCAGAACAACAGCTAGGCACGGAGGGGGCTGGCAGTGACCCCTCTGTTTTGAGCCCTTCAAACCCTTGCAGTGTGGCATAAAACGCCACCTCCCTGGTCCGAGAGTGATCCAAACCCACTTGCACTACACCAGATGTGATCCAGTGACGAATCAGATCAACATTCCTCCACTCAGATGCATGAGATACTCAAGCAAAACTCTGCCCATGAAAACTTTGAATGCTAGCTATTTGGCGCGGTGAGCTAAAGAAGTCAGAACATCAAGAAATCAGAACCACAAATTCAAGCTCTCTGGCATTTGGAACTACTTCACAGAAAGCTACATTCTCACCGCCCACTCTCCAAACACACTCAGGTGCTGGCATTTTCACCCAGACTAATTAACAAATAGTGTGGCAATTAAATCACATGGCCTCACCATTGAGTTCAGAAAACTCCCTTACATCGCCGCAGAGTATAGCAACATAACTCATAAAATTATTTTATAACAACAATTTAAGTGAAGCAAATATCATGAAAATACAACACAAATGTGATAATTATTTCAATTTATGTGATAACAATGTTACGTGTAAACTAAATTGTCTTCCCAAGTCCATCCAACTTTGAACATCTTCCCTGCTCCACAGATGTGCCTCGAGTATCAGCAGTGTGTGTAGAGAGGCATGGGGTGACTCTTCTAAATCTGACTTTGCAAAGCTTCCCATGGCAGTCTGCGGGGAAGCAGGATTTTTGGAAGATCTTCAGAGGAGAGATTTAGCTGCCAAAAGGCCTTTCCCATCTCCCCAAAGAGCAAGGAAGAGTGAGAACAAGGTGGTCTTTGCACAATACTATTTTGCCCTTCCTGGCTGGCCCGCTGTTCCATTAATTTCGGTGCTGCCAGAATTCATGGTCTGCTTCCCCATGTTGTGTTGGTTGGTAAGAGCCAGGAGGGATAGATCAAGGCCAAGCTGTTTTCAGGAGCAGCCCATGTGTGGTTCACAACCCCAGGACCCTGCTGTCTGCTATATTTGGTCTGCCTTCCTGTTCCTCAGATCTTGACTCTTGGACAGCTGCAATGAAGATAAGAAAAGCCTCAGGAAACTAGAAGATGCTAATTTGGAGAAGGTATCTAGAGGGGGAGGTTAATACACAAACAGATTGAAGGAAAGCAGAAGAGTAAATGAGAAAGGCTTGGGGTCATTTTTTTTCTTATTTTTAAAGTAGGATTAGTTAGTGGTGGAGAGATACCGTTTCTATGAAGGGAAAATGAAAAAGTCCACTAATTACACACTATATGAACATGAGTAAGCCCAGCATTTTCTGAGTCACAACAAGCAGTTCTAGAGTGACAGGGAAAACTTTTTAAGTGATGATTCAAAAATAAAAAAGGCATTTGGAGTCATTGAGCGTGCAGAGTTAGCCCAGGTAACCACATGATCTTATCATTACTACCCTTCATCTGTCTGCCGCCCTTTTCCCACCTAGCGTTTGATACACTCACTTGTTGCATCTTGTCTTGCATGTGGCATGACTTCAATTGCACTAATTGTGTGCATAAAGTTAAACATGCATGTAAATGTTTGCAAGATTGGAACCTCAGACTATAAACACTGGGAGAGGGCTCATCACCTCCATTGTAATCATGGAGGGCTGGCTGCAAGGGGGACTCAGATATAAGAAGAATTTTTGTGTATTATACAGGAGAAATTACATCATTATTATACTTCACTGGTTTTTGTTTGATTCCTTTTGTCTTCAGTTATTTATGTCACCCTCACTTCCCTTTTGTGCTCCTACTTTTCTTTAAAACACATGGTGGCAGAAAAGGAGCTGTAGGCATTTAAACAATTCCATTTGATTTCAGTTGGAAGGGTTATTATTGTGTATTCTCTTATCTGAATATAATTCTCCCAAGGTAGCTACTGTGCTAATATTATACCAAATTACGTAGGTGTTGCATGAGGCTGTAATTTGCACTAGAGGTTTAAAGGTTGTTATTATTTATTACCTGCATTACAGCAGTATCTGAGAGTCTGGTGGGGAACCAGGGTGCTGCGTTCTGCACAAACACAGAGCAGGAGGAAAGTCCCTGACCTAATACCAACCAGGAGCTCCACAAGCAGATCAGAGAGCATCCAGGTGGGGCCCAGGGCAGCGAGCCAGAGTGGATTGGGCTGCCCTTCTGTGGGAGACTGGGGATGTCGGGGTCTGAGTCTCTTCAGGCAGAGGAGAAGTAGCCACCTGCCAAAACAGGCTTGGATGGCAAACTTCCCAGCAAAGGGGGAAGCAGTGGCAAGGAGTGAAACTTGCTGAAAACAATTTTTACCAGAATATTCTCAATACCCAAGGGAAATTTCCTCTTAAAAAGCCCAGTCCCTGACCATGGAGCTTGCCCAACAGGATTAGAGGCAGCACAAGAATTAAGACAGAGGGGAGGGTGCAGGAGACAACAGGACAAGACTGGTCAGCTGCACAGACACGGTGAAGGTCATGATAGAAGACGCTGTAAAAGAGACCCCTCTGCCTTAAATTCACAAATGACTCACTAACCTATAATAACATTACCTAAAAGTCATAGTGAGCTCTTCATCTTCAAAGCACTTTACAAAGATTAACTAATTAATTTCACTGTCAAATCTTTTGGAGATCTAGTAATGGTATTTGGCTCTACCTCAGAGAGCAATTTTTTCCAGGTACTGGCAGGGTAAACATTCATAATGATATAACCAGTGGGAAGAACGTTTTTAGCACTTGAATGATATTTTAATGAGAGACAAAGGTTAGGAACTGACCCTGGACCAAAGGGCTTCACTGGGCCACTCACTTGGAAGTTGGGACTCTCTGTTGTTCCCACACTGGTGCCAATACAACAACCCATGTGGCTTATGCATACTGTATGTTAGGAAAACACAACTAAAATGCCAGTTATTTATAGATGTGTACATGGGTAAGGGCGTTCTCAGGTTTCTGCCCTGTGTTCTCACATGTGTTGCCATGCTGGTGACATGGGCTGTGGGATTGAGCGCACCCTCAGCCATGAAGTTTAACAAGGCCAAGGGCACCTGGGTCAGGGCAACCCCAAGCACAAACACAGTCTGGGTGGGGAATGGATTGACAGCAGCCCTGGGAAGAAGGACTTGGGGGTGTTCATGGACAAGAGGCACAACATGACCCAGCAATGTGAACCCACAGCCCAGAAAAAACCCAGCCACATCCAGGGCTGCATCACAAGCAGTGTGACCAGCAGGTTGAGGGAGGGGATTCTGTCCCTCTACTCCACTCTGGTGGGATCCAACTTGGATTTGGGGACCTCAAAATAAGAAAAACTTGGACCTGTTGGAGGGAGTCCAGAGGTGCCATGAAGAGGGCTGGAGCACCTCTCCTATGGATGAGAGAGATGAGGTTGTTCAGCCTGGAGAAGAGAAGGCTCCAGAGGGACCTTAGAGCCCCTTCCAGTGTCTACAAGTGAGTTGGAGAGGGACCTTTTATAAGGGCATGGGCTGGTAGGACAAGGAGGAATGGCTTTAAACTGAATGAGGGTAGATTTAGATTAGATTAGAAAGAAATTTTTTACTCAGAGAGTGGTGAGGCACTGGCACAGGTTGCCCAGAGAAGTTGTGGATGTCCCATTCCTGGAAGTGTTCAAGGCCAGGTTAGAAGAGGCTTTGAACAACCTGGTCTAGTGGGAGGTGTCCCTGCCTCTGGCAGGAGGGGGGGAATGAGATCTTTAAAGTCCTTTCCAAGCCAAACCATTTTATGATTTTATGATTTTCTCTCCTGGGGACTCACTACCTCTGTCTGTCACTGTCCTTCCCACCATGGGTCCAGCCTGGACCCTCTTCCAGCCACACACTCTGCCACTAAGAATAAAAACATGGTGAGAGTGCAGCTCCCACAAAGTTTCACTTTCAGTCTCCTGGCTACCTTGCAAAGAGACAGAGTAACTCCCAGAGGCATCTCCTGCCTCCCCATCCAGATGCTCAGCTAACGTGGGCTCGGCATGCTTTGATTTATGGAGGCTAGGTCTGGATCACAATGTTCTTCCAGAACAGCTATATTGGCTGCAGTATTAACAATTCACAGCAGCAGCAGCCAAAATTAGGCTGAAAAAAGTCTTCCATGTGGACACTGACAGGAGAGAGATTTTATCAGTGTAGATTATGTTGCCCAAAGAGGTTGTGTATGTACAAAAGTAGAAAATCTCCTACTGCTGCATGCTGCATCAGTATTGTGAGGACCTGCTGGCGCTGCTGTGGGGACAAGTACAGGAATAAAAACTGGTGACTTTCTGCAGGCTAAACCAGATTTTCAGTGTTTATCACAGACTGAAAGCTGCTGTTCTAAACTAGTTCCTTTGTTTAAAAATAATACTTGACAGAAACTCTCAAAAATTAAGAAACATCAATACTACATCATGTGTTTCCAGTCTTTATTCAACAAACTGTTAGATATGTACAATAACCCTCAGACTGCTTCTCCTGGAGTAAATTATTTCTCTTAGACTAACAATTTAGAGGAAATGAAAAAGTTGTTGGTGCAAAAAAAATATAGCGGCAGGTCTGGAAAGGAATTGAAAAATATCCGTCTCATTTCTCTGCAAGGAAGCAATAACACAATATTGTCACACGTAACTTGGAAATGAGATCTTTGATTTCTAGCAATGGAAATGGGTAAATAGAGATGTCACTGTGTCATGGTCAGTCCATTTGATATGACCAGGGTTATATGCTGAGACTGAAAAGGAACGGCACAGGCTGCTTGTAAAAGTTTGACACTTGGGGAAAAAAAATGCCTGAAAGCTGGTGACAACTCGTCAGACCAAGTGTATGTCAACTATTCACGTCACATCTCAGATGTAACGATATAAAAATGTTGCAGGAGTTCAAAATATCTTGTCAAAGCACCTTGATGTCTCATTTTGCACCTAAATCTCAGTATTGTTTATATTATCTGTGGCCCAGTACAGACCTCATTTACAATTGTGAATCTCATTCGTCAGGTTAACAGAAACAAAATCCAGGGCAGAATTTCACACAGCTGAATATTGCTAAAAGTGTATTGCTATTGTGTATATTGCTAAAAGTTCTCACCTTCATTTTCCCAGTTGCTCCAGAGGGTAAGGTGTTTCAGGAACAATTTTTTGCAAATGCCATTACACACCACACTTTAAGCCTGCTGCTGGTTTTCCTTAGTCTAGCAATGACACAAAGATGCCATTACAAATCAAAAGTCAAAGATGCCCAGTGTGAATTCAAGACCCCCAGTGAGCTGAGTGAGATTTTTCAGTGCCAAGAGGGGACAATTTGGGTGCAGAATATTTGAAGACAGCTGTCTGTGTCTCCCTGGGTTGCCTAGGAACACAGAGCAAATGACATCCATTTTGGGACACAGAAGGTAAAACTCTTCAGGGCATTCCCAAACTGAAAACCTCTTTGCTGCAATGAATGAGGTTGTGCTGCTGGATGAGGAGCTGTTGACCCCTGTGTGTCCCCTGTTGCCGGTGCTATCTTGGAATGCAGGGAGACTCCGAAATAAGAGTGTAGTGTTTCTTGGTGGCTAAGAGAACAAATCTTTCAGCTTCAGGAATGTGAAGTGCAGTTGGAGAAAGCCATCGAGTAGCGATAGTAACAAAAACACCAATGGCATCTGTTATGGATTGTAGCAAAGAAGTTCCAGCTAAAACACACAGGATCATTCTTTCAGCCAAGACAACCAGGACACTGCTGCACATGTCGCTGAAAGCAGAACGAAAGAAAAGTGTTAGAGTTATACAGGGAGTTACAGCAGGCCATCTGCAAACTAGTCCTTGTTCTAGTCTACATAATGCCTGTGTAGCAATTCATATCTAAAGCATAGCCTCTGCACCCCTAAACTCACCTGTCAGACCCCTCAAAGACCCCTAAAGTGGAGGTATCAGCTATTAGTTTTCATAAGAGTTAGTAGCCAGTCCATGCTAATACCTTTGAGCTTCAGCTCCCTGAGCTCCCCTCCTTCTCCTGCCTTTCTGTATGCATTCTGCACTTCCCTGCTTCAAAAGGACTTCAGTTTTGTGCTGTTTGATGCTCAAACTGTCAGCCTTGGTGCCACTGCTGAGAACTGTCAGGTAGATGAAAAGCCACAAACCCTGGGAGAAAAGCGATCACTGTCTCTGTGTCCTTGGAGTCCTAGTTCAGCAAGCCACATAACTACAGACATCACCCCTATGGCTGTTCTGTCTGCTTTCTTGGGATGGTTATTGCACTGTAAATTATGAAAGTGCTTATGCTCCTTGCTGAATCAGGCCCCAATTCACCAGATTACCTGTCAACCCCATGTTACAGATCAAGATGGAAAAACACTGGAGTCTCCTTATTGACTTTGATGGCCCTGGGACTTGACACAGTATTCTGCTGCTTTAACCCCCCCAGAAGTTTATCATGGCAGAGAAGTGTTGCCTTGAGTGGATAGCTATGGGTGCACCCTTCTAACCACCCACTGCAATACAGGGCCGTGGCGTGTGAGGAGCTAAAGAACAATGTCACCCCCCAGCCTCCTCCCCCCTCTTATTCCCAGCCCTGAGTTCACTGAGCTACTCAGTCCAGCAGAAACTGGGCTCAGGAGTTGCCTCCCTTCTACATTCAAGGCAATGTTTCCCTCATTGCTCCCTTTCTGGGGAAAGCAGAGCAAAGTGCATTAAGAGGTGGATTAAAGAGGAGGGAAGATAAATAAATAAAAACTGCATCTTTTCATAAGATTTTTTTCAGTCTGTTTCTTAAAAAATGTGCTGAATAAGTGATTTACCTCCAGTCTTAGAACTGTGAGGTTTAATGAAGCTGACATTTCTTCCTCTCCAATGTTATGTCAGACTAAAAACCTTTTCAACTTATAATAGATACGTATGGTAATAGATATCTGAATGAAAGATCAAACAGACATTAAGTACTGCAGAAATAGCCTGGTAAAAAGATGAAGTCACCCTCTAATGACACTATTATGACATACAGATTAAAAGAAGAACCAGTAAAAAAGAAGGATGATAATGCTATTGTGTTACTCCACTAAGGTATTTTACCAGTGAAATGAAGTTACTCACTTTCTGCATCTATCCACTCATCTGACTGATGTTTTAAGGGGGAAAAAAAAGTGCAGGAGAAAAGAACTGTTCTTGAAGAAGAAAAAAGCCCACCAAGCAAACCCTACCTGTATTTGGGGTTGGTATGTAGTATCAGATGAATACTACATTTCAAGCGTTTGATCCTGTGCCTCCAAAAACTACAAACATCATAACCCAAAATTAAAAACTTTGCCAGCAGTCTAGTACACATAGTAGGTTCAAACTGAACCCCCTTGAGGAAAGGATAATTACTACCTTGTTGTAAAGCAGATGCATTTTTGGAAGCAGATGCGTGCAAGGTGACCATACTTTGGGAAACCACATTTGAAGTAAATATTTATTTGCATAACAAATAGAATACTTTCTACCAACCCATTATGCAGCTAAGATTAGCTCAGACCTTTATAGTGACACTACATAGATAATAAACTGAAAGCAAATTTGAGCTGGTGCAGTTTCGCTGGTTCCTCAGCTGTCCAGCCCTGTGTGGGTCGAATGGGTGGAGAGCTGTGTCGCTTTGTGCCTGCCAGCAGTAAAGCCTGAGACAAGGGGTCAGAGGGCAATTCCAAAGCACAGGATCAGCAGGATAACTCCTCATCACAAGGGGAATATCTTGGAAGTTTGCCCGAGAAGGCTGAGGCTTCTCTACTTTGTGTGCGTGTAGATAAGACCATCTCCTGAGGAGAGAAGTGCTCGTGGACACAGCCCACCTCTACTGCAACCTATTTATATCTGCCACACAGACAGAGGACAACGTGATTCAGATGTTAATCAGCTCCTGGCAGCATTACAGAGCCTCCTTGAGTAAAAAGCAATCCAGTTCTGCAGATGAGGCAGAAGCACACGGGGCTTCATTGTACCCTCCTACTGCAAGTGCCTAACTTAGGCACAGTGGCTGCTTCCATCCGGTGTCTGCCCAGGGAGCTAGGATCCAGCAGACCTGGATTATAGGGGTCTGTTGTCTCCCTTCTTTATTAACCTGAATTGCCATAACAGTCATGGCAACTGAGTGAGGCCTCTTGTAGGTGGTCTGAGCACAACCCACACTGCCGGGTTTGAACACAGCACACATTGCCAGGGTATTGGGCTCTGCCTTCATCTACTTCTACCCAAACCATGAAACCAAAACACCATCAATTTACTACGAAATGAGAAGCTGTTTCCCCTCTGCTTGCCTCAACATGGACTTTAAATGCAGTTCCTTTCTTAGAAGAACCTGCACAAATGGCACTGCAGAGTTGCACGTGGGCTCTGTCCCAAGGAGTGCACGCCGCAGGTTCTCACCCTGTGTGGAAATGGTTATTTTTTTCTAGCTGTCCATGCTGTCTGGCCAGTCTGAGGATAGATTGTGGATTCTCTTAATCTCTTTTGCCATTGCAGAGAGCATTCTGCAGGCCAAACTACCTCCTGAACTACAGGTCTTGAGGAATTCAGGGATTCTACGCAACCCAGCTTCCCTGAAGCATTGATGCCTTGGGAGGAGCAGAAGCCAACAATACGTCCAGTCCTAGGTGCCTAGGACTTGAAAGGCAAATTCTACACTATGGCCTCGTACAGCCGCCTTTGCATGTGTGCCCAGGAGTACAAGGAGGTGACATTTTTTGCAATGAATTTTCAGAACAAAGTGACACTGCAGATGTACAGGTAGACAGCAGAAAGATATGTGCTGTTACGTTCACAAAGCATTTCTCCCTGTGCTGCAGGAGCAGCACATTAATGAAGCAGTCAATACACGGCTGCTTTTTTTCCTGCCCTTAACTGCTACCAGAGGCTGAACTGGCTGAGTGAGCTGGGTCTCTGTAGCTTCCCTGGTTCCCTTTGAAGAGGTTTGTCTCTGCGATACAGCAGCACTGCTACATCCACAGAACAGTCAGTATTGCTTCCCTTGATGTAGTCCCTTTATGCCTACTTGCTGTTCCTGGGCTTAACTCATCTCTCTTTGTATTTGCCTAAATAAAATGCAATCATAAAAAAATGACCATATAATTGACATGGCAGAAATACTGCCTTTTAAACTCAGAATGAAAATCTGTTTACATACATACAGTTTTATAAAAAGAGAGGAAGGATTATTGAATGTAAAGGAGACTGACCTGAAAACCAAGCAGCAAGGCCTGACTTCACCCATGCAATTGACTCTACGTGTAGAGTCCTTTGTGTAGTGGGCTCCTTTTGAGCTATAGGTCGTTTTTCAGTTTTTCAGTTGCCTGTGAGTCCCTTGTTCCCACTCTGTTGGATGTAATTCCTTTGAATTTCCTTGTATGGTTCTGTTTCAGAAGCTTCTAAGGTGTCCAGTACCCCATTGGCCCCCTGTGCCTTTGTTCCTCCCCGCACCTCTCCTATTGGTTTGTTCATATCATGCCTTGGACCCCGGTCACCCTGCCTATAAAGTCCCGTGCCTCCATTGTGCCACCCCTCTTGGCCTCTGGAGTTCCTTACCCCCTCAATAAAACCTTGGAACACCATGCCGAGGGCCTTCTCGCTCCTTTACCTCCTCGGCCCCCTCCAGCCGCGACCCTGCCTCTGACCGCCTCTCCGGGACAGGCACAGAGTGTCCCGGTGCCCGAGCTCTGCCCTTGCTAGCCGGGGCAGGGAACAGGCACCGCGACACCTTTGGGCTTGTTTTCTGTCTCCCTGGCCCTGGGAGGGAGTTTTTCAGTTTTTCAGTTGCAAGTGTCTGAAAGTATATGAGAGCTGTGCTGCAGCCTGTCAGACAGATGTTTTCACAGTTGGGAAGGGAGGCTGTAGGTATACTGCATGGCCATAGCGAAGAGATTCGTGGTGATGAACCATTATCCAGCACAGCTGTGTCCCAAGACAGCCTTATGGGTCGTCTTTTCCCTAGAAAGATGTCCAAGCAATGTCTAAGAGGGTGCTGTTTGGCACATACACAAACTCTTTCAGGGAACAGGCCAACAATTTAAACATGTGGATGGTCAGCAGTCCAGTGCCTGGGCTCACTCCTTGGGGATGCCTGACATATCTTAGATGTCCAGCACAATGTGTGATTAAATACTCTTAGTTGGTTCCTACTTTTCTCCATTGACTAAAACGAGTTTGAAAATTGACTTGCTTAGATTTAGACTCTTTAAACTTCAGATGGCAAAGGAGAGCAGATGAAGAACAGCCCTTTACTGCTTCATTGATACCCAGCAGCTGATGCCAAGTGAGAAACCACAATACATGTGGAATCTGGCATTGCAAATGATCTGTGTCACAGTGGGTGTTGCAGAGCATTACAAGGCAAAGTTGTATGATCCTTATCCTGAAGAGCTTAGCATCTAAGTGAGCAGCATATATACACATTCCTTGATGCATTTTATGACCAGAAATTAGTACATTGTGGTCTGGATGAAGTCTTTCTCAAGAATTAATTAAATCAATATATGAAAATCAAAATATTTGATTTCCCTATAAGAAAGAAATAAAAATGTAAGCAAAAATTGATCAGGAAATGCTGATTGTCACAATTGTCACAAGCCTTTCAGTGGGCCAAATTTGCCAATGTAGCAATAAAATTTATGTTAACATCAGCAAAAAAGAGCAGGAATCTGATGCAACCACACTCTGATGCAGCAATCTGTGGGGCCCAACTCCCTCTGGAGCCTTGGCCATTGCATCTTCATTTATATGAGTGTGTATTGATTGTACAATGGCACAAAATGGAAAAGTGGTGATTCATACCAGACCTTCATCCATTTGACAAACTGGAGGGCACTAGCAGACTGTGGTCCATAGATCTCTGGCAGAATTTAAATACTTCTGCAGCTTCCAGGGAGGATTGCTAAGAAGAGTGAAGCAGTCCTGTGAGCTTACTTTGCGCTTTGGAAGCTAACTGAGAGGAGTCTACACTTTTATTAGGAGACATAATGAAGCTGACAAGACAGAAAAAAAGTCCAAATGCCACTGCAGTAGAAGTTGAGGACATTGCTGAAAGCCTGATGCCCTTGCTCATGACAGAAGGATAGAAAAGAAGCCTCTCCACAGTGAGCAGACAGGTTATGCCAATTCATTGCTTCTCAATTGCTCCAAACCCTAGCCCTTGCTCACTGCCCCTGGATTTACCTGGATTTTCCCAACCACTGGAGGGCTCACATTTTTTGTGTTTTAAACTCCCCTATGTAGGGAGAGGGATGATGAAAAATTTCATTTGTTCTTGAGCATAAAGGCTTTAAACTGAAAGCTAGTAGGTTTAGATTAGATATTAGGAAGAAATTCTTTCCTGGGAGGGTGGTGAGGCACAGGAACAGGTTGCCCAAAGAAGTTGTAGATGCCCCATACCTGGAAGTACACTTGAATGCCTTGAAGGTATACCCCATACTTTGAAGGCCAGGTTGAATGGGGCTTGGACTAACCTGGTCTAGTGGAAGGTGTTCCTGCCCATGGCAGGGGGTTGGAATGAGAGGATTTTAAAGGTCTCTCCCAACCAAAACAATTCTGTGATTCTATTATCTTTAAGCATTCTCACATCCGAGCTGAGCTGCACAGAGGACTCCATGATAGGCAGTCCTGATTACTCTTTAATCCATTTCTTCACAATTTAATTGTTCTGAAATGCTCAATCACTGACCATGTGCTCAGCAATTAAAGACCAACAGACCTTCAGCCACAATAAAAAACTTGTTGTTTAAACTATCTAGATAAATTCAGGGTATTTCATGCAAGAGGCAATGACATACAGGCTATGTACAAAGGTACAGGAACAGAAGAAGAAAAAGGTGATCAAACATATTAATAATAAAACTCCAACAGAGTTTGACCCTGTCACTAGATCATGCAGAGGTGCTTAAGGCTGAGTGGGATTTACAGATATTATTTTGGCCACCAGAGGGTTCCCATATTTTTCCATTTGTGCTATTGAAGCAGTGAGAGAGCAAAGAACATAGAAAAGCCACTTAAAAAATGTGTAAAAGCAATAAAGATAAAAAAATAAAAGCAACCCAAAGTAAAGGAAATAATCTGCATGCAGGTCTGATTTTGTTAAAATTCAGTGACTGCATTTTGCAAAACAAAACCAGATATTTCTGCACTGGTTGCAGCACCCTCATTCTTATTTGCACCATTGCACATGAGATCAGGATTCAAGCAGCTGACGATAAATTCCGTGTATGTAGGACACCTATTAAAGGTTTCATGCCACGTTAGAGTGAGTAGGTTAGTACAAAAGAAACCCCACAAAGTAAATAAGATTTCAAACGTTGTGGTATTGTCAGGGCAAAACCCCAGATTCCAAGTCAAGTTCAATCCTGCAAAGCTAGTAATGGCAGTGCTATTTTCCTAACTTGGCTTCAGTCACTACCGTGACTCTCAATTCTCAAATAATAGGTGATTCATCTTAATGTTATTTAGGGAAGGAGTCACAATGGCTTTGATAAGTCAAATGATGGTCAGATATTTTTCTTACGGCTCATTAATTTTCCCAGGAAACAATGGGCCAAATTCTGCTGTCAGTTATGCTACCAAAGTCAGTGTACTAGGGATGCTTTTTAATCCAGGCTGGATCTAGATCCCTCTCTGACACGTACAGGATGGGCTCTTGGGTTTGTGTTTTCTGATATGCTTCATCAGTTCTCTCGGGGCTGTCCTGAAAATGTCAACCAGAAATATACTTGTTGCAGCAACCACATAAAATCTCTCTGGAGGGTGTGATCGGGGATAGCCCTTGGTCTGAGCAGGTTCCTTGGAAACTTTATCCAAGGTTTCATGGTTCCACCAGAAGATTCAAGCTTTGGTGGGGGGAAAAGGCTCCGTGTTGTCTGAAATGGTGGTGTTAGAGCTCATAGGGCTGCAGTGCCTTTTCCCCTAGAGGACAGACATAAGGTGCTCTCTCTCCCCCTTGTTGGTGAGTCTGAGGGCCAGAGAAACAGCGCATGAAGGTGTGTTTGGGGCTTTCCTTTGGTGTCCTCCTGCAGGAGGAGGTTGAATGGGCTGTAAGGCCCAAAGAGCAGCTCTCAAAAGAGACTGACCGTTCTGCTCCTTCCGGAGACAACTCAGACATCTTCACTGCTGTGCCGGTTTCTCCTCTGTCAGCATACCAGGAACTCCATCATCTTGTGCAATATGGTCCAAAGGTTTGGCAGAATCAAAATCTCTTTCCTTATTTGAGGTCAGAGCCTGGTGCCTTCAATCACTGCAAACAGAGACTTACTGTACAGTCCACTGACTTCAAGGAAGCTTCTCATGAAGAAATCTATTTATTCACCTTGAATAATGGGCACAGGAATCTGGCTTTTGCTAACACAGGCATGGCAGCTTTGCAGATGCTACAATGTTCAGTATTATTTCAAAGTTTCAGTTTTTATTTCTAATAAGCTGCTGACCTTCTAGACATTATAATTAGAAGACTTATTGGGAAGCCTAATATAATATTATACCCACTGGGGAGTCAAAAGTGCAAATAGTAAAAATATCAAATCTCAATATTTAATTAATTGAAACAGATTAAATTTCAACCTATTTCTCATTTCTGTCAGCTACTTAAAGTTGAATATGAACTTTAGAATTTATGCAGATTTTCCCACAGAGTTTCTAGGCTGGAATTTCAAACAACTAAGATCTGTGTTTGTAGACACACTGTGCAGCTTTTTTAAGACCTTCTCAACAAAGGGCTTCCAGGGCTCTGTGTGGGAGGAATTAATTGAATATGACTGCTCTAGTCAGGTGCCTAAACAGGATTCAGACACTTGAGAGAACCTGGCCTTTCTCCTTGGCGAAGAACGCTTCTGGAAGACGGTCTTTTAAAGCTCCCTGATCAGGCTGTTCTCAAAAAGCACCTTTGTCCCAAAACACATGTAGAAGACTAGAAGGTAAAAACACAGAGTGTTTCAGTGAGGCAGTGAACAGAAAAAGGCAAATAGAAACAGCTTTCACAAGAGCTGGGATGACTTCCATTTTTGTGTCACTTCTGCATGCCTTTGGTGCAGACAAATGGAATTGTGCAAAAATAACTGAAGAGCAGGTGCGTTATCAAATCACAACAGTCTATTTGTCCTTATTTCTGGTAATGATATCCTTACAGGGACTGCATTCACTGGCTTACTGCTAGGTAGAGATTTGTTGTCAAAAATATATAAATAAATGAAAACAGGCACTTGGTAAATGAACCACCAGTGATGGACCAGGAATTCCTCTGAGAAATTTATTGTTGCTAGACAATCCATATGGCTGCAGTTCGTCTGTGGAACTGCTGTTCTGCAGTTGCATTTCTCTACAGTAAAGAAAATTTACAGTACTCAATCACATATGCCACAGGTCCTTTGATTAAATGTGGATTTACTGTACTTGATAGCCCACAGCAGCTTAAGTACCACAGAGTGTGTTACATAAATGCATGTTCAGGATTATTACACATACCAAAATAGGCATGTACTTGATGGAGGTTGTTATGGTTTACAATTCCCTTTTCCCTTTCCCTCTCTGTGGTAATAACTGTACATGTATTGGCCTTAAACACCTATATGTCTTAAGCACAGGTTAAATTATAAAAGAGATTGCAACATCTTCTTTGTCCATCATCATCTAATAAATCAACAGGTCCATTTCTGTGGATTGATGTAATGGCATTTATGAGCATTGGCAAAGTCATATCCACTTAACTGATGCAATTAAGTAGTGCCGTGCTCTTATTATAATAATAATGGATTGACTGATGAGTCATTTATTTCTTTCCAATGTAACTGACAAAAATAGGCTATATTCATAGACAACGCAATGTATTTGGATCATAAAACTGCTGTCTTATCAAATCCACCATTAGCTTAGATTTATCCTCACCAGAGAGTGGTGAAAAATGCTTTAAACCAGGGACCAAGCTTAATGAGGAATCCTGGCCCTGATATGTAAAGTCCCGCAGAGAAGGTGAATATTTTACTAGCTATTTCTCATAAGAGAAGTGCTGCTTAACACCGTCATAAAGAACCAACTCTCAAAGCTGCCAGCTGAACTCTCTGGTCTAAAGAAGGAGATGGCTGTGTTTGGTTTAATTTTAATTGAGTTTCCAGGAAAAATATTTCCTTATTGCCACTTGTTACTCCATACACTCTCCCTGACACTCCTTTCCTATCAATATTGCCTGGAGACCTAGCAATAAGAGAGATCAGTGCTTTTATCACCCTCAACGTGACATTTTGGAGTATCTTATTATTTCCTGTGTTTATGACTATGATTTCATAGAATCATAGAAGCGTTTGGGTTGGAAGGTGCGCTCTCAACTTCTCTGGGTTGAACAGCCCCAATTCTAATAGCCCTCTCTCTTCATAGCTCCAGCTTTCTGATCATGGCCCTCCTCTGGACTCACTCCAAAACATCCATGTCCTTATTTTGGGGGCCCCACAGCTGGACACAGCACTGCAGGTGGGGTCTTAGAAGGGCAGAGCAGAGAGGCAGAATCCCCTCCCTCACCCGGCTGGTGTTGCTGCTGGTTACGCAGCTCAGGCTGCACCCTTGGCTTTCTGGGCAGCAAGCACAAACTGCTGGCTTGTGCTCTGATTCTCATGCACCAACACCCCCAAGCTCTTTCCCCCAGGTCTGGTCTCAATCCATTCTCTTCCCAGCCTTTGTTTGTGCTTGGGATCATCACCCCAATCCAGGTGCAGGACCTTGTACTTGGCCTTGTTGAACTTGATGAGGTTCACACAGTCCCACCTCTCCAGCCTGTCCGGGTCCCTCCGGAGGCCATCCCTTTTCTCCAGGGTGTCACCTGCACCACTCAGCTTGGTGTCATTGGCAGACTTGCTGGGGGTGCCTGAGTCCTGTTGCCTGGCGGATCCCACTGCCCTCGGCTCCGACACCTTCCCTGGAGCCCAAGGCCCAGCTGACCTGGTGCTGTCTTGGCTGGGGCCTCCAAGCTGGGCACGGGCGGATCGCGCTGAGGTGGGCGGTTTGGGTCGAGCAGTGAGCAGGGTGCAGAAAAAGGCAATGAGAAGCAAAGGGTCCAAGAGGGGGTTCCCCTGTGGTCTCCATTTATTAAGGGTAAGGGCTGAGGAATCTGGGCAGGAAAGCTCCAAGGGGAAAACTCCAAAGAACAAGGGCTGTGCACAAGGGCAGCCCGGATGGGGAGGGGTTAGGAGCATCAGCCTATGGGGATAGAAGAGGTCGGCAGGATCGAGGGTCCATGGGCCAAGGACATTAATAGGGAGGGGGGTACAACCGAGAACAGCCAACCAGCAACCGGACTTAGCAGAACTCTCCGGAAGGTGGGAGGGGCCCACACAGCTGTCTCCGGCTCCTCCTCCCAGGAGGAGTCTTCGGCTTTAGAGGTGGAGCTAGGATGATGGACGGTGGCGACAACTGGGGGCAACACCTCCACACAGTCCCACTGGCCACGTCTCTGAAAAAGATATTGAGCAAAGCCAGTCCCAATACCAACCCCTGAGGACCAGCACCCTTCCCTGGTTTCCACTCTTTGAGTGCAACCATCCAGCCGTTCCTTAACCACGGAGTGCTCCACCATCAAATCCACATCTCTCCAGTTTAGAGACAAGTATGTTGTGCAGGACAGTGCCAAACGCTTTGCACGAGTTCAGTCAGGTGACATCTGTTGCTCTTCTCTTTCATTGTTGGAAGCCTGGCACAGAAGGCCATCAAATTTGTCAGGCACAACTACACGTGTGAAGATGAAGGGCTGAATTATCTGCTGGCTGGGAATGGACACAGTTTTGCTGACTAGAGCAGAGGTGCTCCAGTTTACAGGCTGCAGGAGGTTCTGTAGGTGGGCAAGGGCAAACACTACCTCCAGACACCCCAGAATTTCTGCACTGCAGCCTGTCTTTGTTCATTGCTCTTACCTCTATCATTTGCTTTGGGTATAAAAGCTCAGAGTTCTCGAGGGCATATTATATCCATTTCCATCATAATTCTCTTTAAATTATGGCAGCAACAGCTCTATCTTCCACTGAGTACAAGCCAAATGTTCCAAATTCCAATTTCAAGAACAAAAGAATCAACCAAATTATCTCATTCGACCTCCTGTATAGCACTCAGAGAACAGAAAACAGAGCCTGAGACCCCTGCATTGACAGGGAACTGATTCATTGGGATAAGCCCAAATGATCCCCCACAGTTTCTGGGGAACAATGGAAGAAGAATGATCCTGACTTTTGCAGTTTCACCTCATGGAAAATACCTACCCAACCCTAAAATCTGGAAATTGGCATGACCTGAGCCCATGAACCACGAATGCTGATCAACACTCAGGCAATGACAATTCTACTTGTCATCTGGGCACACTATGATGTCCCATCTGGGGGTCTTTCTTTATTTGTGTGGGGTATATTCTTTATGTTCCACACGTGTTTATGTGGGGTCTTGTGTGTGTGCACACAGTTCTTTACCAAAGGGAAATTCATTCCTTGGTCCCTGAAGCCTGAGGTCCAATATTTGTTGTTATCTGAAATAGTTTCATTTGTCTGCAGTAACACTGGGGACAATCCAGAGCTTGTCCTCTGCATGGATCGTGGATGGAAAACAGGAGATTATATAAACTCAAGGCCAGTAGAGATCACCACAACCACCCCATACTTCTGACCATGCTATCTGTGACACCCTGATGAGGAGGGGAACAGCTCTGCTGGTGGAGGAAAAGGTCTTCACTGCTAAAAAGAGAGATGAAACATCTATTTCTTCTCATCAAATGGTGGCAAACATCATTAAGTTTCCCCAGCACTAACAGGCTCATCCTAAATGTTACGCCAGGAAGTAAAAAGATCTTTCAAATGCACCACATGAACACTAACATAAAAGTAGAAGATGTGGTTAATGGTATTGGCTGGCCTAAGACGGAGAGAGAGATCTACAGAGGTTTATTTACTGCTCTAAGTGTTAACAAAGTTTGAAATCAAGGTGATTTATGATTGAAGACAACAAATAGGTTAATTTCCCCTCACTGGATCCAAATATTTAATACAAGGCTAACTCACTGACCTCACCACAAAGGCATTATGTGTTTAATTTTCAAGGCACAACTACATGTTACATGATGGCCAATAAGATCGTCAAAGCTGTATCTATTTCTGGTCTGAAACCTTTAAAAGAAGAGAAACATCTGGTCTCTGAGAAGGTGTGATCTATGCCTGCACTCATGCACTCATATATTATTTATCTTGATCTACAAGAGAAGTCGTATAAAGGGGCCCATGGAGGAAAATAAGAGCCATTTGTGCTACTTTTCATCAGAAATGTTTATATAGAATCCTCTCTCTCTGACCACAGAGCAGACATCTTATTCCTGCAACTACACCTCCTCTCAGGAAGAAGCACTAATCGTTCTCACCGCTGCAGAATGTCTGGTTCTTGTTGTGATCTAAACTCGCTGCTTCAAACTCTCATTCCTCTTCACAGATGATGTAGCCACTACGCCTGTCCAGCTACTGATGTTAGATCTTGAAGCACAAGCCCCCTAAGTCCCTGCTTTAACCTGATCCACACGAACAGAGCACAGGATCTTTGTTGTTGAACAGCTGTTAAAAAACTGATTACAGGTCTTTGATAAAGCCCTTTGGCACAGGAGAAAAAAAAAAAGATGAAATAACGTCCCAGTGACAAAGGTTGAGTGCTGAATCATGAGAAATTCCCATGTAATGAAAAACCCTGGCCTGCCTCTTCTAGGTAGTACCAAGATACTGGCCTCTGAAAATTCAGCAAGATGGATTCACTGTACTGGTGACCAACATTAAACAGGAAAATGATAAGAAAATCAAGAATAATGACACTGATGGACCGGCATGTGATGCAGTGAAGAGAAGGTTTCAGCTTCTGGCTAATTTGTAGTCCAAAATATTTCACTGTTCTGCCTGAAAGTTGAAGAGCTGTTGTGACACCACAGTCACCATACAGTTAAGGTCTGGAATGTGATGTTCTGGTGAGTTAAGAAAAACTTTTTGATTACCCATGCTTTGCACCTGGAATTTAAACCAGGGACTGGATATGAAGTAGTGCTGGATGTGCTTTG
Source organism: Oriolus oriolus (assembly GCA_013400235.1). Classification (NCBI taxonomy): domain Eukaryota; kingdom Metazoa; phylum Chordata; class Aves; order Passeriformes; family Corvidae; genus Oriolus; species Oriolus oriolus. The sequence goes on from VXBT01006884.1 coordinate 1,579,563, forward strand.
GAGATAAGGACTCACTCACCATGCCAGTAGGGTTCTTTTTGTTACTGTTGTCACTTTATTTCTCTTGTGGCATTTATTTCAATTCAATTAAAATAATAGAAGTTAATTTTAAAGACACATTTATCTTATTGAAACTTGAGACACAAAAAGATTGGCAAAGGGTTTCAGATTTTTCTGGAAAAAAGAATCATCAGTCAATTTGCAGTAATGAAGCAGCTTCTTACTATGCGGTCAAAGGGAAGGCAGAAAATGGCCATGCCTGAAGGACAGCTCTATTTGGGTGGGAAAAAAAAGATGAGATGCAGAAATGTAGCAGAACTATTTTCATGATCAGTGTCAAAGGAGAATCGTGTTTGTAGCCTGGGAAGATGGGCAGCATGAAAAACTGATGTTTTTCACAGGTGGGTAAGCACCATGGGGGAAGAAAAGCAGAACATTCATGATTTTCTGTCTACTAAAGTTCTGTCCCTAGTCTTTCAGTTTAGTCAACATCTCTAAGAAGGCCTCAGGGATCAAAAATCAAGACAGCTGTTGCCAAGAACTGTGTGCAGAAGCGTGTGAGGCCTGAAGGATCAGGAGATACTGAACCTGCCAGAAGGTGTGTGCTGCTGTGAGGTGCCACATATCTGCCTGTGGAGTCTGGAAAAGAAGGCAAGCCAGAAAAAAATGAGTGAATGGTGGCACACAGAAGAAGGCAAGGAATTTAGAGGGATTTTCTTCCTCATATTTGGGAGTGATGGAACTCCGTTGAGATACGACACGCAGGTTTTGTCTATTGTATGCATAGCTGGAGTGTGTTGACACAAGAATCACAGAATCATCCACCTGGGTTGTGGCTATGCTGCATATTCCCTGTACTCATGGAGCCCAGCACAGATAATCAAGCCCTATCTGAGGATTTTAGACATGCCCAGAATTCCTCTAGACTAGAGGTGAAGTGTGGTCTTTGATTCACTTGAAACAAGATGCTGGAGACTCAGAAAAGGTGAAAAACCAAGGTCCCCACACTATCTGCATCACTGCAGCTGAATCTGCCATGTCTTTTGGAGGCTGTCGAGAAGAAATGTGCACAGGAGGACCCAGTCCCAGAGGCCACTTTAATGCAGCCTGACACTGCCAGTCCCCACTCCCAGTATGCAAGAGAAACACAGGAAGCCATTTCCACTTACATATAAAGAGAAGTAACTGCTGCACCCCCCAAAAAATCTAATGCTTGGGCCCATGTTGTCTCTGCAGTACTCCCTTCCCCTACCCTCTGAAGAGCTCTCCTCCTCTCCTGACCCATACCTCACTCCCTTTCTCTCCCACTTGAATATTCTCCTGCGCCATCCCAAAGTCTGTGAAGAGCAGACACTGCTGCCTGACGCTGCTGCTTTTTAGGAGGCTTCTTTCAACCCTAGTATATTGTCTTCATTATGAATACACAGTGTATCTAGCAACAATCCCTTTTCATGCCCACTGTCTTTTCAGGGAAGTTACTCTGCATATCCAGACAGTAAACAGCCTGGACATGAAAACAGTTTCTGTAGAAGGCCAAAATCTTTTGGGAGATGAAGGAGAGTTCATAGCTCACAGCTTTGATTATAAAATGCATTTTCTTTCAAAAGTGAGAGCTAAACAGGCTTGGCTGCACCAGCAAACCAGAAATTCTAAGCAAGCATGAAATATGAATATAATGAAAAGGAAAAAGAATAGCCCAAAGGCGTAGTGTGCAGCAAGAATACCTAGAAAGTGGAACAAGAATATGGCTTTGCATGTGGCCAAGTTAGATCCACTATGGCTGTTCCCATATTGCACTTAGATCCCTAAAGTTTCCCATAAGTTCCTTCAGTGACTGTTTAGGGAAAGTGAGTCCTTGTGGGTAGAGAAATTCTTGTGTGAACCAGTAACTAGACAAAAGGGGGAAAAGAGGGTAGGAATATATGGTCATGTTTTACCATGGTGGGGATTATCAGTGGAGTTTCCAGAGAGCCATCCTGGGACCTCTGCTCTTCAAAATATTCATAAACAAACTGGAAAAGGACCTGAGAAGTAACACGATCAAAAAAACCCCCAACAACCAAAACAAAACACCAAAATTAAAAGCAAAATGTAATTATGACATATGGCTGGAGGTTTTCATGTTGATTAGTGACCAGCTGATAAAAACAGTCAAATAAAATTTATTTGATAAATGCAGGATAGTAGATATAAACAGAAACCATTCTAAATATAAGAAAAGGATAGTGTGTTCTAAATTAATTACTACTATTCAAGAAAGGGGGTATCAAGGAAGGGTATCACATAAAAACATCAAGATGCAGATTTAAAGCAAAATAAATTATTATTAATTTTTTTTTTCACATGCTACATAATTAAACTGCAGAACTCAATGCCACAGGATGTTGTAGAGGCCAAAAGTATAAATGGGCTCAAAAAGCAATTAGACAAATTCCTGGCTGAAAAATTCATCGAGCGTTACAAAACGCAAAGATGCAGATACAATCTCTGGCTCATGGTGCCCCTAAGGCACAGACTGCTGGGAGGGTGTGCCAGAATAAAGTATCCCTCTACAGTTGCTCTGCTTTTACACTGTTCCCCGAAATACCTGCTACAGGCCATTGTCAGAAGCACTGGGCTGGGGAAGGATTTCTGCAGCCGCTGCTACGGGAATAGGTAGTTACTCATAAAGTTAAGAAAAAAGACATAGAAACTGAATCCAGCAGCATTTGTGATTGCTGAAAAAAAAATGAGTCAGAGAAGATTTGTCAGTCATAAGGTAAAAAGGTATTGCAATAGAAGAAGTATCAGTTTTAGCATGGGCTAATCAATGTAAAGTAAAGGGTATCAGTCTAATACTGCCAGGTAGGAAGGAGGCTACGCACTCACCGGTTCATGAGGCTTCTGGGGCCATAAACCACATTAAGAAATGAAATCCACACAGAAATGCTTTCTAAGACATCATTTAACAAAAGACATAAACCCAATCTGAGGAGTTGTATATGCCTTTGATGTATTTCTAGCAGCTTAACTTGTTTTTCACTAGAGTGCAAGAAAAGCCATTTGTATTTAAATGATTGTAGAAACGGTAAATTGTTTCATCTGGGAGTTTAATAAATGGTTTGCCCTGGTTTGTCAGAGTTTGCCGTAATTTTACGTGACTGGCCAGATAAATTTGCTGGAAATGATCAGATAGCAGGAGATTGGCACAACAGAGGAATTCCAACAGAAGCACAGAGTTAATGAATCTCCACCCATGTTCAGACACGTGGATGGGGAGAAGGCCAGGCAGCAGCACCCAGCTGGGATCCTCTGAGCTGAGCACAGCGGCTCTGATGATCCCCTTCCTGCTGGTGGCTGCATCCATGGGCGAGTAGCTGAGACTGGTGAGAAACCATCTGTGTCCAGCCCCTCTGAGCACTGGAGAGGTCAAAAGACATATCCCAAAGCAAATTATTATGGCACAAAAAATCATTTGTGTAGTGGATACACTACGCAAATGTCTAGTGTTAAAAAACAACTTCATTCTGGGAATGAATCCACCAAGGCACTGCAGCAGACTCCAAGAATTTTGGAGGAGCTCAGCTCCTGCTGAAACCTCAAGTGCATCCTCAGAGGTGTGGGGACCATGGTGGTGGGTTGAGAAGATGTCCTGGACTCTGCACAGCCACCACCTCCTGGGCTGGGGCTGGGCAAGGTGCACATCAGCTCTCTGTGGGCCGTGGCTTGGCATGGTGTGGCCTTTCTTCTCCCTGTTACAGTCAATCCAAATTGAAAGCAGTTGCTCAGTTCCCAGGCTTTAAAGCATCTGATAACTGCTTCAGCAAAGAGGTAACTTATTTTTAAGTTCACAAGTCTATTATTCCCCTGAAGTTACCCACCTAGAAAGTCTTCCTAAAGTTAATGGATTTGAAGGGGAAAATACGCCCTGAAGTGCAGATGATTTCTGGTTATCCTGATTGTCTGTGCTGTGCAAATCAATGCACTCGAATGTGGTTGAATCTAAAGCCAGACAGGCTGAAAAAAAAATAAATCCAGCAGGGGTTTGAATGTCGTTCATACATCTTAATAGGGACATTATTACTTTGTGACCATTTAAGTGATAAAACCATTAGAACCAGTGAGTGGCAAAAACAGCTCTCATAAGGAAAATGCATCTTAAGTATCGCGTGGATACAGTATTAGTCTTAAATACAAACATCCTTCCACAAAAATGCACAAAAATCAGGAAAAATGCATTGCTGGTCCCAGATTGCTATCAGGGCATAATTTACTGGTTTTTCCTAGTTAGTTTTGGTGAAATGCAAAAACTTCTACAAGGACAAAAATCTTATGTTTACAGAAAAAATGGAATATAATAGATTTTTTTTTCTTTTTCCTCCTGCATATTTGGATTTCTCCTGTACACAGTCTATGACTTTCAGCTACGGGCTATGACTGATCCCTTGACAACTCTAGTCTCTGCGATAAATTGTTCAAAGTCAGACCTGGGGCTGTGTCAGTTCCTAGAATATCAGGGTTTTATATCTTCTCTAGCCTCATTTTAAATTTAAATGATAACAAATGCAATCTGACCCTGGATGGAACAGAACATTTTTTTATATCAGATTGGTGTTTTTACTAATATGTCTTTGGTAAGGATCTTAAACCCCAAACAGTCTCGAACAATCTCAAATGTCAAACAACCATTTATACTGAATCCCTACATGCTTTCTAAAAGAAAGATGAGCCATGAGCCACCATGGAAATTATGCACAATGCCAACAAGAGGCACGCATTGCCTTGCAGGGAAGCAGTGTCATGGTCTTCTAAGCATATCTTCTCCCACTTTTGTCCCCAGTCCTTCTGGTTCTTTCTAAGTTGGTTTTAGCAAATGCTTTATATATTTATATTGATTGTGTTGGCAGGGAGATTTAAATTGGGGTTTTATTGTTTTGTTTTATTTCCACATCTACTCATTGCATTTTGAAAACACTGTATAATCTATGCTGTTCCTCGTGACCCAAAAGTAGGCTATTCCTTTGTTCTTCCCCCACACCATCCTTTTTTTTTTTTTTAAAAAAAAAGGTTTGTAAAATACTTTACAGCAGGCTGGGCCCACACCTCTGTTGTTTGGAAGAAGCTGGAGAGGACAAGCCTCACAGAGAGAGGAGAACAAACCTGACCATGCACTTGTATGGCAAAAAGACTCTTCTGATTTTGTGGACAAAGAGGAATGTCTGGTGGCTTGTGCTCCATGGTGAGATGGCTGAAGGTCTGAGCTGCCAAGGCAGTTCTATCAAACACTGTTTGAATTCACAAACCTTTTTCTCTGGTCTTTAAATCGAGTTCTCGTCTGTCAGTAATCCCTTTCCTGTTTTCAACCAAAGGAAAGCCTTGTGCCGTGAACAAAGGGGAAAGAGATGCCACATATTAGTAGCCAAGATAAGGTACCAGTATTTAAACAACATCAAATGCTCATCCCAGACAAAGAGGGATATCTCTGATGAGTCCAGTGCAAATACATGCCCTCACATCTACTGTGGTCATCTACAGAGCCATTTTGGTTGGATTTTTTTTCCCTCTTTGACCCCTCAGCACCTCTTTATTCAGCCTTCCCCAAGCAGAGCATGATGTCTGACTCAAGCTTTTGAACTCTCTGCATGTAAGTAGGTTTCAAAGTAAGCAAACAAGCTCATACATCCCTTGCCTGTGTAGGTGTGTTCACATATTTTTATTTATTAAAAACAAAATAAAAACATAATCTGATACAATTAAAGATGTGTTTCAGAGAGTGATCTGTGCTGAGAAATGCTTGCACCTGGTATCATAATTTATAATGTTTAAGAAACAAGTTGGCATTAAAAAAAATGGAATGACAACAGAGATAATAGGATCCAAAAGTCTCTCCCAATTACAGAACAATAGAGAATTGGATTAGATCACTCAGTCTATTTTTCTAATATTTTAGAGTAGTAGTTGCCTGCTCAAGCCTTTGATCTCATAACTTTGCCAGCTGACAATAGATAAATAAGTGTTACAGACAATACAGCAAGAATGAAAATAGGTGCATTTTCCAGGGAGGCACTGAGATGTGAAGTGATAGGAGATGCAAAGTGTATGTGAAGGGCAAATTTTGCTCTCAGCTGTCTCATGTACAGGCAGACTTCTGAATATGGCCTGTTGCAGGAGGAGCAGCTAAAACTGTTAATTCAACAAAGAGAGAAAAAAGCAGTTACCCAGCATGGGTTTTGTTGGTTTTTTTTAATTCCCTGAGCTGATGGGACATTTATTTGTTGATCACAACATATAGTTAATGCTGCCAAAGGAAAAGAGCAACCGTATGACAAAGCAACTGAAAAACTATCCTCTCCAGGAAGAAAAATACGGAAAAACGGACTCCCATTTTATGTCTGTCTTTCTGGATTGAGTGAAATAAAATTCATCAGGTCTGTAAGGCACCATCTCAGAGTCTGGAAAGAACAGTGAGGCAGAACTCAGTGAACCACTGAGCCTGGTGAAGGCTTGGGGGTCCCGAGCCCTCCAGACTCCAGTGGTGCAGTCACAAGTGTGCCCAAAGGGACCATGGAGGTTGAAGGTGGGTGTGCAACCACCTCAGTATCCTTTCCAGAAATGCTGAGAGCTACAGATGAAGCAAATGGGAGAAGGTTGCAAAAGGCCGCAGAGTACTCCCAAAGCCACCATAATTTTACAGTAAAGGAGAGATGGGAATCAGCAAGAGAACAGCTGGTAAAACCAACTCTGCTTTCCTGTTTCACTGGCTGGTGTATGAACTGCAGGCACTGGGCTAAAATAACAGATATTACTGACTCCTTGGCTTGGTCAGTGCAGAAATACATACTGCTGATGGACCTGCTCAAACACAGAGTCTTCTGCAGGCAGTACTGCGTGTACTGAGGGGAATTAAAATAGGCTGAAAGGTAAACACCCATACATTTTAGCAATAGTATAGGAAAACAAGCTTTCCTTTTCCTCACACCAAATAAACACCAATAACACCCAGAGACAATATTCAACAAAAGCAGAGTGAGCTCCAAATACCAAGGCCCTGAGACCCTGGTTTGTCACCCCTATGGGATTTTTCAATTGTGTGTGACCAAAGTCCAACATAGAACTTGGCTCTGGACCAAACCCAAGGCCAGCAGAGCCTGAGTTTGTAGTTTTTTAAGAGATCCAATCCTGCCATATGTTTACCAGCGATATCATAATTGTCTGTGCATCCTCAGTCTGCTATGGATTTTGCAGCAGCTGTCAATAGCACTCATTCATCACAGGCCCAAGATAATTGAAGCACTCCATCTGCTGCAGGGCCACTATTACCAACACTGATACTTGTGTCCGTAACTTACTGAAGAAGGGCCTGAACTTGCTCCTAGTGAAAAATCAATGGGAGGATTCCTGTTGGCAGAAGTGGAGGCAGCCTTAACCCTTTCAGTACTGAAAACCTGAAAACCCTTTCAGTACTGAAAACCTGAGCAGCTGCTCAGTGTCCAGTTCCACGGTACCATCCAGACCTACTGTGCCCCTGGACCTCTGGGAGGAAGCAAACACAAGCAAAGCTCTGCTGTGATCACACAGCCTTTGCAAACTGGTCCTGCAAGGCACTCTGGAGCACAAATTGCCACTGAGGGAATGGGCAGGTACAGGAGAAAAAAGAACTGGGCTGAAGAAACGCATGATGTCAGCTGACATGGACAAGAGAGGCAGAATTCAAGCTATGCATTCAGTTTAAAGCCCCTGCCTGCATAAACAGTCAGACATGTTTACGGGAAAGTGCTGAAGGAATTAATCTGTTACTCAGCAACACTAATCAAGACTCCTACCCCATGCAGTTCACAAAGTCCTACATCTGTGCATACCTTTATATTCATGCTCACAGTCAGCCCCATTCCATCTTCTGTCTGCTGTACGAACAGTAGGAAAAAAACAAGGTCTGTGAAAGAAGACTGGCTATTGTAATAAAACATTATTTTCTCTCACATAAACCCAGTATTTTCTATCATTTGCAGTTCTCTTTTCTCCTATTTTTATCTACTTATTTTCTTGCAAGAAAAGAACAAACTTTTGAAAACCAAGGCAAGTTATGACCTTTTTAACAAAGAGAGAAAAACAGAAGTTGTTGTCCTGTTGTTGTGAGTGCAGATGAGATCAAACTAGAACTTTAAATCAGAACACCCTTGAACTTTCAAGGTCAAGTTCACTTCTAAATTTTACTGCTTAGGCGAGTCAAAGCCTGTGCTCAGATGGATGTGGATAGCTCCCACTGAGTTCAGGCTGCCTTCCTTGATTGTCACGGTAATATTTTTGTTGTGTTTGTTTACTCCAGTGCAGGTTCTCAAGGATCTGACTTAATTTTCATTCTTTCCTGTTTGTACCCAGTATAAGAAAGGCCACTTTCTCGAATACATTTAGGTTGTCTTTGTGCACAGAATGATGTAATAGTAGGAAAATGAGAACTTTAGTGAGGACAGCTGTCCCTGAAGTGTCACTTCAATGGCAAAAAACAGAGTGCCGAAGGTTCAAAGAAGATAACACTACAAGGTCTCAAAATAGAAAGCAAAACCCAGTGATTTCCCTTTTCATCAGAGGAGCACAGAAAGTGAGGCTCTGCACTGCTGTCCAATGATTTAGATTTTTTTGAAATGTTTTGTTGTTAGGAGCATTCTAGACCTGACAGGTTCCAACAGATAGATAACACTTTTTTATCGGATCGATGGAAATAGCTGGAAAGGGCAGCACATGTTTGAATTTCCTGCCAGTGAAGTCCTCCAGAGTATTTTATAGCACCACAAGATGGAGGAAGTCATATAAGATCTCTGCATTGAGATGACTGGAAAAACTGTAAAGAAAATTTCCTTTACAATTGTCTTTGTCTTCTGTGGATGTCTCCTTACTTCCTCCAATACAGCAGGAGTCAAGGTAGCTTTGGTTTTTTAAGCAAAATGGTCAGGGGAAAAGGAGGGAAGAGAAATCAACAATGAGGAATAGTTTGATGAGCAGCTGAAGTCAAAATAGAGACAACCTAAAAAAACATAGATGTAGTCCACTGGTAAAGAGAATCATTTCATATCAGAAGACATAATATTTCTTTTAATAAACTTTGATTTTTAGAAGAGCCATAAAGATTCTGACTAGAAAAGATACCTTTCTTTTCAATATTTAATGAGCCTTTATTTTTGTCCATCTACTTTCAGTGCATGAAAACAAGCCTCTAACACAGGAACACACTCTCCAGCTGCAGCGTAACAGATGTGCAAACCATTAGTATCTGCTACCCATTCCAAGTCATTAAATCCGAAACCCTGCAGGAGGAGTCAAAGGTACCATCAGGGGACCTGTGGCAGTTATGGTGTTTCTACTTAGCTGATTTCACTGGAAAGGGCCGGTGCTTTATCTTGAGGCACAGAGGAGAGCAAGGAACTCAGATCTGGATTAAATGTGGATGAAATGACTATGCAAATGTACAGCTGGAATCATAAGATCCATTTTCTGATCCCCTCACCATGGTGAAGCGGAGATAAATGGTGTGTCACTGATGAGGGAAGGTGTAAATAGGATCCAATGAACTTAAGAACAGAGTTAAAACAGAGAAGAGCCTTGGCTAAAATGCTGCAGTGTCTGGGGAAAAGGGCAGAGCCAGGATTTGATTCCTGAGAGCTCAGCTCCAACAGAGAAATGGATGGTTCAAGCTGGACACTCCAGAGAGTGTTACTGTCCAGGCAGGCTCTGTGCCCACTGGGTAACCCAGGATTTGGGGAGCACTTTGCCATTTGCATTCAGTGCCTCAATGTCAGTGCATTCAGAACCCTCATCACAAGGTAACCAGCACTGCAAAGGGACAGTCTGAGGACTGAATGGAAAGATGGGCCTGCCCACAAAGGCAACAAAAGTGCAGGCTGGGCAGTTGAGTCTTCAGAAATGCCCCGGCCCCTGTCCACTGAGAACACAGCCCTGGTGGGCTCTGAGACCGGACCTTGGCAGAGCCTGACCAGAGCAAGACCAGACCCCTCGCGCATCTTCCAGAAAGCCAGGCATCTTGGTTTGCCTCAGGCACGTCCAGATCCCCTTCCCTCCTCAGAAGACACTCTTCCTCCTGGGATATAATTCCTCAATCTTTGGACGCCCAAATTCACAGCATTTTTGTAGACTGCATGGCATTCCAGCTGCCGGCTGACTCTGATATCGCATGTGGGTGAGCTTTTGCTCACTCTCTTGCCATCTCTCTGCAAGCAGTGGGAGCCGCAGTGGGGCAAGTGTCACAGGCAATATGCAGAAGCAATTCCGGAAACTTTATTGCTCAGAAGTGGCACTCAGCCAGGAGAGGAGAAAGAGAAGAGCTCATAGTTGTGTGCTTGCACACACTGACAAAACTGCTACTGATGAATCAGAGAGAAATCTGGAGAGGTGACCTTGGGAGGTCACAGAAGACTCGTTTTTGCCAACAAATATGAACATTTGCAATCATGCTGTGGCCTGATGCCAGTCACTGTTTTATGTGCTATCTCATCAAAACATATGAATTTTCAATAGCTAGTTTAGAGTCCTACTTGCTGCGGCGTTATATCTCTCCTACTCCTACAGGTTTTGGATTGTACAGATACAAAAGCAGGGTATTGAAGAAAGCTGGCACTTGGGTTGGCATTGTTTCCCATGAGCATTTTCCTGCATTCTGAAAATCGCCGACTGGTCAAGTGCCGGAAGGTCACTAAGCAACGTGGCAAAACTGATGACAGAAGGGAGGCAAAAAATCTCTGGAAAAATGAAACTCCTCCGTTGTCCGGCCTGGAAGGTCAAAAATTGCCATTTTAAGATTGCTTGTGCTAAGGGAGGCTCACCCACCCTAGGTGTCAGCCCTTCAGAGAGAACTACTGTAAATATCGCCATCTGTGATGCTCGTGGTGAAGGACTCTGCTGATGTAAAGGTTATTACTCATTTATAAACATATGGCTGCTGTAATCCTTCGTTCCTCTGTTCATAGTGGGATTCGTGTTTGATTGAGCTTGGTTTCGAAACAAAGATGTTTCTTCCCTACTCAGCGCTAAGGGGACATTATCAATTTGATTTATATTAATAAAAACAACAGCAACCCACTGTGGTAAATTCTTAAATCAGTAGATGTGATTTGACTTTAAAAAAAAAAAAAAAATCCCATTGAAAGCAGTTTGGTCTGAAGGAGCACCACCCAGGGCAGCCTGAAGTCGAATCTGCAGTGACTGAAAAAGATTGTGAACAAAAAGACAGAGGATTCTGCTATTTGTCACTGTCCCAACTAAACAAAATAATAAAATCTAACGGAAAATGTATGCTTTATTGGCATTATGTCCGTTTTGTAAATCTAGAGAGATAAAATACTGAGGTTTAGAGTACGTGAGCTGACAGCATCTTTTCAGTGATACTGTGATAGCAAAGGCTCTGAAAATGTGTTTTCAAACTACGGATTTTATTGCCTGTGTGTGTGGTGTGTGAATACTTGAGCATATACATGCCTTTCAAATGAGCCCTTTAGATCTAAGATCCCATTTCCTCCATATAGTCAACAAAGACCATAAAGCAATTTCTATAGGAGCAAGAGTTCACATGGAAGACCTGAAAGCCAAAAATTCCCACCAAACCAGTTCAGACACAATGCACAGCTTACCTGTTGTCTGTCTGCTTCCAGGAGCAAAGGGACCAGTTCATCTGGCTTATTGTAAATGTCTAGCTCAGGCTGAGGTGAGCTGCTTCCTAAACTCCTTTGACTTTGGGGAGAGTTTTATTAGGCCCTTGATTAAGAGTTTTGATGGAAGTAGGGCCTGTGTTTGCATGTCTGTCCCTAATATTATGCAAACTCAGGGGGAAAAAAAGTATTTTATTCATTGCTGCACTGAAATACCTTGCAGCAAACCACACCCCCATCCCCAAATGGGCATGGCTGGATTCCACATGACAAGACATCTCTCTCTATACTTTTCACCAGCAGATCGAATAAAATCAGAACTACCAATATATGATCCTGTCTCCTGAGAAACATTCTTCCTGATGGGATACTCATCTGCCATATTTTAGATAGTGTCTAAAAAACCTTGTCACTGATATTGCCTTGGATTTCTCTAAAAGAATGCTTTAGCACCCAGCCCACATTTCATCATTAATAATATTTATGTAATGCAGCTGCAAGGCTGAGCAGCACATTACGTCACCTCAGCTGAACGGAGAGCAAGTTGCACTGTCGAGATCACAGCACTGCCATGCTTGCATTATGCATGCTGGAATTCAGCAGTGAAAAAAAATTAAATAATGGGAACAATTATGCTGGATTTGGGATTTTTAAAATCAAGGTTGCGGGATGAAGATGAAAATGTACTTCAGCATCTTGGGGTTTTTAACTTTTTTAATGTTTAAATCAACTTAGAAGAATTTCTTTTTTTGGAATGCTGAGGTAGTTATTTTTATACGCAATCTTGTTAAAACTAATTTGTGAGCCCCTTAAATACAGTGAAAAGCTAATGGAATCTATTGAGGAATCCTCATGTCCCTGAGAAAGCTTCAAATACAGAGATCTGAATTATTTTTTTATGCAAAAGCGTGTGAATATCCCTGATTTATGGCATCTGAACACCAAACTGCCAGTCCTTCCTGGGCTGCTGTGAGATGGCATTTGCACTGCAACAGAGTGCTCGGCACTTTCTTGCAGCAGAATTAAACATACCCATGAAATTGACAACTTCAGTTTCTGACAGAGTGAGTTAAATGTCCGGATTTTGGAATGTTTTGGATGGTAGCACCTAGTATGCTGAAAAACTTCACCTCTACGAGTTTGTGTTTTGCCTCTATTCCACATCATGTAGTCTTTGAGCACACAGGGTTTCATCCTTGCTGCATGCCTGGCAGAGATTTATTAATTGCAGCTACTTGGATGGAGCAGAATAGAAGTACAGAGAGGATAAATGACTTGGCAGAGCCAGAAATAGAATCAAGATTTCCTAAAACCCATTCCAGTGCCTCATCCACAAACCCATTCCTGGGAGAAGACCAGGAAGTGTACCATACCTTTTTTCCCCAAAATTTGTGTCATTAAATCACTGCAAAAAGGTCTGTGGACATTCTCGCTACAGTTTAAACAGTAGCATAATTCCATTTATCTTGAACCTGTTCCCAACAGGCTTGAGACAAATCAAAACATCTGTGCAGTGCAGGTACTAGTTTTATTTTTAAGCCCACTGTTTAACTGTTGATGACTTCTCATACCCTGAGTTATGGGTCAGAAGAATTCAGACCCACTTCTCACGCCTTGTAAAATTCACAGATACTCAGATTTAGGAACTTTTGTTCAACTAATAATTACAAGCAGCCCATTTCTTACAGATTTGCTTCTCTATGAATTTTAGCATTAAGCTTTTAGCTACAATCACCCTCCACAAAGCTTAGAAAATTATCTGTTGTTTTAAAATCATTGTTTAAGAGTTGTTACAAAACAGCTCCAGAGGCTGTTTCACCATTCCAAGGCACTGTGACTGGTGCAAATACCTGCAGTACTTCTTTTAGCTTTCCCCCCAGAATTCCCTAATAAACACTAGAAGTGAGTTTGCCAAGTCTGTACTTACAGGCGTAATCTCCTATTGACACATGTATAAATTACAAGGGGAGAAGCACTATCCAGTCACAGGGTAACGCTCTATCAGTGAGATTTCTGGGATTTTTGAGCAGTGTACTCTGTATATGGCAACTGCTGGTTAGTGTTTGCCTATTCTTCACTTGCTTAAAACCTCTGGTTTTGTCTTGAGGGTCCACGTAAGGTCAACTTCCCACCCCCCAACAGTGGCATAGAAAACTGCTCTGAAGGTGGAAGAAAATGCCTCTCCTCACTGAGCAGCCAGTGTTGATAAAACAGCTCTCTGTTGGAATAGCTCTAAGGGCAAACAGTGAGGAGGTTTACCCATTCAAACAAAGTTAAGAGCGAGCAAATTCTCTTAAAGATGTACCTATGTCTGAGATCTTTGTTTCGTTTTCAGTTACTTGATGGAAAATAAAGATAAAGCCAAGAGCAGGCTGCATTGAAAAAATCCTCTGTGCTCCTGAAAGTATTTCCTTTGTGTTCAGGAGAGAAACATAAGAGAAGGCCACTTTAGCTAAACTTGTAATAATATTTTTTAAAAATAAATAACAAACTCTCATATGTATATATATATATACATATTGAGACCTTTTTAACCTTTGCTTTCTCACTGTTTCTGGAAAAGAACAAGAATGGGGAAAGTACATGTTTTGCCATGTCTAGCTTACTCCCTTTTATGGGCTCAGGTCTTAAGAGAAAACAATCAAAGGTGAAGCTGTGTGATTTGTAAACACAAGACTGTGGTTATATCATGAAATTTGCATATAATTCTGTCACCTGTTTCCACTTGCTTGTCATCTCCTGGAGTTTCTGATGGCATCTCCACAAGGACTTTCCTAAAAATATGTTCACTGATAAAGTGGGACTGTGGGGTTTTCTTAGGGGTTGTCTGGCTTGGGGATGAGATTTGACAGGTTGGTCCAGTTTCAAATTTAGACGAGGGCCAAACTGGAAATTCAAGATGCTGGTAGGAGAGGACCACAAATGAGGAAGGAGTTGAGCCCGAAACATGGGGGCAGCCCAGAACCACCTCTGCCACGCACACCAGGATCAAATAATGACTCAGAGCTCCCTGAAAGAGATGCAAGTCAGGAGCCTGCCCCACACAAACACACCTCCTCCTGCTTCCAGGGGTGCATCCTTTGAAGTAGATGCCCTGAAATTCATGTATAGGTCCCTAGGGATATGGACAATGGCTCCATGGGCAGCTCCCATTTAAAGGGGAGGAAGAGAAATCGTGAAATCCCCTGCTCCTCCTCCAGCCTCAGCTTCAGCTGGTTTTACATTTTCTGCTCCTTGGGGGTGGAGGCCTCCTCTCTGCTGCCCATCAGCAGGCCGGCCTTATGGCCTCCTCCATGCAGCCAGCCTCACACCGGGGCACTGCTCTTCTCCCAGGACTGAGCCTACTCTAAGCTGACTCGACAGGCAGGGGGTGCTCAGCAGAACCGTGCTGTAGGCTACCCATCTTGCTACCTGGAGGCCAAATCTTCACGTGCATGGAAAGGCTTTAGCAAACACACTTTTTTGAATGTTTTTGGGGCGGCCTTGGGGCTGTCAGGACAGCATCCTCCTCCATGCTGTTCCCCAGTGGCTGCCTGGCCACAGGCAGGGAGGAGTTTCTGCTGCCTCAGCCCAAACCCAGCAAATTTGGTGTCACCTGGTGTGGTGGCAGACACAGTGTGGAGGTGTGCTCTGTGTTGTGTGCCTGGGCTCACTCCCACCCTGCAGTCCTCCAGTGTATTTCCGTGGATGGGTCCTGCATCACGAGCTGCTCCTCTTGCACCAAGATCTCTCCAATGAAGCTCTTCCACATCTGCCCAGCTGGCCCTGCTCTCCCATGGCAAAAAAGCATCCTGTTGTCCTTCCAGTGTATATTCTTGAATTAACAGGTTGTTACACAACGTGCCTATTTCTTTGCTTCCCTCCCCGGTGGCATTTTCCGTGGTGAGGAGTTCAGGTCTTTTCAGTGAGAGCAGGACCACATCAGAAAAGGCAGCGCAGACAGACAACTTCACCTTCTCGAGAGCGATGAGCTCATTTGCAGAGATAGAGCACTTAAAATGAATTAGTGTATTCCAACACAGCAAAAGCTATAAATAGAGTGCTTATAAATAAACCAGTTTTGTCCCTCGCTCAGGCACCAATTCAGCAGTCTCTTCCTCCGTGTCTAGCACAAGCACATACTTACATCCTGCTGACTGAGATGGGATAAGGCACTTGCTTTCAATTAGGCATGTTTTGCTTAATGTGAGCCATAATGCTAAATCTATCCAGGTACCAGCCCTTCTTTCCTGTTAAATCAATAGTGCTTAGAAGCCTAACTCCCCACTGTGAATCCGGATTTTACATTTTAGGACAACTTCTATGTTTTATGAATAAGAGGTAGATATTTCCTGTTTTGAACGCTTCTGTTCACCGTTCCTGAGGGACTACCCTTCCCTGCATAAGGCAGCTACTATTTGCATAGGCCATCTTTCTTATTCCAACACATGAGCAGCCTCCTTATGTTGTGAAAGAGAAAACATCACAACTGTTAGCAAATCTGCTGAAACAAGGTTTAATTTGAAAGCAAACGCGTGCAGTTATCACATGTAAGCAGCTCTAAACAGACAGCGCTGTGGTATCAAACACATTTTGGTAGGCCAAGTCAAAAAAACCCTGAATCTTTCAGAGATGTGCATTCTGGATTGGCAAGAAGAGCCAGAGCATATGGCTCAAACACATCTGCTTGGCCATGACGTCCTGAGGACAGTGTTGGCATGCCCAAGGAAGTGGCAAAATATTTGATATTATCCCATACAAACTTGGATTCAGATTCATGCCACCACTCACACCAAATATGCCCAGAGTGAAAATATGCACCAGACATCATTATGCAGAGATGCTTAACATGCCCAAATTGGACTCTCTGAGCCTATAAGCAGTTTTTTATGCATCTGACAAGACCTCAGTGGCTCAGGCAGGGAGCCTGGTGTGAGTGGACAGAACCATAATTTGCACCATAATTTCAGTTCTAACACACCAGCTCTGCTGGCAGTATCTGATTTTGCAGTTTAAGCCTAGCTTGAAAGCTTATATTGACACACAGAGATACCTGAGGTAATAAATTAGCTTAAAGACAGCCGTTATTTACCTGCAAATTGCAAACATGGTTTTGCCCTTGCCATATTTGCTAGCTCAAGAAATGTCATGTGGATATGTGAGACGCCTCTGAGCGCCTGCCATCAGGTCACCGGCCTCTCCAATGAGTCTCGCTGCCTCTTTAACCATTTTCTCCTTGGCTGATCTTTACATCAGAGTGCAAAGCTTTTTCCTCACAGAAGTGCTGTGTGTTCCTGCTTACCACCCTCTGAGCATTCTATTTTCTTTAAATTTAGCTGCAAGCTCATTTTCTTTGCTTATTTTCACATGCTTTCTGTACATGCACCAAAAATACAGTCATCAGGGCTTTGTTTTGTTTTTAAATACAGCAGCTAGTTCCAGAATAAGCTGCTGCAAGCAAATGAAAAATCTCCCACATTTACATCAGCTGTGCAGCAGACCCACAGGCTGAAAGCAAAGCAATACCCAACACCAGGATAAGATATTGGCTTTTGAAATGGCCTTTCTCTCCAGCCTTGAAAGCTAGTTCTTCTAATTCAACCTTAGCACTGGGAAGAATGTCATTCTTTTAGAGAATTCTGATATAATTAATACCATATATTAAGCTAAATGCTGGGGCTGAATTTATACACTATTAAGTCACACATTTTAAAAAGTCCCTTCCCCTACTGAGATGCCAGGATATGTTGATCTTCAGGTTGCGGAACAAGACCTTTGCCAGGGTAAGTGAAGCAAATTCTTTTTTGTTTCAATCTCTTTAAATGGCAGAGCTCCCTGTATTTGTATGTACATGGGGTAGGAATGCTTTCAGCATCCTGTGGGCTGTCAAATGATGACTGTTGGACTCTTCCACCCTGCCTCTGAAACTTTCTGAGCACAAAAATCTCTAAGCACAAAACACTCTGCAGAGCCCCCTTGTCTTCTGTAGGGTTTGAGGGAGCTGCTGGGTCCAACTGCACACCCCACCAGGCAAAATCAGCTCCATTTCTTGCTGGAGGTTTCTCCTGTGTCTTGCTGAAAAGTGGGGCAGAAAGCATTTTTGGGTTGTTCTCATCTGAGCCATTTCAGAGAAATCCAGCCTACAACAACATTTCACACACTCTGAGTCCATGATGATGGTGTCCCAGGATCTTGTTCTGCACTCATGTTGCCTTTAAGAACACACAGTCTTCTCATTTCTCCTCACAAGGGAAATAATTTCTTTGTGTAGCTTTGATATTTTTTAAGGAAAATGGTAAGAACATTAAAAACAGTAGAAAATTTTATTTTATCTTGGTCGATGCTCAAAAAATCTTACCCTTTAAAACAAACTTATAGTATCTTCCAGCCATGGTGTCTGCAGATGCCTAAAGAATCTGCCAACGTCACCCGGACCTTAAGAACAAACACATTCGTCTTGAAAGAAGACAGATTAAAATAAAGGGCCGAACTCTACTCCCACAGAAATTTACCCAGCAGAAACATTTCTAAGGCACCAAACAAACCCTGCAGTGGCTGAGTCCTCAAATATTCTGTATTAAGTACTGTCTCTGGAGAGGTGCTTAAAAATTCATAATATGGTATATCTATTGATGTATTTAACGGAACTCTGGAGTAAGGAAGTAGAACTCTCCACCACTGTCAAGATAACACTGCCAAATTTTCCTTTGGATCTGTACACCTCCAGATGAAAACCTGAGTTCCCTAGAGGCCCAGATATTATAGTTGGAGCTGACAGCTTGGATCTCTATTGTGAGAAATTATTCATGATATTAGCAGTTCTTTCCTCTTAAGGCAAGCATGTGAAATATTACATCTTCACTCAGATTTCCTGCAATAACCTGATACATAACTCAATATTAGGAGGCGTTCATCAGCAAAAACAAACGTGTAAGTGTTAGTGCAGCAGTATAATATAACAGAACTCGATACCAGGATGTAGCTGCTGAAATGAACTTGCAAAAAATAGCAACTATATAGACATTACATCAAGTGAGGAGCCTTTTAGTGAAGGCAGAGAGATACATGCACTGTGAGGTTTTCTCACAATATATCACACCTTTCCTCTACATGAGAGAAGTTCAGCTTCACAATAGAACTGCACTCTCTATTGCACTGTGAAAATATTTGCCCTTTTTTTATCTGTTACCCCAGTCGAACACTCTCAATAACCTAATTGTTGAATATATGGGAGTAAGCTGTGGGTTGCTATTGAAATGCTTCCCCTGAAGATCTGATATCAAACACGCAAGAAACAAGAGGGGATTTAAGTCCTGCTTTGGAACAGGGCAAAGCTCCTCCTTGGGTCATGGTTTTCTGCTTATGTGACTCCTAGCTCAGAATTTACCCTTGAGGAGTAGTGAGACATGAGGAGAGGACACATGCAGGGAACGTACACTACACACACCTAAATGAAAGCAAATTTCAGTTGTAAGGGAGTCTCAGCTTGAAAAAAGTGCAAATTAAATCATTATTCTCTGCATTTGACCAAAACCTGACCATACATAAAAGGCTCTGAACAAGACAGTTCTTTATAATCTCCATATTCTTATATGTTAGATCCTACTTTACCCTGAGCAGATGGACAAGGATGCAGTTGATGATTTGACTTCAAAACTTTTGATTCAGGTTTCACTGTGTAATCATCTTGCAGAGCGTAGGCTCTCTCTGCTCGCTCAGGCCCACGTTATGCAGGCTTTGAAATACAAAGAGCAGCAAAGAGTGAGTGAAAACCCTTCTAACTTCCACATCTGAGTGACCCTGTTCTCCTTCTGAAAAGGAGATTGAGGTTTGAAAGCAAATGCTGCCCTGTGGTCTATACAATTTTAAGTAATCATAGGCACACGTACTGAGCAGCTGTAAAATCCTAACAAATGAAGCCTCTTTTCCCAGCCAAAGCTGAACAGTTCTACAGTGCTATTTAATTTATACTTTTCCAGATGTGACTGAAAATAAGACTTATAGTCTGTAGCTCCTGTCTGCACTGAATAACTTTAAATGGCATCTGCTTTTCCAGAATGCAGCAATCCCTGAAGTACGCAAGGAAGTCTCAAGTCTCAAGAGGTCACAATGCAGGAGAGTTTGACCTGAATTAGCACAAGGTTTCACAGCACCACCTGTAAAATTGCATACTGCTGGAACAAGGATGAAGGGCAGGAGCATGAGGCAGGCAGGGATGCTTTTGCATGGCAAATAATGCACCAGAAAAGGTGGATGCGGCGGGGATGGGGGCAGATCTGGGCTTGTTGATCTGCAGTGGTGAAAGGAAATTGGGTAGTTGTGCCTTCTTCCTGAGAGGGATGTTCCCCTTTTCCAGCAGGAAAGCTGCCACAGCCCCAAACTGCCAGCAGCAACAGCAACCAGTCCAGCACTTCGTGACTGTGACACAAGCAAAGTGGACAGTGGGGCCCTGGCAGCCCTTGGCAGCCCTGCCATAGGCAAGTGAGTGCTCTGTTGACCCCAGATAAATTCACAATACTGTTCTGAAGAGGGTAAATTTTTTTCACAAAATTACAAATGGAAAGATTGAAGAATTTCCTTATGACTTATCTTGTGGCTAGTGGCAGGAATAAAATGTGCACTTCCTGCCTGAAAGCCATGCCTTTACCCATAAGGCCACCCTTGCGTCCCACTGACATAGCTGAAGAATTACATTGGGTGAGTCACCAGTAACTATTTATATTTGAGGGCTTAGAGCACTTGCTGTTAACCAGAGCACAGAAGTTGTGCCGGGCTGATGCAGAGAACAACTTGTGGATACCCAGGGAAGGTCTCACTTGCATTTCCAATCCATCCTCCCACACTATCTTTGTCATAGGGCAACAAGTAGCACAGTGGCATTTTTATGTGTTGATTTTTTTCCTCGCCCACTCCGATTTCCGCCTCCAATTTGACCTTTTGTTTGCCACAGATGTCCACTGGAAAGGCAACTGGGTCGCCACATCGTGTAAGACCAAACTTTCTGATGGGCAGAAGTTCAGTGGTCCCCAGGATACTTTTCTACATATTTTCTGCTACAGCCCAAAGGTGCAAAGACAGGAGCTGAAATGTTTGCGTGGTCCATTGTATACAGAAAGGGATTCTTGCAACACTATGGTCTACAAAGAATTAAATTGGCAAAATATGCATTTGCACAGACTACACCTTTGGGTGCTGTAAACTTGCCTAATATTCTGTAATTCCCATCCACTGGCAATACAGTCCTCTCCCGGTGTGGAATTTACTATGGCCTTTTCAGATTAGGTTAAAAAGTCCAGATTCAAATGGAAGAATAAATAATTGAGCATTATTTTAAAAGCTATAATAAAGCTATAATCGATTATTAAAGTAGGTTTAATACATGGTGATTCAGTTGTTAGAGTCCAACAGGTTTCATGTAACCACAGCTCACAAACATCTATTACATTTCCTTTTGATGTGCTTATAACCATCCATAGTAATTATGTATGTAACACACTCATAAATCCACTGACTCTATATTAAACCTCTCTGAACCCTTCCTAAATGGAATCTTAATACAAAGGGTGAGAAAGGTACTCCATTATGGAAATAAACCCAGATATTAAGAAACATCCAACCTTAACAATTTCAAGTACACACAAGGGAACAACTGTGTTTTGCCAGTTGTGTGCAACTATGTGTGCAAAGCATGTTCTAATGAAATTGGGAAAGAAATCAATACATATATTCTGAAAACAGTGAGCTGTAGAGTAGCAGATATCTAAATGCTGCCCTATTAATATCTGCCTCACTGCATATGCCTATTAATGTGTCTTATTTTAGTTCTTTCAAAGAGATTATCTTTTCTAGATTTATTTTTTTACTTCAAAACTACAATGAAAACATAGATATGTATTTCTAAATGTAAGTCAAGAATTAGGCCAAATCTTGCTCTTCAGTGCAGCCATTATCCTGAAAGTGAAATTAAAGCGCTTTGTAGTAAAAGCACAGTACTATCTTGGAAAGAAGTTTGCATGGCAGCAGCCACACTTCTTTAATAAAATGCAAGTTTTGTCTCTCCCACATGCAAATTTTTTTCCCATAGACTTCAGTGGCCAGAAGCTCTAACACAATTTGGGTATTTTGAAAAGAAACTAATAGATGAATTAATGCAAAAGCAAAGTGCTTAGACCCTTTTGCATTGGTTTGCACACTGGATTGTCAGCGTAAGAATTTCTCAACCTTTCTGGCTCCCTGAGGAAGGAAAAGAAGGAGGCATTTTCATTTTTCAGAGATGCATTTATACTGTATAATCATGTGGAAGGATCACCTCAGCTTGATTGTTTAATCATTTCTTTAAAACAATGCAAATGGAAGGCAAAGTTATTTTGATTCACTGCAGGCTGAAAGGCCTTGGCTGAGATTTCATACCAGACAATAGAAGAAAGACTGCAAAGAGATAACAAGGAAAACATGATTAAATCACAGAAGTGACATAAAATCAATAGAAGGAGGCAAGGATCAATAATTCTTTGCTCTGAGTAACAGTCAGTAGCGCTTGTACTCATTTTCAGATTTTTCCAAGATTATTTCCTGTTTGATTTGTGTAGACAGAGACTTTCTTTACAATATTGCTCTTTTAGCATTTTTGTTAAGATTATTCTTTTGTAGGTATTTATTGCCTAATTCATTACCTACATTGGTTTCATTTGTGCTGGCTTATACAGAAGCCTATGACTAATCACAAAATAACAGCATAGAGCAATTATTTAAGAAAAGTTAATTCATAGTCATAGTAAAAGGGAATTTTCAGCTTTTCATAGCTGTATAGCAGGTTTCATCTAGTTCTTAATTTATTGTGTCATTTCACAGTATTTTTTACTTAAAATCCAGAAGACAGCAACGATTCATTAAATCCAGATGTTCCAAAATAGACCAGATGAAGCAGAGAGATTCACCACCATGGAGTCAGAAGGATCTATTGCATTTGTGCTGGGTTGAAAGAGGAAGAGGACCAGACAAATTGCATTCTGCAAATTGCCTGAGTTTTAGAAACCCATCACAGACCTGGAAGCCTATTTCTCAAGTTTTCCTAAAAATGCCTGTTACAAAGCAGCCCAATCGCATACCATACTCCAGTAAAAAAACCCTGTACAGATGCAGACCCACAGCACCACTGATCCATCCCATGGTGCATCAGGAAGAGAATATAAATGGTCCTGGTCCTGGGTTAACAATTAACACAGTACTAAACCCCAGCCCCTGAGAACTGTTTCTGTGTCTGTTTGCCCCTGAGTCTGAGGATGTGACTGCCCAAATGTTGTGCTCCACACTTTGGTGCCACTGGAAAGCCCTAAGGTGGTTGTGCAACATCCACAGACCCCAAAACATCAATGTCAGCTTTCATAACAATCCTCTGTGGGGTTATCCTATTGTACCAGCCGCTTCGACAGCTTAAAATTCATCAGTCAGGCTACAGAAAACACAAGTCTGTCTTGCAAACCTCAGCAGGTAAAGAAAAAGTTATTTTTTCTTCGCAATCTAATGTTTTTTTCTCTTAGGTTTCAGTCTAGTCTTGTTTTCCTTTGGATCATCGAAGTTTATTTAGGACAAGGGGAAAGGGCTTCAAACTGAAAGAGGGCAGGTTTAGATTAGACATTAGGAAGAAATTCTCTCCTGTGAGGGTGGTGAGGCCCTGGCACAGGTTGCCCAGAGAAGCTGTAGATGCTCCACCCCATCCGAGTATTCAAGGCCAGGTTGGATGGGGCTTGGAGCAACCTGGGACTGTGGAAGGTGCCTCTGCCCTTGTCAGGGTAGGTGGAACTAGATGATTTTTAAGGTACCTTCCAATCAATATCATTCTATGATTCTATTATTATTTCTTCCTTATGAAGGTAGGGAAATAATGAGGTGCTTACCTGGATGACTCTCTTAGCTGGTATTTAAAACACCATCAAACCCCATTGCAGTTTCACTGCTTTGACCACAGTGGGACCAGGAGTTTGTCCCAAAGACTGGGTAAAGTCATGGTAGTTGGTAACATCAAACTGCTTTATGTCCCAGGAGGATTTTAGCTCTTGCATTTAAAACCTGTGACGAACCACCTCAGTTTATTTTGATGCCCTTCCCCCATAACAGTAACTGAAAGGGCTTCACTTCAGGAGCAGCAGATTGAAGTGGGAGAAACAGCGTGACCAAGAACCCCCCAAAAGCAGTGAGGAGTACAGAGGTATTGCCTCCAAGTATATCCTATCTATAATTATCTCCCAACTCTTTTGTTCGTTCCCTCAGGTGCTTTGACTTCAATTACTTTCAAATACACCTGATTGTATAAACTTACTAAAATTGCAGCTGATAGAGCTCTTCACAATCCTTGATTCTCTGGCCGGATGAAGCAGAAAGGCACTCAAAAGATCCCACTCAGATTTTTCTGGAGGTGGCAGAAATTTAGAAAGAAAGATATTGTAAGGACAAACAGAAAAGAAAAAGTCCCACATCTCTGAATGTCAAACAACTGTTCTTCTTTAAGTATAAGGAACAGGAAGTCTTAACAACACATATGCTCTGAGTGACTTCTACATGAGCAGAGTGCAGAAGGCATGGATCCTTCTTGGCTCAATGATCATCAGGAGGGGAAAAAAAGAGACAATCAGCTGAACTATTTGGTCACTAAAGTGCCCCACCAAGGTGGAGAAAACAGCTGGAATAAAGCTGGGATGTCAGGAGTCTCAGCCTTGTGTAAGTGCTGCCTATTTTGGTAATAATTATGTCCTCAAGGCAATTCACATTTCTGCATGTACACAGGACTAAATGGTCAATATCCAAGTACACACCAGTTGATCTGAGTTTCTCAGGTACTTGAGGTAGGTACCAGAATTATGGAAAGCAGCATTCTCAAAAAAATATCCTCACTGCAAAATATTCACCCTCAGTAGAATTTGGTTCATTATAGATTAGTATATTATTATATACTTACTATAGACTAGATTATGATAATATTTATGTTATACATAATTATACATATTATACATTATATGTCATTATATATATAATATTACCACTGACAAACATCTTGTTAGGCCTTGTAATCATCTCACAACATTTCCTTTCAAGTCCACGTCCAGTGCTAAAAAGGGTTCAGAAAAAGTTAGCAGGAGACACAAAGAACTGTCAAATTTTGTTCTTTGGAAGCTCCCCAAAAAAGAGAGCATAAGTTGCCAAGGTTCAGAGGAGCTGAGCAGCCATTAACTTCATAGATCCTTCCCATTCAAGCCTATTCTACAAATTAAAAAGGCTTCTGAGAATAGATAATATGAGTACCTTATAAATATGCTACAGGGAATACTTAATACAGCACCTACATTAGAATCGGGGATGCACCTTTAAAAGCACAGGTTCTTGGTTTTGATTTTCTTACCTTGTAAATAAAGTGGAAGAATCATGTATGTATTTTGGGGTATATAAAGCTAATTCTAGTGGTCCTCTAAAAACAGAAAGAGAGGAAGGAGACATGACTTCAGCATCTCCACTGTTTAGACAGGAGATTAGTATTTGGCAGGGATATATCAAATTACACCAGCCTATGTGAAATCCCTCTTGCAAGGGAAAATGTAGAATTATGAGATTTCGGCAGCAGTCAACTCATGGAAAACTCGGCCTATTTGTGCATTTTCAGTCTGTGTGCAGATCAGCAATGTCCATATGCCCTAGCAATAGCACATCACTAACTGCTGTAACGGCCAGGGCTGAGAATTGATCCATGTAGATGGCAAGGCTGGAATAATGTTGGGCAAACAAAATGGGACTGGGTGGTGGCAGTGCTCCTATCAGGACTTAGAAGATACCAGAAAAGGGTTAAGCAAAATCTGAATTCAGCCTGGCACACCAGCCCTCTCACCTCTGGGCCTCCCCATCTGTGTCAAGATTATTCAGTGGCCAACACGGCTGGACCCATGAGACAGAAGGAAAAATGACGAGTAAGGCAATGGGTTTTCTATAGACTCAGAAAATTCTAAATTATTTTATTTGTGAAGTGTGTAGCAAACAACATGCAATTATATGAAGAGCTCTACAGAGCTTCATTTCACTGACAGTGGAACAATTCCTGAGCAGCGTGGA
Organism: Oriolus oriolus; assembly: GCA_013400235.1. Taxonomy (NCBI): domain Eukaryota; kingdom Metazoa; phylum Chordata; class Aves; order Passeriformes; family Corvidae; genus Oriolus; species Oriolus oriolus. The sequence continues at coordinate 1,605,275 of VXBT01006884.1, forward strand.
TTCAGGCACCTCATAAGCCGGAGAGGTGTGACGGTGTAACACCACTGTGCAAACACAAAGGTTCAAATGGCATTCCTGGACTGTCTGCACCTGCTTGCTCTGCTCACACCTTGCAAACTCAACCAAAACAGTTTATATGTTGGCCAATGTAATCACACAACAGTACAATAAAAAGCAGGGGCATTTTGAAGGCAATATTTTTCATGTATGGGCAGCAACATCTCAGGCTAATGCCATACTGGAAAATGCTGCTAAATGATAAAAACAGAAATGGAGTATTTGAGGAAAGTATCTTGGAGAACCTTAAAATGGAAGGAGATGTTTTCATTTTGGTATCAAAGTTATTCTCTGCTTCATGAGGAGCCAGAGGATTTACATTGCTACTTCAGCAAGGAGCACTCTGGAGCACCCAAGTGGTTCTGTTGTTCCACGGTTCTGACAAAACACAAGAAAGAGGTTTCTTTCTCTCAGCTGAGCACACACTGTGCATATAAATAATGGGAAAAAAAAAATCTGTGTCTGTTCAGGAGTGCTAGGGTAGTATACTCTAAAATTCTCCTCCTGGAAACTATGCGGAAAATATGGATTTCTAGATGTTTCTTTTGCTTTGTAGTATGAAAAGGGAAAAATAAACCAACTATTTATTGATTTTTTTTTCAAAAATACCACATTTTAATCTTTTATAGTTTACTGTGATAAACAGACACTGCCTTCAAGCTGGAAGTTTTCATTTAACTAGTTTTTAATTGCAATCAGAAGTTTATAGTCCAACTATATATAACCCCATAAATCATCATTAAAATGCCTCCAGTCATGAAACAATGACCAGAACAATAATCACAAAAGTGAGAGATTTACACTCCAACTGAGACAATAGCACAAGAAAGCAAATGTTTGCACTCTTCAAGAATATCAGTGTCGTTTATAAAGTATGAGTAATAAAATCAATACAGTTGATATTAATCAGTATCTGGGTGGACCTTGTTCTTGTACTTAAGATAGGCCTTCTGATAAGATAGTTAGCTGTTCGTATTCCTTTTCAGTAAATTAAAATATATTTCCTTGAAGATATAACTTGCCAGCCATAATAATGTGCCATTATGCTGATGATTTACAAACATATTGTAAAACACAGCAATGCAACAGCTCTGGAAATAAAATAATCAGCCTTCCACCTCTCTGCTACATCGGGTCAAACCTCTTATTTGCCTGTAATGACAATAAGGAATAAATAAATGCCCCGGTACGTGATGAGGGGGGTGAGGCTGGCTATTCTTGAGAATGTGCTTTGCATGGCAATCAATGATGTGTACTGAGGGAGCACATTTAACCACTCACTATTTATAGGACATGCAGAGGCTGTCTGTTCCAGAGACTCTTACCTAAGCTGAACTAGAGAGGCACTTATAAAATTGAATCTGCTGCTCAGAGCTTGGGCTCTGCTGTAAATTACAGTCCTTAGTCCTGCCTGACTGCTGAGCCATGGTGAGCTCACCAAGCTGCTCTGAGGCCGTTTCAGTGTGCTTTTTATGCAACTGTGTCAGGTGCACATAGGAAATAATAATCAGGAGGCAGAGAAACACAGCACAGAAAGAAAATATTTAGCAAGAGCGGCTTCTGAAAGGATGCATTACTTTGTCTTTACAGCGCAGTCCTGGCTCAGCAGTTCTGCTGCAGTCTCATATTAATGTTGGTAATATTAATCCAAACTCATACCATCGTTATGAAGAAAAGAGAGGAACTGGTTCTTTGCAGGTCACAATCTTTCCCTCTGTTTTCCCTCTGATTTGTGCCTCTTTTATGGGGCTCTGTCACACTGTGGCATTTGCAGGTCACAGTAGCATTCAGTGGGTGTAACACCTATTTAAGCTTATCTGCAGAAAAGAACCTGGCAATGATCTACCTGGAGCTCTTTTACTGCTGGAGATGATCCAGGTTTTCCTTTCCTTCCTTACCACCCCCTTTCTCATCTCATGAGGTAAATACTAAACCTGCATTGCTGAGCCTGTGTTTTGCAGGAAAGGGGCTGAAGGTCCAAGGTCAACAGAACATAACTTCCTTCAAAACAATGGAATTATTTGGGCCTTTCCATTGGCTTACAGAGTGCAGGTTTCGATCCCCAGTCAGTGCCACAAATAAATCTGAACCACTGAGCTGTACAGTGAGACACCCAGCACAGTGGGTAATTCAACTGGCTAACGAGATGCAGCAAATTATACAGGTTTGGGTCCAAAATTAAATTTGCGTTATTGCTGTTAAAATTGATCAGATAATGGTTTATTCGATTCAATTCAGTTAAAAGTCTTGTAATAGTCCTTGCATACTTCCTACCTTTTGATTAAGGTCACTAAGAACTACCCCCATTTTGCAGGGGCAGCAAAGTAAAACTAAAATATTAAAAACTGTTTTGCCTGCCAAGCACAAAGAAGTGTTAAGCTGGCGAAGCTTGGAGCCTGCCAGAGCCTCATGATTTCAGTGCTTGTGTTTGTCCAATAAAAATAATTTTGAACATTTTAGATCTCAACACAGCAACTCGCAGCATAAAAATAGAATGCTTTGGGATATCAGTTGTGCAGGCAGACATGCACTTTCACGGGAACCAGTTACATCCCACGGAGCTGGACTCCTCCTGGAAAAAGTTCATGCTCATCTGAGTCCAGCAATCCAGAACGGAGGCTGCTAAGGCGCTGACCTCAGTAGCAAGATTGCTGTCTCCTCTCAACCCAGAAAAATGCAGATCTGGAGAAGCACTGATTCAAAGTATGAGCTGGCATGGGTGATTTAGAAAGAAAAGAGAATGGCCAGACTTTTTTTATTCCTCAGAACTATAAATCTTAGCACGGGGCATGTTTATTGCTGTATACACATGTACACACACATGCGAAATGCGTCTTATAACCCTAGAGGTGCTCGTGTGTCCAAAGTCCTCCCAAGACAGAAACATAATCTTTCAGACAGGTAGATTTACTGTTGTGATTGTTGTTGTTGTTGTTTTTCTCTGTAGACAAAGATGTGCTTATCTCGGACCACATTTTTCTTTATACACATGTCAAGTCTTGTCCAGGTAAGGTAATCAAAATAAGATCAAATGGACAAGAAGTTATAATCTGGCTGAAAAATCAGGTTTAACAAATCCAGCATTATGTCTATGAGCAGGAGAAGAGACCTCAGAGGCCTCTCCACCAGAGGTACCTTCTCTGGAATAATTCCGCAGCAGGAGCACCATGATCACGGTGAGACTGACAGGTTTCTTCTGAGCTCCCTCTAGTGAGCCCAGTGACCAGCTCCTCCTCCCTCCCACTGAGACACCCTCAGCCCAGGCCAGGATTTATAACAAATTGATATTTTCTTTTAGTGTAGACAGTCCTTGCATGTAGACATGGTTATTATTTTTCTCCTGAGTCACTGATGGAAGAAGATGAGGCCTTGGGAAATTAGGGGCGGGATCCACTTATCACATCTCTAACTATAGCCCATGAGAAGTTCCACACTTACTATAAACCAGTTGTCTGGGCTCCACCTATAGTCAGCACAGAGAGACATAAATACCTCCAGAAGGCCATTCATTGCTGTCTATCTCTTTTCACTGGCAGTAGGGGACTCCAGATAGCCCTTTTAGATGAGATAACTAAGTGTCAAAGGGATAAAATTAGGTGAGAGGAATACCTTGTGATTTGATTTCTCCAACATGAGGCCCTTGTGTTACTCTTGAGCTGTTCTTCTTTAAAAAAAACCTTGTTCCTACCTTCAGTCTAGAATGGTGACCAATTCAATTGAACAGAGCAGAAGAATAGAAACCTTCTGAGAATGATGAGCCCAGCACCATTCCAAAGCAGGCAGTAGGGTATCCACAACTCTCTCCAATGGAAAATAACTCCTGGATGTAAATGCTGAACATTTGAGTCCACTGCAAGTTCAGACAACCTTTGAACGATTGACGTAGAAGCGTAAATTCCCCAAGAACTAAGCAAATAGTTGCTGGGGTGAGTTCACCCTTTCTTCTTCTGTGACACATCCATAGGAAAACATTTTCTTGAACACTTTTACATTGTCACAGATTGGGTTTCTACATGAAGAGATTATTCATTAAAATGTGACTCTGAGAATTGAAACAAACTGATTATTAAAGGTTGAAATGCAACAGCACCCAAAGGCACTGACCGAAATTGAGGAGCCACTGAGCCAGGGAGTGTGTAAGTACCTTGGGGCCAGACTCCCGTAGTTTTGATCCCATTGGATGATCCCAAATAGTCTCACAGAAGCCGATGGGATTGCTCAAGGAGTATGTTACCCAATGGGAACAGAACCAAATTTGGTTTACCCCGAGGATCTTGCAGGAGCAAAGAATATGGATGAAATACTTGGTCCCATTACAGACAGGAGTAAAGAAAACAAAACAGAACAATTAATTTCAAAGAGCTATATTTGACCCAAAGTATAGGCAAAGAGAGAAGGACACATCATCCATCTGCTTGATGCTACCTGCTTGTCATTCCCATAGAAAAAAAATGGAAATGTGCAAAATTTGTGGAGAAACATGCAATTAAAATGTCTACAAATACTATTAGTGGAAACTATATAGATGCACACTTATATATCCATCGTACCCTTTGCCTTCATTTTGCTTTCTAATTTGAAAATATTAATTATGCAGGCTGGTTAGGTCAAATGACATGGCATTATTCTCTTTCTGGGTGGCATAAACCTAGTGAGAAATGGTTTTGATCTAAATATTTTTCCACTGGAAACCTCCAGTTACATGAAAACAGTAGCTGTAAAAATGTCCCACTCATTTAGTGACAACACAAGGCCAGAGAGGGGGTTCTGGTCAAGAGAAAACATGTTTGTGTGTATGTGAGAAAGAGAGAGTAAAAGTCTTAATACCCCAATGGCTAAGACATAATGAGGGATTATTAAAAAAAAAAAAGTGGATACTGTCCCTATGGTGATGAATTATTTATTCAAATGATCAAGTTCTCATAGGAAAGACTGAGAAAATTCACTCCCCACAGGGTGCAGTGATTAGAACACACACTGGAAACAGGGGAAGCCCTATCCTCAGTCTCCACTTTCCACCAGGCAAAACAAGGCCATCTTGCAGTCTTCTGCATCCAAGGTGCAAGTGGAGACTGCTGTAAAGTATGTTTTTCTGATGAATTTTGGGTTTTGTTTTGTTTTGTATTTGTGGAAAGTCTGCTGGTCCTTGATTTCACGCTGATGCTTAAAGGGGTTCAAGTTCTTTTTACACTTTATGGTGGGAAAAATTCAGTCCAAGTCCTGCCACTGAGGACTCACATCATTCAAATATTTGGGCTCACATCTGTTCAGGGAGCCAGAAAAGCTACTGAATTTTGGAAAGAAATCATGAAACTTTCAGTATCATTCCTTTCAGAAAGAACAGCTCTAAACTCATCTACATAAAGACAATTTCCCCATTTAAATCTTCACCAGGGCAGGTAGAAGCAGGGCCCAGGAGTGAGCAATACCTGCTCTAGGTCACGGGGTGGGGAAAGGACAGAAGTGCACTACTCCAGGAAATACCTGGAAATGCTGGGACTCCTTTGAATCTGATCAAGTCTGATTGCACCACTGCACATAACAAAAACCACCCTGGCTCTCAAACAGAATGATGCAACTCCCTGTGTGAGTGCGACAAAGGTACCCTCTAATCCTTCCCTAGCTAAAGATGTCAGGATTCTTGAAGGAAGTTTGCTGAATATTATCATTCTAACAGTCTCTGTCTCCTGTGAAATAGACCATCCAATGGATGGAAATAGCCAGGTGTCAGGAAAACACAGCTTTCCATATTCTATATGAAATCCCCTTCACTGAAAATCAACCAAATATTTGTGAGTAAACATAAATAGCTCTTCTTCTATTTTAATCTTCCTGAATATTTTGCAGCATTCACCCAATATTTTGCAGATCATTAAGAAGACAAACTTGTGTGAATTCTATGAAGAAGCTGGGGACAAGCTGGGACTGAGTTGCAGATTTGAAACCTGTGTGTATGTGTGCACCTACACAAGTTACACAGCGAAATCTCCTAGAGTTTGGAAAGTTCACCTTTAACACAGAAAAAGAATTTCACTCGGTGGTATAAAAATGATAACAGATTGCAGATTTTGATTCATAACCTTGGAAGTTACTGGAAACATTAATCAGGAACACAGCAGGGGAACACCTAGAAAGCTACTGTTTAATTAAAGATAGTCATAACTACAGAGAAATCATGTAAGCACATCAGAACTCTCTACTTTTGGATGTAGCACCATGCAAAAGCCTAAACTTATACATAAATGTTGATTGAAGGGTAGATCACCCTGTTCATAAAAAACTGGTCTATGGATTAAGTTCATGTAAGATCAGGTCAGGATAGGGAGGGAAAAAGGATTTGTGTATGGATGATCATTGCTTGTATTGTTATGCCAGTGGCCTTAAAGAAACGATGAAGCAGGTGAATAAATTAGCCAGGCTGGACCTGCAGGGAAAGATGGTCATTAATGAGTACTCCAAAGATGGGCTTAATTTGCTGGATTAAGAACGTGTGATGAATGAGACTGAGCACAACAGAGGATACAGACTAAATAATAGAAATTAATACTAAGGACAAGAAAGACGTATTAAAGAGAACCAGAACTCTTTGTTTTCAATCCAGGTGAATTTTAGCGCTGCCTTCATTGGCAGCAACTGTTGGAGCAATCCCATCTTAGACAAAGAAGGACCAGGTAGCTGTAGTGATTGGTGTCTCCAGAGTAAAGTTTAGAGACTGAATTCTACAGGAAATTGGACAATACTGAGATGGAAAGTAAGAAAAGAATGGGGGGGGGGGGGG